>JACDOX010000412.1:0-23820 GCA_014549065.1 Cardinalis cardinalis | reverse complement strand
GKKKTKKYCMMMRGRAAAAAAAAAMMCAAAAACTTTAATTCTGATGAACTAGGTTTTGTGCCAAGCAATGGAGTATTTTTAGCAGCTAGTTTAGCAACAGCATCAAGCTTAACAGCAGGGAGAACAACACAGCATGCCGCAAAGTCACCCRAGAGCCAAATTATGCCATCTGAAAGATATGTAAGAGCCCGTGGCCAGAAGAAGTTCTAAAGACCTACTGACAGGTTGCAAACAGTTTAGAAAACTAGCTAATACTCCTTTAACATCCAAGGGCATACACTGAACACACAGGAGGACATTACACACTGAAACCTCACAGACAGGTCAATATTATTCCCTGAAGATGTGCTGTCTAGGACAAAAGCTRTCACTGTAGGAAATGTAATGTACAGGGTTGACTCTAAATTATTTATGCTGTATGTTAATTAAGTAATTTTATCATTACTTAAATATCTCCAATTGCATTGTGTGTCACCAGCTAGACATTTAATACTTACAAGAGCTTTCAGAAATACCTAAATGTTTTTTTAGAGTCTTAGACACCTAACATTTATGTAGCACATGCAACTAACAGAAGGGATCATAATTTTAGATAATAACAAGGGCTCTTCCTTTATCTACCAGACCAGTCATTTCAYCACAGAAGTTAATAAACTTTAGTCTTTGTCTAATGAAAAGAGATTAGTCAAAAAGTGCTTACAGGCAGACATAGTTTTTTTTCTGAATTAAGTCTTCAAGTGCAATGTGTGGAAGTAGCATCACAGATAATGAAGATTATCAGAAAATCTGCAGAAATAGAATTTTTAGAATATTGTGTCTAATGTTTAACTGGATCCAGCATTTTCTCCCTTGTTGAATGGATATTAATGCATTGTAGAGGACAGAGATTGCACAGTGTGCACTGCCTAGATAAGTTAATGATTTAAGAAAAGCCATACACTTAGCAATATTTACACATTTTGACAGCTCATTTTTTCTGTTTGAAGACTGCACTAACATATTTTTTATCTAGGAGTTTAAAATACTCCATTGTGGAGTGACTCCTTTCTGAGGTTTCTGAAAGGGCCCTGCTTGGATAGTTGGTGTTTCTCTTCTTCCAACCTCCTTTCCCATCCTCCTGCCTCTGTTAYCTGAGGGACCATAAGATTTTGACACAGGAGGCACCACCACGCACGAGGTGCTACATCAAAACGTGAGGCACTAAGACAGGGATACAGGCAGCAGTTCAGGACTCTGAAAGTTGCTGGCAGTTTTGTACAAAGTGTRGAAAGAAGGTGACATTGCAAATGGTCCTCACTGGTGGCAAAAGCAGAGTCTTTCTGGAATAATTGCTTTGCACAAGTTTGTGYGGAAGTTAAAATATTTGAAATCACCCACAGGGGAATAATTTGTTTTGCAAAATGTAGCCATCTGGAAAGTGTTTAACAAGGTCACAAATTAAATGTGTTGATAGGGAATTTGACAATACCCTTTGCACTCCATTTGCACTATGATTCTTTGAGACTGCAGTAAGGTGTATTCTGCTCCACCAGACCTAACTCATGATCTGATTTAGACAACAGCATCAGGTATTGTCTTATGCTTTCCTAATTTATTCATGTCTTGGGTTCAAATAGAGTCTCTGTGGCCTCATTAACACATCTAATTTGCACATCACCCTCCCGCTGGGAAATAGCCTTACCCAGTCTGTGATTAGAGCTAGTGAGAAAAAGTAACCTGGGACTTCATTACAGTCACTGTGCCAGACAAGGCTCTCTGTAAATAGAATGCAAGGAGGCTCTTTGGGAAAGTGCCACCTTTAGGTAAGAGGACACCAGAGGAAAAAGGTATTTCTGAAATTTTCTGAGTTGGGCCATGCACAAAGCTGGCTTATATTTTAGTTTACTAAGAACAAAGAAGACACCCTTCTAGGGATAGGTGAAGCATACCAGCAATCTGTATGTGGAAACACCTTCTTCTGCAGAGAATAAATATGGGTGACACCTTGGCTAGACTGCTTTSCCCAGACAGTTTTTCATCTGCACACTGAAAATTTCTTTTACTATTTCCCCTTACATTAAATAGATTACGGTGGTCTTACGCAGCCACAATGTTTTGATGCCCTCTCTACTGGTTTTGGCTGGGAAATGGTTAATTTTCTTTTTAGTAGTTTGTGTGGCATTGTGTTTTGGATTTGTGATGAAAGCRGTGTTGATAACACACAAAMAATCCCCATTTAAGSTGAGACTGAGCAGTGCTTACACAATATTAAGGCCTTCTCTTTGAGTAGCCTGGGGGTGCACAACAGTTTGGGAGGGGACATCTGACTGGAGAGATACTCCACAGCATATGATGGACTCAGTAAAAACCTTGGGGGAAGAAGGAGGAACTGGGCTGTTGGGAGTTACAGCGTTTTTTCCCCAAATAACCATTACAKGAGGTGGAGCCCTGCTTTCCTCGAAATGACTGAAGATCTGCTTTGTGGGCGGGAAGTAGTGATAAATTCCTTAATTTGCTTTACTTGTATGCATGGCTTTTGCGCTACCTATTAGACTGTCTTTATCAGCAATTTTTCTCACTTCAGGAATGTGGCTCTGGTTTCCATGGGTTTATTAAGAAATAGCTTTGCAGTAGGGTCCAGGCACTGTCTTCAGGCACATGCTTTATTTGAACTACAGCCTGTCCTACAAGAAAGTTGGGATCCTACTCATTCATAAACTCCTCCTGCAACCAGAAAACAATGTCTGAGAGATACCACAACAAGTTATGAAAAGAAAATTACCAACTGTAAGCTCTGGTACAGCTRGAATTGTCTGGAAACACAGTAATATTTCCAGATTTTCAGGGAGATAGGGTTATAAGGAAGAAAGGGAAAGAAACAGCTTTGTTAACTTCCTGAAGGGACTACATTAATTTGTGCTGATCTTAATAAATATACTTTAAAATGCCTTAGATTGCATTTGTCATAGAGGATCTATTTTTCCTTCAATCTAAATCATGACCAGACAAAAGGAGGTATCACCTGACAGCATTTCTGAAATTGTTACTTCAAGAGAGATCAAAGTGTCCAAGTGAYCACACATTTTATTTCAGAAAGTAACACTGTGAGGGTGAGAATGTTAACTACAGCAGGGCCAGACTCACTGGAGATGAAGGAAAAAAATAATTAAACATTATTTATCAGAAAGAGATTTAAAAAAAAATTACCTTGCTTTATTTTTGAGAGATTAAGTACTAAAGTAGTCATATGGTCATTAGTAAGGATCCATAGTAGAAGTGCTGATGTGGTGTACATTTCATTGTTCCTTTTTATGTCATTTTTAGGAGGGCAAACTTTACAAGATGGCAATGAAACAGTAATATACACAATTTCAGATCCTGATACTTTGCCCTGCTGAAATGTATCAACTTTCAATATTTTCAGCATAGAGTGCTTCAGTACTACATAAAATACACAAAACAAAGACAAATTACAGATATGATGCACTTTTACAAGGAACACAAATGGAGGACATACTGCTGAGTMTAGCTCTTACTTTAGTACAGTCATCAATTTCTCTCCATGGTCTTTCTCAGATACTGATCATTTCCTGCCCRCTCCCAGTGCTGTTCCTTCGTGATTCAGCTGAGTTCAACCACAGGAAATCTTCACAATTCTCTATATGCTTTCCTCAAAAGCTCTTATAGCATTGCCATGAGACAAAATAGCATGTCCAAGCTAAAAAAAAAAGGTCTCTAGGATGCAATGTAGCAAATAATGTTTTACATCTAAACAATGACTAGATAGACATAATTTTCTGGCATTCTTGGGTGCAATGCAACTTTTTTGCAAATGCTTTTCACTTCAAACTTCATATTTTTCTTGTCTTTGATCTTGTTAAACATGCTTTGATCTCATTAAGCAGCAAAGCCTTTAAGTGGCAAACTCATAAGTGACAAGTACTAGTTGAAATGGAAGCAGAAAGAGCAGCACAACCTTTCTCTCTCACCTTTCCTCCATGGAGTGTGCGGGTATGGCTGGTTATTGACCKGTTTTGAGCTCTGCACACAAATGGAAGGGGAAGGACAAAACTTAGGGAGCTTTGGGTTATTAGTCAAAGATGTCAAGAAATCCAAACAAAAATGTTTCTCTGCTCTTTCCAGAGGAGAACACAAATGAACACAAATATTGTAATATAAACATAYCTTGTTCAAGAAATTAACCTGTTGTGTCAGAAATTTTTTTAATTATGAAGATCAGGGATATAAACTGCTTTAAGTTTTTTTAAATGGAACTCTTGCTCTTCTGTGCATTAAAAATAAATAGATATAATCAAAACACCACAAACAAAACCCAATCTGTAATGAAAKAATATGTAAAGCACAATGGTTGCCTTATCTGCTTGAACTATATTTGGTAAATAGGCAAACAAATTTTGGAAGGAATTTCCTTYCTTCACAGCTCTTACATCTGGGAGTTCAGCCTTCAGGCAAAAGTTCAAAGCCATGAATCCAACCATTTAAAACACATTAGTTTGAGAACAAATGAGTCCTGGAAGAGTCCTGTTGAAAAACTTTTCCTAATAGAATAATCTTCAATGCCCTGCGAAACCACAAGTAAAAAAAAGCATAAACAATTGGGTTAAGTGTAGAATTTAAATAGCCAAACCAAACCAAAGCATCAATGAGAACAGGAGGAATCACATAATTCATAAATGGATTGGTAGCTGTAAAGAAGAAGAATGGAGTCCAGCATATGAGAAATACTCCCATTATGATGCCTAAAGTCTTAGCAGCTTTCCTTTCTCTGCAGAATGAAATGTGGTGCTTCATTTCAAATTGCATTTTTTTCCTGCTAATTGCATTGATGGATCTTGCCTGTTTCTTGGCTACAGAGTATATTTTCCTATAGATGCACAGCATAAYAAATCCAGGGACGTAAAAAGACACTATGGAGGCCACAATACCTGAAATTTCACTAAAAAGGAGAAAGCAACCTCCTGCACAGTAGACATGATTATAAATCTTTTCTGCCCCTCTCAAGTTTAGGTCTAGAAAGATCATCCCAAAAGCAAAAGCAGCAGGGACCATCCAGCTTATACACACCATGAYCATGATGACAAAAGTATTTATCTTCGATTTGTATCTTAAAGGGTCACACACGGCATAGTAACGGTCGATGGAGATGAAGGAAAGATGGAAGATAGAAGCTGTGCTCAGCATAATGTCCATGCTTGAGTGGATCTTGCAGAAGAACTCCCCAAAATACCAGCAGTGCTCAACAGAGCGCACCATGCTGCAAGGCATGACGAAGAATCCCAGCAGGAAGTCTACCATGGCCATTGAAAGTATCAGGAAGTTTGTAGGTGTGTGGAGCTGCTTGAAATGTGATATTGAGATGATAACGGTTAGATTTCCAACCACTGTAGCCAGAATAATGCAAACCATGAGGATGTACATGGAAATACGGATGCTGTTTGACCAGCTGCTCCTTATGCAAGAGCCATTTACAGATTCACAGCAMAACTGCATCCTTACTGGGGTCTCAAATCCACGTAGCTATGTAGCACAGGTACTGTTTTTCCCAATTCTAAGGTACGTTTACAACTGATTTTCTACTTTCTAGATGGGAAGAGCTGCAGAGAGGAAAAAAAAAGGGCATTGTAAACATCTTCATTTGGTTGGATGTGTAGGAAATTCACATTTCATTAGTTATGAAGCATAAAAATATTTTGTAATTACATTTAGCAGAATGACACTTTTATCATCTGGTTCCCCTGGAAATGGGAATCTCCTTTGATAAAATAAACTGCATAAGAGCTTGTCCTCACACCAGGACAGCAGWGACTCTGAGGGGCCTGCCCTGGGCAATGCCTTGTCCAGTGGGCAGATGAGAAGCCCTTTTCAATTTCCTCTTTCTGTTTTCAGTCCTAGTCTTCTTCATCAATATTAGCTGGAGTACTGTATCTCCACTTTGCTCTTGAAAATCAGTAATTTTAAATTCTGAAGCTCCCTCAGCTTCTTTTTGGATACAGAAGTCTAAAACCTACAAGTTTAAAACAGAAGATGAGGAGTCCATGCCKGACCTCTCCTCCAGTCCTGCCTTGATAGTGATGACTGGACAGATCAAGTTTTACTGGAAAATCCTTGCAGGCTCTAGCTGTAAGTAGAGATGCAAGGAAAAGATCTCAGAAAAGAAAAAAGCTTTTCTGCAGTTTTGCTGRCAAGATAAAATGGAAGAATCTGACTAATCTAAAACATTATCTGCTGTATAAGCAAATGTTTTTTTTCTGTCGAGCTCTAGTTTTTTTTCAGTGCTAGGAGTTTAGCACTACTWTGATTATTGATTATATTAATMTGTTTTTTAACTAAGGCACAAACAYGGAGRGAAGCATTTTCAGAACATAGGTTTAGTTTGCATCCAAGGACACAAACACCACTGTCCTCTTGTGTAGGCGGTAGCATGTCCCTTTTGCAAATCACTCTTTTTTTGAAAACTTTTAATGAAAGTACTTAAGCACTTGGCAACCAATATTTATTTTTGAAAAATCTGTCTTTCTTTTAAATAATAGAAAGATAGTGTTATTGTGAAAAATAGAGATCATTAGCATATGTTGTTCAGTAGCACTATCGTTATGGTATCAAATGGTTGGCAGAAAAATACTGACAGCCAATTCAGCCAGTACTGATTTAATCCACTTGCTTTGGGATTTAGTTGCCTCTGGTTATTCTGGATAGAACATAATAAAAAAAAAATTCTTTCCCATATTAAACCAAATGTTATTACAAGCACACCATGGCACTGGAAAGGGAATGAACATAGGCAAAAAACAATAGCTAGCAAGAATTTGACAGCTACAGCTAGCAAACAGCCTGTGTTAYACAGAGGGATTTTGCAAGTAGGGCCAGGCAGTGGCACCCAAGTGYCAGGAATAAGGTTCACCTAAAGTCACTCTCAGGAGCGGGGAACATGGAGTGTGAGTATATTTATGTACTATTTGGGGTGCTTTTCACTTGCTTTTTTCTGCCTACTAATATTTAACACCATCTCTGCTCTTTTTCACCTCAATTGAATTATCACTTCATATACCTTTTCCTTCCACTTTTGTCAGTCTCTTCATGTTTCTTTTCCTGCCTGTCATTCCTTCTTTCAGCATGTTTATGCCCAAGACAGATGAATATTTATTAACTCAAATTTTCAATTTTCACAGTAGAAAGAACTAAACACCAATTTAACTGTATCTACTGGGCATCATTATAAAGACTTTAAGCCCAATAAGATTGTAAATGTGTCACACAGATTTTGAACTTAGTTTGTTCTGTATAAAAGTATAAATAAATTAAATTAAATGATTGCGGTAAAACACTCTATGAAGTCAATCAAAAATAATTAAAATACTTTCTCTAGTTTTCCTTTAAGATTTACAAGATTGTTAATTTCTCTGTGTTTTCTGATAGATAAACTTTTTAGCCTAAAGAAATATTATCTGCCCTGAAAACAGGTTTTCTTAAAMAAAAAAAAAAAAAGACCAAAAAAACCCCAAAAAACCAAAACAGAGATTTTTTTTTTAATTTCTTTTTTTAATAAAAGAAAGTAGAAACTCCAGCCAAAGGACAGAGAAAACTGAGATCAAGTGTGTGGCTTTGCATTACACAGAAACTAATTAAATCAWAACACATGTGGCAAACTGTTCAAGCGAGTTGAACTCTGAAGAAGTTTTCAAGAAGAAAGCAGAATGCTTTCCTCCCACCTATAGTCACAAAGGCTAAAATATAACAAAACGGAAATACAAAGAAACATGCCCTTAAAAACCTCTTCTCTTACCTTTGTCACTTCATGCTGGGTAGAAGTCTGCTCTTGACACTCATTTGTTTTCTGCTGGTTGAGCGGCACTTCTTCTTTTTAAAGACCATCTCAGAAGGCAGCTGATCCTCTTYACCACCATTACAGTTCTGGGTAACACAAATTTTGAGAAAACAGGCTTTTAATCCACATCTGGAGGAGCCTCCAGAAACCCCAGTGTGTTACTGGGGCGTGCTGGTGTGATGAGCAGCATTCTGGGCCATTTGACTCAGTAGCAGCTGTTGATGTGAATAGTAGCTCAAACTGTTCATTTTGTCACTCACATAGAGAACAAAATTGTGGCTGTAGCTCTCATACTGGTTTAATGGGCCTTATTTATGGGTAAATTGAATTTATTTGAAGTATGTTTATGTGTTTGATTAAATGTTACAATCATATTGTGAGTGTACAGTATTATCTAAGCAAAGAGCAAAAGACACTACATAGTCTACCTCCTGTAAGCTTTTAAAATATAGCAAAATACATAAGTATAGGTTGGTTACGGAAGCATGTAAGATTTCCTTGGAAAGGTATAATRTAGACAGAGTGGCATGTTGTGTACCTACCAGCCTAGCTATGATTACTGAACAAACAGGTCTAATCTATCAGCTCACCAGCTAACAGCTATTTGCAAGATATATATTGAAAAAGTGTTTTAAGTAAACACCTTCTATTGGCTGTACCAGAGTCACAGATGAGGATCATCAATTGTTTGCTCCACAAAGGATCATGCAGCCTTTTAAAACAGTGATACTGCTGAATGTAAAAAAGTGTTATTGAAATGACCATCAGCTAAAGCCCAGCTAAGCTGGGKGCCTCGAGGGCATATAAAACAAGGTGGGTTAAGATACTACTTCTTGCAAATTCTTTTGATTTCTCAAAGGGTTAGCTACCTTATTATGTTATGTGCACAAAAATCAAAATGGGTACACACAACTCAGTTCTTTCTTTTTTTTTTTTTTTTTGAGGCTGTTCTCATATACAGACTGACATTTTGCACTACAAGGTTCTCTTTGCTATAAAAAGAGAGTTTGATAACTAAAAAAGTGCAGAAACAATAATCAGGCTGAGAGAGAGAACACTGGAGAGTGTTGAGAGGATGTGTTTAGGAGAGTAGTCAGGTCCAATTCTTCAGTGCTGGGGAAAAGTGAAAAAGTCATATTAGGTCCCAAATACCAGCCTGTGAAAGAGGCCTTCACGCTTCTGAGATGCTGTGTGCTGCCTCGGAGCCAGGCACTTCTCTTTGAGGAGTGAAGGTTCAGGCCTTGGTAACTACTGTCTTGACACACATGCTTTTTATAGGAAGGTACAATTTAGGGGAACAAACCCATGTTGCATGACTCCGTACAATTCATTGCTCTGAAGAGGTCTGGCAGCCAGCTCATTATGGGCACTCAGTCCTAGGCCCTCCATGCATGCACACAGGGCTCTCTCCACCACACACCCCCTTGAGTAACACAGGGCCAAAACTCAAGGGCATTTTCTGGAATGGCAGCTCTGCTTCAAGAGCTTGTTCCAGAGGCAGCTCCCTGGCAGCAACCTGCAAACCTCTGGGGGAACCCTTGGGGCTGGGGAGCCTTCCCCTGCCCTGAGCAGGCATGCCCTGCTGCAGAGGGGCAGGCAGCAGCCAGCCATGGAGGTGGGTTTTGCTTTGCCTCCTCCTGAGCCCAGGCTGCGCGTCTGGTCAGGGAGCCCTTCCCTCCATCTCCTGGCTCGCAATAAAATGCACTGCAAGACCCACACGCGTCGGAAAGGAGTGAACTACAGATCTAGGGGGAGCTGTGAGCATGGGAACGGTGATATTTAACTGTGTGTTGGCTGAAATGAACGTAAAAGCAGGAGGTTTTGGTATACCAAGATAATTAAGTAATTAAGCAGGCCAATTTGTCAACTAATTTAGAGTGAGAAGGAACACTGTGGTAACAAGCTTTCACTCTGTTGGTGCAGACATTTCAAACAGACATTTTCTTATGCCTTAATGCTGATGTGGAAAAAATATTACAAATATTTATGTCACGAAAATATTCTTACACTCGCTCCTTAAAATATCAAAGAGAAACATGCCAAACTCTGTTTTTGTGAGAACTCAAAGCACTTACAAATTGCCAGTGTTTAGCAGTCTTTTGAATCTGTAGTATAGTAAAGCAGTTATACATCAAAATTCAAAGTAAAACTTTTCTACAAAATTGTTGCTGTGGCTTTTTTTTTTCCTAAAGAAAAGTTATATTTCTGCAATAAGTAGCTTTCAGAATTCTAGAAAACCGAGAAAGAGAGATGTCACAATGTCTAGAATACTGTGGGTGATCTATTCTCCTTGTTTGTTTGTCTTTAAAACATAAAGTAATTAAAATGGAAAACAGCACAGAAGGGAATGGAAATAGCACTTTTTTCAGACATTAAAACTAAAACATTTGAAAAATGTGTTGAAAAGTTATCTTGTCCTTCTTACACAAAACTGTGGAAGGAACACTGGAAGTGAGAAAGAACAGAAAAGGACTTGAAAATGAGAACTGTTACTGTGAAAAAAATGTCAGGAAAGCACTGGTTTCTACTGTGATTCATTTAGCTTGCATTTCTGTGGTCAATCAGCAGAAAGTTTCTCATTTTCACACAGTTCATTTTAAAAACTGTTTCTCTGTCAGGGGAACCATGGAGGCTGTAAGGTGACCCTATGGCTGAAGAGGAGTTTTGAAAGTGTATAACTCCACTCATCTTGTATGCATTTCTTAGGAAAAAAAAAAAAAATCACAATATAAAATAAAATCTCCCTAAGTTTCCATTTACATGCTTGAAATCTTGGAGGAAATGCTCAAATTCCCTAGCTAGTAGTACAAAATAATTATTTCTTTATAGGGGTTAAACAAAAAGATCTTGCAACTACTAATCTGAATGCTTCTTCTGCAAACCTAGTGCAGTTCCACTGAAGTCAGTCTGAAATTAGCTGAGATTTGTACCAGAGGAATTTGGACAATAGATGAGATGATTGAGCTGCAAACATTTTCCCATGGCTCCTATTCCTAGTTTTCAGTAGAAAACATCATTTTTCCTTGCCAAGTAAAGCCAGCTGTTTATACAAACCAATGTTTGTGTTCTTTCTCCAAGTATAGTGCTTAGGCTAAGGACTGTAAATCCAAACTCCAACATAAATGCAAATCTCTGAATTCACAGAGGAGTAATAGATTCCAAGAAAATAATGTTTTAATAGCAAAGTAAAACACATCCATCCAAAGTCAAGAAATTATCTCTGCACAGGGTGAGGAGTTCTACATATTTGGTAGTCTCAGTAAGTAATGCCATAACGTGGTCCATTGCCTTCACTCTGCAGCAGAAGCTTCTCTCAGGGCCCCCGAGGGCAGGAGCAGCCCCTTGCCTCTCACTCCAGCAGGGCAAGTGAATCCTTGCAGCTGCTGCACAGAGCAGAGGCACAGCAGGGCAGGTCCCTTGTGCCTTGCCAGTGCTTCTCTGCAATCCAACAGGAACGAACTGCAGCTGCTGGCTGTAACTGCTTTGTTGGTATTTGCCAGTCTCTGAACACCACCTCCAAAATGAAGGCAAACACAGAGGAGGGAGGCACCGAACAATGAAAAGGTACAATCCCATTCTGCATCTTTATGGCTCTATAATAACCTCACAGAAAGGAAAGAGCCTTACTCTGAATTCATAGTTGTGTGTGAAAAGAGCTTTGCCCCCAGCTATGTTTTTCTTTGAGCCATTGGGAATGAATGGCTTTTTAAATCATACTTTAAATCATACTTACTGCTGTTGGTGCTATTGCTGTTCACTACAGAAAGAACTGTGCAGAATAACAACCATTATCTTCAGTGCAAACCGTAGGAGAGTCATCTTTGAAAGAAAATTACATCCCAGACTAGCAAATCAGCAGCTCACCGTATTCCGGACTGCATGCCTTGGAGATGATACGGCACAGGAGTCACTTCCTCATCACCAACCAGCACAGGCTGCAGATACAGTGTGGAACTGACTCATCCCACACTAATTCTCCCAACTAAGTGGCTGCATGCTTGGTCTGACTGGTTCACAGCCTGCTGGGAAAATCTCATCAACAGGATGACGTAAATCTTAAATATCCGGAAAAGATAAGCATGTAATAGTGGCTTGTGCCACTAGCACATGCAAAAATGAATCAATTTGAAGCAAGCTAAAGCCAGGCTTCTTTCATGAAAAGAAGCATACAAAGTGATGGACAGTTTATTGTGGTCAAGGAACACACATTAGATGGAGCTAATAGCACTGAACAGTTTTTAAGATTGCCCAATATTTCACYTCCTCCTTTCAGTTTTGTGTGATGTTGACAAACTTTATTGCTTTCGGTTATCTTTAAAAATTTGAATTGCCTATCCCAGAGTGGATATTTCCCAAAAGCTCTAAGCACAACACTTTGACAGTGTCTGACAACAGGACTGATTAAATTGTATCGTTTCCTTCTAATGAAAAATTTTGCTAGCTGTTAATTTATGATGCTCAGGTGTTTATATGATATGCTTTGTAGCAGGGACTTAAGAGCTGCTGCTCTCCTATTTACATACTTCTACCATATCAGAGAACTATACCTGCAGCTCAATGACAGCATCCTCCATCTTCAAACAATACTGTTAGTATTGCTGTGGAACCCAAGAAGGAGCATCCTTCCAGGAAAAAAAGTAACCCCAAGAAGAAAAGAACTGACCCACTTTGGGTAAGTTTGTCTGTGTCATTTGGTGGGCTGCATTGGTGGAGAGCCAGGCCTTTCAGCTCCTGCTCCCCAGAGGTTTCTCTGAGCCTGTAGCAGGACCTGTGGGTATCAGGCTGCAACTTCTCCCCTGGACATTTGGGGTTGAAATAAGCTTGAGACTTAGGAAAGTATGGCACTGGCAAGGGGGCACAAAGGATGTAAGGCTGAACAAGAAGGACAACTGATGGTGAAATGAAAGTCTTGAAATGTCACATTCTGGTCTGGAAGTGTGTCTACTCTACTGGAAGCCACTGAGAGCTAAAATTGCTAATAAAGACTTATATGTCAATAAATTATGTCCTCTAGCTTGCCTTCTCATGGACTGTTCTCTGTTCCTTTCACAAATGCTGGATTTGACTACAGTAGACTCATGCTATTTTCCTAGAAATATTGAATCTGACTGTTTCTAGTAGTCCATTTGCAAGCCCAACAGGTGCCAGTGCTAATGCACTATGGGCCATTTTTAAGGGGGCACCATTCCAGGGCCATCTTTTCCTCCTGCAGCCATTTCTTGCTGAAGGAAGCAGTGATGCTGTGCACGAACATCAGTGGTATCACGGCACTGCAGAAACAGCAACATAACTAGTGCAGAAATTACCAGTGCCAGAGGCTGTACCCTTTCTTGCTGACCCTCTGCTCAGGAAGACATGCCTGGGCAGCCCGTTTTTTTCACCAGAAAAGCTTTTTTTATCTTGTGCTTTATTTACAGTAAGTGTTGTATATCAGTTGAATACCAGGTCACTGAAGAAGAGATAAGGGTGTACTGAAGTCGATTTGAACTTAATTTATGAGTTGTTATTGAGTTCTTACTGACTAGCTAGCTCCTGCCAGTATACAAGACACTTAGAGGGAACAGATGGCAACAGGAGGTTCAGCTGTTTAAATGTTCCTCTACCATCTTGAGTATGTTTTTGTTCATGCAGGTGAGGACTGGTGAAGAGAAAGGATCTCTCTCTTCTCCTCGCTTCCTTTTTCACCCCCTGTAGTCCATTTTGTTCTTATCTGCAATTCTTCCTTCTACTTGCAAATATTTGTAAGTCATGAAGATCTAATGATGAGCCTTGGCAAATCAGGGAGGAATACAGGTCACATCCTTGGTGACGGAAGGGACAACAATCTGTAAGAAAAGGCTCAGCAGAAAACCACTGGCATTGTAAGATTCCCTTGGCAAAATACAGGAGCGGTTACATTAAGTGTTACACAACCCTAAAGTGCAAAAGGTTTCTGTTTTTGATTAGTCTAATGCTGAGCTTGGACGAATTCCTGCAAACAGAGGTTAATGTTAACATGAATAAACAACTAAAAGGCCTACTGTAACACTAAAGATAGTCTCATAAACTCTTCAACAAAATAAATGTTTAAGTCTGTTTCTAGGTAATGATGATTGATTAAACTTAAGCTTTTATATATACACAATCCTCATACATACAGCTATCTGATACTCTTAAGGTCCAGCTGATTTACACTAGTTATGAAAAGGCCACACATATTTTTTTACTCACACCTGCCAAAAGCTTTGTCTTTCAGCCTAGCTACCAGGAAGTACCTCATTATTTATTAATGGCCATGTTTTTACAGTTTGCTCTTCCCTCCTGTAAATCAGTGTCAGATATATTTGACTTCTTCTTAGACAAGAATAATTCTTTTTAATAAATGTTCCCATGATTGAATTACAATGTGTTTTCACCATTTGTTTATGGTAGTTGTTGAAGCCAACTTGGCATAAGAACATCTCTGAGAAAATTGGAAAAGACATCTACTTAACAAGAAGGGGATGGGAAGAAAATAAAGGCTTGTACATTTTTTCATCAATTTTTGTACACTTTGTCAGCTAGGTGATAAACTAAGGTACTGGGAATGTCATAGGATCAGTGCACCTAACTTTTGTCAGGATGGGAGTTGTATCAGTCACTATCTCTAAACTCTTTGGGGCAGCGTTGATGACTTCCAACCACAACCAAATCCAGTCAAGTTGTGTGAGACCCTCCATGCAGAGGAAACTGAAAAAAATACAGATTATGACTGTTTGAATTCAAAGCTAAATGTAGAATAGCTCTGTTTCTGCAGATGCACAATCAGTAGATGCAAACTGAATGCAACCACCACTGATTTTAGTGATAGTATAGCATACTCACTGCCCCCATTTGACTTTATTGGACCTCAATGAAAAGAGCATTAAGTCAAGATTTCTGGCTCCTAGTGGAGACAAAATGAAAGGAAAGAAGAGCTTTAGGTGTTATATAGCAGCACTTAGCCAGAACAGGAATAAATGCTATATGGAAAACTTAGAAAGGTCTCTAAAAAGCATGAGAGAGTGTATCCTAAAGAGTCTATAAGTAACATGGCAATGGCATTGGCCTAGAGTTCAGTGTACTTTCTTCGCTCAACTTAATGGAAACTGTCTGGTAGTACTACATTTTGTCTAAGAATTTCATAAATGTTGCAGAATAAAGGCTAGGTTTTTTCAAACTCATCCATAAATTTGACAAGAAAGTCTTGCCCAAACTGCAAGACCCTCTCCCCTCCACAATGAATTTTCCTTAGAGAGCCCTAAACTAGAACTGAATAGACCTTTTTTAGTTTACAAAAATCAGTCTCAGATGGCTGGAAATACATCAAGGTGAATTGCAAACTAGAAAAATAACCATCTTAAAAAAAAACTTACCTTAATGTTTCCATGTATTTGACTTTGGTAAGTTCAAGTGTCATACTCCTAATGTTTATTTAGAAGTAAATGTTCAAAATTGTTGTTACAAAAGTCGTCCCTTGATCTTGAAGAATATCTCAAAGGTATTCAAATTATTTTTTTTAGTTTTATGTTATTATGCTTTGCAATACATAATCTGGGTGACCAACTGTATGCAAATATTTATTCTCCCATTTTTCTGAAAGGGGATTTCCTAAAGATCGACTATATGTTTGACATTAAAATCTATCCCTGCTTTGTATACCCCTTGTTAATCTTGCTTTCTGACACCATCACAGCTCCCAGACTATGAGGTTATCAATTAACTTTAACATTGGAAGTAGCAAATGAAGACGGATAGACAAAATTAAAATTATGCAGTTACAATGCATTTCCTATATTGCACATATTTGTAGCAGAAATTCTCTGCTGCCATGAGAATATCTGAACAGAAAATGGATTATTTCCCTTAAAGCTTTATAGTAATGAGTGGCTACAATAAATATTTTAATACTTTCACAGCTACTAATTTTTTTTTCCAGACTGAAAGAGAAAATAACATAGTGCTGTCAGTATGCAAAGTTTCTCTTTCACCAATCCGCTGTGTCTGATTCACAGATAAACAACACTTGGCAATGTTGTCATGCTCATCTGTGGCTTCAGTAGGAGGTGGTGTTTGTCTACAGTGTTAAAAGGTTAATTTTTGGAAGGTGTGCTATAATTATTTCCCTGTTGGGGCTCCATGACATTTCATGGTCCATCACAAGCCACAGAGAAGCATTCCTGTATTAGCTGTGGTAAACCTTATAATAACTGCTGCTCTCTTTATTGACCTATGCAAGTTATTTCTCTTTTTCAACTTTGTTGCCCTGATGGTGGACATTGGCATTGCAAACACCATCTGGATGAACTGGGGTTCTAATTCAATTGTTGGTTAATTAGAAATTCTGCAGCTCAAATTCAGGTCATTGTCATTCTGGCTGTCACTCACTACAAGTGCACTGATTCAATGTACCCAGGAATGGTGTCCTATACTGTTGGTAACTCACCCATGATAATATAAGTTGTTCATAAATGTTTAGCTTTGAATTACGTAGTCTAAAAGTCCATGACCTCTGATTGCACCTCACTGTACCATATTATTTAATGCATAACTTGAGGTCATGATGACTTAAATATATGTGTAAGGACATGGCTGAAGAGTCCTCCTCTCTTTAAAACTCCAGATTAAGATTTTGTTTCGCTATTTTTTCCAAGGGCCTCCTTACTTTAACTCAACATGTAAAATAAAGTACATTAGATTTTACTCAAAGTTTCCTCAAAATTGTTACTAGTTTTACTTAAGGTAGCTGCAAGGTTTGGATCATATTTGTTTAAATGGAGTATTTTTGAAGCCTTGCATCAACAAAATCTATTATGAACTTGTTTTTCTTTCTGTGTGGTTAGAAACACTGTGGACAGGTGGGTCCTGTTTGCTTTGGCCAGCATCAAGGTATAAGGAAGAAAAATTGATCTATGAAGACATGCTCTTCCAGCTCAGAGAGGGATAGGTCTCATTAAGACACCATCTGTAGTAGCTTTTGGGGTGAGGTCATTGACGTGAGTTACTTATCAATTAATTTGACTTTTCTACTCTGGCAGATCTGTCCCAGAGTCAGTAAATACTGCTGCTGTTAAAGATAAATGTCATTTGTAGCCTCACGTATTCATTACCTCTCTGCTTCTCTATTCTGAATGTTTCTGTAATTTGCATCATTTGAAATTTCCTTTTATTACAAAACCTCATATTTCATTATCTGAACTTTGTCTAGACACTTGTGACCACCAGTCAATGAGGTGAAGATCTGGTTGGTTTTTGCAACCCCTTCAGGGGATCCTCCCTCAAAAGCAGGGTTCATCGTTCTTGTGTATTGAAAGGGTGGAGGTATTCTGAGGCTGCTGCAACAGTCCATGCAGCTTCATCCTCCACTTGTCCAAATTCTTGCTTTGTCATCAGAAATGGGAAAGAGTTTAATAAACTCCTCAGCAGTTCATTGTATGGCACCCTTGGAACCTTCTCAGGGAGAGGAAAGCTGTGCAGCACATCTCAAAAACCGCAGGTGAGCCATTCTTCAAATTTGCTTTTAGTGTAATTTTCAAGGAATCCTGGAATTAGTATTCTGCTAATGGATAAGATACAAGAGTCCTTCCCTGATATCAGGAAGGACTCTTGTATCAGGAGTAGCAATATTTATTGTATCCTAACTGCGTCAAGCTCTGACAACCCAAGACAGTCAGCTCTGCATCTACCTGGGAAGTACCCAGAACTTCAGAAATGCCAGCAAGCAATATGTGAGAGATTTTTGTGTTCACTTGTGAGGCGCTGAACAAGGGACCAGCAAGCACAACTTAGAATCCCTGTCTGTTTTGAGTAACTGCTGCCAAGTGGTACAGTTCCCCCATTGAGTGAAAGTTCAAGCATTTTATTTCCAGGGTGAAAACACTCCCAGAAAGAGCCCCTAAGGTTGCACACTAGGAAGCTGCAGCACAGGGAAAAACAGAAATCCTGTGATTTCAACAACTTCTGGATAACATACGTAGGTGTGTGTGGGGTGGGAAGTCACAGAGTGTTTCTTACATGCCACATTTAGCACAGCTCAGTACTAACCTTGGTGCAGGCTCTAAGAATGGCAGTAGATGCAAAATGCTATGGGATAAGTGTAGAGACAGGGACCAGTCCAAGGAATGTTGGATGCAAACAAAGCTCATTTGCTCCATAACACGATAGGCAGAAATGAGGCCCAGGGCTGCCAAGTTTGATATATCATTGCTAGAAATCCAAAATAAGGCCCATTTCACATGCTACAGGATGAAATGTGTTTCAGGTGCTAAAAGATCACCTATTTGATATATCTTAACAGTTTTGAAGAAATTATCCACATACCCAGGAGAAGGTGTTGGAGTACTATGTTGCATGTGGTAAGTTGGATGCGACGTGCCCTAGACCCAACACCCATGTGCCATGCACAAAGACGTGCAAGATCAGAGGGACTGCAGAATTGGATGTGCTTTATCTTATCTTAGCCAGATCCAACAGCTGGGTGGGTTGTGGAGGACCACTTTCACTCTCTAAGATTGCATCTAAGATAATTACAAATCTGGTTTTCTCTTTATTGTACAGTACTGTTGGAGAGTCATAAAAATCAGAGAGTTTTAAGAAAATTAAGAAAGGAGGCCTTAAGCAGAAGTTATGGGAACAGATGCTAAAGCAGCAAAAAAGTTTTCTAGGCCATAGTGTAGACGTGAGAAATAAAACAATAGTCTAGTGTTAGCTCGCCTTCTAAGTTGCAACAAGTTTATTTAATGTATATTTTAGAAAGTTAAAAATGAATGGAGCGCTGTGCTTAGGTTTCATGAACAAGCTATTGTATTTAGAAAAAGCCTCATTGTTTAAACCAGAATTACGTATGCTGTAAGATTATTAGATAGAATTATTGTCAATATGCCTTTTCTCTATGTGATTGGATGAAATTTACTCTAGATCTGTCTTATGCTCTTCGGTAACATCAAGCTTCTTTGGCATTCTGTGAAACCAGTGAGATGGCCACATCAAGTTGTCTCCATTGTAAAACAATGTTATGAGACTGATGAGGAAAATAAACCTCTCAAAGACCGAATTCCAAGTGTCCCGTCCCGTTTGTGCTGTAAATATATTGCCAGCGTGCAAATCGATTCATTTGCCCTTGAAGTAATACAGTACCTTGGTCAGAATGGGGCCAAGGCTCATTGAGTATTAAGTAGGCCCTGCTGATTTGGCTGTAAGGCTGAAAAAAGCAGAAACTTAATGATTATGCAAAGTGAAAAACAGGAAGGGCCAAAAGGACAGAAGGGCTTTCTTGGAGAAAATTTCTTCTCCAATAAAATGACAAACCACATTTCACAGATTTTGTTATCAGTCTTCTTTCTATTGTAATCCTATCAATCTATATGAAATCTTGGAGGAAACAAAATTTACGATTTAAATGTTCATGTGACAGATCAGGCATACTAAAAAATAATTGCACTGGCTCAAGCCCTGTTAAGAGGGCACACAGCAGGGTGACCACATCACTTTCTCCCAAATAAGCCCAACTGCCACAGATGCTGAGCAGAAGTGCAATATTGCAGAACAGGAATCATGCAAGGTAACTGTTATGGGTCAGGAGGAAATTCCCCTCCTATCTCTGGTGAGTAACTCCTAAGGAGACACTTTACAGGGAATTTCGCAGAGGATGTGGCTGGTCCTTCTCATAAAGCCTTCCAAAAAGTGTCGCTGTTACAAGCGGTTTCGACGTGCCATGCTTGCTTTCCAAACGTCCGTCACGTAGCACCTGGTGGAAAAGGGAAAGAATAGCACTAATAGTCAACTAACAGAGTGGCAATACTGCATTGTACAGAAAGAATAGACCTTAGAGGCTGAATATTTTGATACAACACTTTTAAAAACAGTCATGGTAGTGAAAGAAAACAGAATTCTCTCTGGGTCTGCCACAGCCTCCCATCATAGCCTTCCCACATTTCCTTGGACCCAGAAATCCTTAAACCTTCCTCTGTCTTTGGAAATAAAGACCATTTTCTCCACTTTATAAGAAATTGAGAGTGAGAATAACTAATTTGTTACATTCTCTTTAGTTACTCATACAAGGTAACAAAAGTTATATGCATATCTAGGACATACTTGAAATATTTTTTTGATTTGTGGACCCCAGAACAATTTTCAGATGGAAAAAGCAAATTTCAATCTACTGGCCATATTTAGCTTTTCTTAGTTCCTTTTTATGCATCAAATTGAAATCATTGTTCAGCAACTGTGAACACCCATAACTTTTTTCTGCCCCTGTGACAAAAGGTAAGCATGTATTTGTTAAGAAAATACAGCCTATTGTTTTAAAATTAGATCACGATTGTATTTTTAGCATACCAATAAATTCTGTGATGTGCCTACTTTTACAAAAGTCTCATTCAAAAACAAGTATGAAGGGTGAACGATGCTTTTCAACTTCCTACTTAAAAAAAAAAAACACTCTTGTTTCCCCTAAAATGTTTCAGGTCTTTCTTGCTGTCTTCATTGTCTCTTGTAAGCCGTTAAATACTTCTTCCAAATCAATCAGGATGTCTTCTAGCCTATTGCATAAAACTAATCTAAGGTTTATGAATGAAAACATCTTTTGGAAAAAATAAAATATGAACCACCAAATAAAAAAATAAACCCCACAAATCCCTCAAAAAGCACTTTTAATATTCTTAAATGCATAGAATCTCTGCTCTTACACATGATACTTCTAAGTAATTTTTCTTGTTCGGACAATTTCTCAGAGTATTTTATTTCTTTTTCTCATAAATTACCATTATGAGAAACCTGTAGAAAATAGCTCACTGAAAGCTGTGGTTTCTTCATTTACGATCTGAAGTGGGAAGGCAGATTTGCTGGATTGATTCAATCCCCCTGTTTAAATCTATCCCCTTGGGTTCCAGTCAGCAGAACCAAAAAAAGCAGTTCTTGGATGGGGCTTTGCTGCCAGATCAATTTTCAGCACCACAACACAAGAAACCTTGCAACAAACAGATCCAGGGTGTCCCCTTACCTCGAACTCCCCGGGGGCCAGCTGCACCCCGCTGTACAGCACTTCTGGGAAGACATGGCTGGTGCCAAATGTGCCACTGAGGGAGAACATCTCAAACTTGGTCTGAGCCGTCTCCACGGGCTGCCCACATGTGCTCAGGTTTGTGCTGGGGCACTTGAGCAGAGTGCAGATCTGTGGGGAGAAGGAGGCAGAAAGGCAAAACACCCCTGAGCTTTCAGCAACCACAAGCTGGATTTGGTAGCAAGCAAAGTTCCCAGGATACAGTAATGGACAAATGTTTTTAGGCAGTTGTCACGTGACCACACTCACCTCTAAACAAGCAATTACCTGCCAATGGTATTTTATGAGAGAACCGTGAAGCCCATCAAATGCACCCAGGACATAAACTTCATCTCTGCTCATGTTTGACATCTGGTAGACCAGATAACAGCAAAGATCTCCTTGGCAAACAGTGTAATTTCCATCCTTGTGCCTGAGTTCTCTGAAAGTGAATATATCCTTCCGGACAGCTCCCGAGAAAGTGTCATTTTCTCCAGGAAACTTCTTGATGGTCATAGCATACAAACTCCAGTTGATGGCAGGGGGGTAGGTGGGGGAAAGACGGGGGTGTGCACTCAACTCTGCTAGCAGGAGACATCCCTCCTCGGTGTCACTGTCATAGTGGTAGGCAGCAGGTCCCTCTGGTGTGAACAGCCCACTGCCTGCCGAGGACACCACCAGCCCCCCATTAGCCAGCAGCACCACACAGCACGGCTTGGCAGCGATGCCAGTCACCCCCCACACCACACTGGCATTGCTTTTTAGTGATACTCTGTTCATTCAATACAGTACTGAGAGGTTTTGGAATAATTCTAAAGCACCAAAAAGCTGAAATACCCACCCTAGCATTAAAACTTATGTTCACTTAAAAATAAATCATAGATCTCAGTGAGGCATATTGGACAAAGAAGGCAATGATGGGGGGAGTTATGCTTCACTGAAGGACACACAGGGCTATGGCCTAAACTCAGTCTATTTAGGGCAGGCCAAAATGCTCCTTTTTAGTTTTCACCTTGATTCAGGCAAAAGTAACAGATGCAGCTACAGTCTTTTCTCCATAAAGGGGAAAAAAAAAAAAAAAAAAAAAAAAAAAAAAAGGCAGTATGTTGTCATCTTACTGCAAAAGTTCCATACCTTCTTGGTGATGTCTCATGGGCATCTCCTCACAGCACTGACTCCTTCACAACACAATCAACAAACTCCAACTCTCTCCTCACCCAGCTAACCCACTCTTTTGTAGCACTCTTCTTATTGGACACATCTGTGGCCTGTTAAGGGCAGGCCTGTTCCTAATCTTTGGTCATTAGCACAGCTGCAACTCCTCAGGGGTGAGATTGCCGTCTGCACTATTCTCTTACATTCTATCCCCCCACAGAACTAATTATCTTTTCAGAGCAAAGCAAAACATAATTTCTCTAAGTCTTCAGCAGCCACAAGAAAAAAGAGAATGTCTTATTCAGTATACGAGTGGAATTCTCTTTTTGATTTTACACTACTAGGTTCTGATTAAAACACTTTTTTCTCCATTTAACTGATGATTGACTTTTATACAGAAAATGCTGCCTCTAGATGAGAGACCAAAAATTTAAGTGAAACTTTGTGCTATTTTCTGAAATAAAATTTCACTTTTAAGTTATCAAAACTTAATGTCTATTTTTCTATTTTTAGAAATGTCTAACGTCTTAATGTTTACTTTTTTCCTATTTTTACCTTTTTCAGAACATTCAACATTCTTTTACCTGAAGTTGTTCGTTGCATTTGGTACCAAATCACAAAGATCTTTAGTCCAATTAAAACACTGTTTTTCAGAGACTTCACTATGTCTAAAACATCTCTGCCTGCTTCTGAATCTGGGAACAATTTCCCTGTTCCTGAATGCAACTCACCTGTCATTGCATTGCTGGTGTTGTGAGTATTTGCAGAAAGTAAATTAACACCCATGCCCATAGCCCAGGCAGAATGAAACTCAATTGCAGTC
The DNA here is from genome assembly GCA_014549065.1 of Cardinalis cardinalis. Taxonomy (NCBI): domain Eukaryota; kingdom Metazoa; phylum Chordata; class Aves; order Passeriformes; family Cardinalidae; genus Cardinalis; species Cardinalis cardinalis. The sequence continues at coordinate 981 of JACDOX010000412.1, read as the reverse complement.
AGAAAGGGCAGTACATTCATCCAAGCTGTTGGGAAGAGCAYGGTGTCCACCTGCATCTTGCTCACCAGGACCACGGCAGGCTCATAGAAAAGGATGTCAAAGCAAGTGAAAATGCCAAACTTCCCAAAAGGAGTCTCAAAGGTGACAGCTTCTGGCTCTTTTGGATAATTAAACTGAGTTTCTCTTCTAAACAGATTGTACTGCAGGTGAAGAAAATGGCATATTAGAAACTGAAAATAAGGCAAGATTATGAACAGCTTTTGCATCTGAGACAGGCTTTAATACCAAACTGGGAGTGGAGGCACCTGAGCTGGCTAGCACAGCTGGTTTGTATCCATCCAGCTGACCCTCGCCCCTCCAAAATATGGGGTGACTGTGCCCCATCTACCTCCTGACAGCAATGCCCATCCAGTATTAGCTGCTTAACTCTAAGATCAAGGGCCAAGATGTCCCCTGTGAAAGCGCTGTCCAGGTTGGCTACAAATGTATCAAGGAAAAGCTAATGTTTACTGAGTATGGAAAATTCTGTCACTGTTTTCTTAACATTTACTGTCATAAATGTAGCCCTAAAGTGTTTGGCAGCTGGCATGTACTCTGCAGCTGCAATGCTCCTGGGAATAATTTGCCTGACTGGTCAAGCAATTACTTAGAGATTTTCTTCTCGCCATAAGATCATCAAATCATCCTGGACTGGTTGTCACTTTATAGTAATGTAAAATTACTGTATAAACAACCTGAAATTGGTGCCAGAGAGCTGAAAAATTAATTGATAATAAATTAGAGGTTGATGCTGAAGCATTTCCTTACCTTATGGTACCGAGCCACCAGTTTGCCCTGTGTGTCAAAGACGACATCCGTATTGTACTGGTACCGACCGTCCCTGGGACAGCTGGGATCACTGGAGTTACATGGCTTCTTGTCCCCAATATTTGCAACCACATAGATAGAGTTATTTCTGGCCATGCAGCTGAGTCGTTCCTG
>JACDOX010000411.1:416363-432631 GCA_014549065.1 Cardinalis cardinalis | reverse complement strand
CTGCTGCTGCCCCTGCTGCTGATCCTGCTGCTGATCCTGCTGCTGATCCTGCTGCTGGTTCTGCTCCTGGTTCTGCTGCTGGTTCTGCTGCTGCCCCTGCTGCTGGTTCTGCTGCTGCCCCTGCTGCTGGTTTTGCTCCTGGTTCTGCTGCTGGCCCTGCTGCTGGCCCTGCTGCTGGTTCTGCTGCTGATCTTGCTGCTGGCTCTGCTTGTCTGCATCCAGCACACTCTGAGCAGTGGCTTTAAAGCCAGCCCAGGCCCCAGGACACTGTGCTGGGATCTCCCTCCAAGTGCAGGGACCTCAGAGTCTGGGAAAGCCAGTGCCTGTGATAGAACTGAGATCTTGAACTGGAATATCCCATTAATTATGACTTTGCAGGGACGTTGCCAATGGGAAAGAATTTCACAGATGCAAGAGCTGTGTCTTACTCCATCCCTTCCTTTTATACTTCAAAAGATAGGCCAAATGATCTGGTAGCGTATGAAGCTTCTAATTATTCCCAAAGCCCTTGGCTCTGCCTGCTTGAAGGGCCAGAGTTAAATTCTCCCTGGAAAGGTAGCAGAGCATGGATCCTGGCATGAAAACAGCCAAGAATGCAGGATGTTTGGAGTCTGTGAGAAAGGCCTGAGACCCTGTATGTCAATATTTAGAAGTCCATCCAAAAATCTGAGTTCTAAACTTAGCTCCAAACATAGCACATCCAGATCTGGATCTGTTTTGTCTCTGGCAAAATACATGTCCTGCAAATTTTATTATTTATTCATCTCATTTGTTTTCCTTGGTCGTAGGATGGGAATTATTTTTCAGACAGGGTTCTGGGTAGATGCAATTAGGCTTTTATACAGGAAAAGGGTGTTCTGAAAAAGTGAGGTTTGGAGAGAGGATATGAAGGCTTCCCAAGGCAGCCTTGGCATTCAGCTCTGGCTGAGCATCAGCCACTCAGTGTGAGGGCACAAAGCTCAGGACCTGCCAGTGCAGGGAGTGTGGGATTTCTGAGGTGAGAGGGGATTTTGGAGCCTGGCAGCTCTGGGATCAGGTCCTTGCCACCTGCACAACACAGCTGCAGAGTGGTGGGTGCTGGACAGCCCACACAGAACACAGTCTACTTCTCTAACATGGCATTCTCACAGGAATTGCTGCCTTAACTCTGGTTTTCAGGAGGTTCTATGGTTCTATCCCATGGATTTGATCACTGCAGGCATCTGCCCAATGATGTCTTCCAGGATGTTTGGGAAGCACAAGCCTTGTCAAATACCAGCTCAAGACATCACTTCTCTTCCCATTTCTCCTTTGATTTCTTCAGCATCAGAATCAAGCAAAGTTTCTCATTCCCTGAGAGCAAAGAATGAACTCAGAGCTCCACTAAAGCTTCCCAAAGAGAGGCTGGGCTGCTCCAAGGGCTTGCTGGAGTAGGGGAAAGGACTAACACTGAATGTTGGTGGCTGCTTGCCCGGGTGCATCCAGAAGAGCCCAGAGCTGGGCAGATGCTCAGCCCAGGGTGTGATGGAATTACAGGAGGGGCCACACCAGCCAGAGCACAGCCCAGAGCAGACAAGGAAAAATAATCTGGGCTCTGGTGGCTGAGAAAACCAACGGAGATCCCAGGACCCAGCCCAAATAGAGGAAATCCCACTGTCAGGGGGCAGGGCTGTGCCACAGAGCATGGCCAGCACTGAGCCACGGGCTGGACACCCGGCAGCTCCTGCTCTGCTGGCAACTTGTCCTTTCCCAGGCCTTTGTACGAGGAGAGCAAGGGCTTGGTTTTGTTTTGTAGTTCCCATGATATCAGGAGTTAATTGTAACCAGCACATTGCCTCTCCCAGTGCCTCCAAGGGCCAGAGCTGGGGTGGGGAACACACTCGCCTCTCTTGGCTCCACGCTCCCAATGTGCCTCTGAAACTATTTGCATTTTGAAATTTCTGTGCTCTGTTTGCTGGTGATGAGCTCAGCTGACAGAGGGTCCAGGGCAGAGAAGGGAAGGAAGTCCTGGTGTGGTCACCAGGAAAAGCCAGAAAGCTGAGCCCAGTGTGCTGGAAACCACCCAAACCCAGGACGGGGAGGGACAGATAAAAGCGTCAACGTACATTTGTGTCAGGAATAAGTTTGCACACAACACATAAAACTGATGAGATCCAGTCAACAGCCACACATCCAGCATGGAAAATGTGGTTCTTTAAAGAGTTGTTGGTTAAAGTAAGTGGCCCATCCCATCAGATTGCAAGGAGAGCTCTCCTGAGCCTTCAGCTCAAGGGGGAACGGCTACAGCTGAGAGGAGGTTGTTGTACTAATATTTGTAATTCCTTTGAGAGTCTCAGATCACAAGTATCTCTAGAGGAGGGCAAAACATTATATTAGCAAGAGCCAGTTGTTCTCCCCCTCTCTTGTAGTCTCTTGCAGGTGATGGCTGCTCCATGGATGGGCTCTTCCTGCTGCTCAGCGTTTGGTTTCCTTTGGCTTTTCCCCTGACTGAAATCTGGAGGCTGGAAATGCCAAGTGCCTGCATACAGAGGGATCCACTTCCCTGCTCAGCAGAGGCAGCCTGGACCTTCCCCACACCTCCTCCCTGCTCCCCTATCAGTGAGCTCTGCCTGCTTTAATACAGGCACAAGAAAGGGAAGAGCCTTGAGCTGGAGCATGGGTTCAGTCCAACACTTAGACCCTGAGAATGGAAAACTCACAGTCCCTCAAGAGGAGAGAGGCTGGGTTGTGGTTTCTGGAGGCAGAAATTTAATACAAGCTTGAAGAGTAAATAAACTGCAGTCTCATCCCTACATCTGGTGTGTGAGAACCTCTGGGCCAGACAGAGGGAAAGAAACCCTGTCCCTAATGGTGCTGGAGTGAGGAGCAAAGGGAAAGCAGAGGGGATGGGCCCAGGCTGGTGGGCAGGGAAGGGCACTGCCCCTGCACAGAGACTGTGCTCTGCTGGCTGCTGCCCTCTGCTCACCTTGGAACAGGGAATGGGATGGGGAAGGGAATGGGGAACAGGATGGCCATTTGGATGGGCAATGGGATGGGGAATGGGATGGGCAGTGGCATGGGCAATGGGATGGGGAATGGGATGGGGAATGGGATGGGCAGTGGGATGGCCCAGTGGGACAGGGAATGGAATAGGCGATGGGATGGGGCAGTGGCATGGGCAATGGGATGGGCAATGGGCTGGGGAATAGAATAGGCAATAGGATGGGGAATGGGATGGGGAATGGGATGGGGCAATGAATGAGGCAATGGGATGGGGAATGGAGTAGGCAATGGGATGCCACAATGGGATGAGGCAATGGGATGGGGATGAATCTTTCCATGCTGTCCCCTGCCAGTGGGACCTGACTCTGGTGATCACTGTGGGTGGGGCAGGAGGCAGCTCCAAGGGGCAGGGACAGGAAATTTCCTAAACCCTCTTTTAAGCACAAGGACACTCAAGTGTCACAGAGTGAGGATCAGCCTGCAGAGCATCATTGTTAACTTTAAAAATACCCACCACAAACTTCCCCAGCTATAAAGGACTGAGCTGAAGCCATCCCAGAAGACCAGAGTTTTAAGTTGGTGGCCAGCTCTGTCAGCTGCTGGTCCTGGGTTTTAATTTCCTGAAGTGTCTCATTTCTCTCTCTCACCAAAGGGAGCTAGAAAAAAAAAATCCTCTTTCTCCCTTTCTTTCTCCCCTCTTCACAGTTGCTCTTTGAGTAAGGCCATACCTAACAATTATTCAGGAAAACATTATGTTGACATTACTGTTTAGAAAATAAAAAAGGGTTTTTAAAGCTAGAGAGTAACATTGTGACCATATAGCACTAGTGAATGATTAAAAATTTAGATGACTGCCTTTGAAACAATAAAAAGCTTTCGAAGCTTCTTAATGAGCAGCTATCAGAAATAAAGCATTTAAAACTTCAGAAAGTGCCTCTGTGGAAATTTCATTGTCTTTGATGCTGTAAAATAACTGCAGGGTGGATTCATTTCAAGTTCTTTTTAGCATACTGGTCGTTTAGAAATATTGGGAGATATCTTTCTTAGCAATATGTGGGGAAAACAATGTCTTGGTCGCTTTCATTTATCTGCAATTTGACAGGAGTGCAGTTTATTAACTTGAAAAGAGACAGATACATTATCTGAAACACAGAGAGTATAGTGGGTATTGCCTCCTTTTTATACCAGTGGGAGTCCATGACACTTTGAACTTGCTCACCATTAAACGCCTTCCTGAGTTGTTGAAGAGGCCTTTAAAAAGGGAGCCTGTGCATTTATGATGTAAATTCGTTATTTTGACAGTCTTTGAAATCTGTCATATTCACGTCCAATTTAATGCACCGCAAAAATTCTTTTCTTTTAAAATACTTTTCTTTTAAGATTTCAAAGCCATTTTCATGTAGAAAACTATTGTTATACCTAATATATCCTGAAAGTGTTTTAGCAAAGGAACTTATATGATTCTGTTTTAAGTCATGTCAGGTTTTAAAACATGTCATTTCTTCAAATAAGCTTTGACCACACCATCTTTTTTTTTTTTTTTTTTCATTAGTTAAAGTGCACTTGATTTCCATGGATACAATTAGTCAGAATATCTGCTATAGGATCATCATTGGATCAAACAGGGTCCTTTCAGGCTGTATTCCACGGAGCAATTGCCCACATATCTGAGATCAATACAGCCCAGCACACGGGTAGGGAGATGCAGGGAGCTGAGGGCTGCTTGGCAAAGTGSAGGATTGTACTGAAGCACAGCACATTTAACGAGAGCCTGGGCCAGTGGGAAAATTAAACAGCTCCTTTTAAAATGATGAGCTCTGAGTATTTACTCTGAATGTGGAGTGGGGCGAGGAGGAGCAGGACGGGAGGGGGCCAGGAGGCATCTGATGAAACCCAAGTTCAGTTTATTTCTGGTCAAACCCAAGCCTCACACATTTCAACTCCATCTTCAATCCAAACAAACCTCCTTAGGCTTGCTAATCCTCATTACACAGTGGATTTTAGCTGTACCTGCACTTCTTTATCAGTTTGCAAGATATTTTCAGCCGGTACAGAGGTCTTCATGCAGCTCTGCTTCAAAGCCGTGTACAGAGGAGGTTCTGTGCACAGTTTCAGAGAGTATTTTCATTTACAGATGCCTTATCACTTTGGGAGAGGGGGTTGGTGGGCAGGGGGAACACATTCCTCCAAAGCAGCCCAGAATCATCCTAATCTTGGGAAACGATCAAATAAGAGTTTCAAAGATCTCCTACTACAAAGGAAGGCATTAAGCTCACTCCTTGCCTGCCCAGACTCCAGGGCTGTTTTGGAATACATGGAAATATCTCTGTAGCATGAAGGAACCTTCCACTGATGGTTTAAGCACCATTTCACATGTCCCCAGTGGCTGGGTTTAAAATGCAGTGCACCATGAGGGAGATAAACCAGGAGAATCATTACTTCAGTGGCATTTAACCCTATAATTGGGTGGTTTTTTTGGGCCCTGATTTTATAAGGTCACCCTGTTATTTCCTTTGCTGGCTGGCTTGTGATGGTGCTCTCACATGTTATTACTCTCTTCCATCACAAGGAATGATATTTCAGGACTGAAAGGGCGAAAGATTTGTAAGGACTGTCCTTTCCCACACTGTGATTGTCTGAAAGCTTCAAACAGCCAAAGGCTGAGTGGAAATGTGCTTTAGATGGTGTCTCTGGGGCAGAAATCCCACCTGGTCTAGGGGTAGAAAAGAACTGTAAGGATCTGATTATTTCATGGTTAGATCGCCTCGTTCCCCTGCAAAGGGAGGATATACTTTCCTGATAGAGCTTGTATCAGATATTAAACCAATACTACACTTGATCTCAGCAAAAAGGCCATTAAATCTCACAACTTGAAAAAGGCATCTTGCTCCTTGAAGCAGGGAATCCTGCAGTGCCTGCTGCCTGCTAACCCGATGGCCCTCGCTCGCAGAATTCATTGCTGCTGTCATTTCCCCCAGCCTCAGCTTCCACTGGCACGAGCAAAACCTTGGGCTGCATGAGAAAATACTTTGAAATGGTGCCTAATTGACTTGGGCCTGGTTCAGGATATAGTACACCACACAAACCACCATAACATCAATCAGAGGCACAGAGGATGTCCCCATGTTTGGCTTAAACTACAGGGTATTTCCTCTGCCGAAAGCATTTTAATCACACTTAAGTATAGGTTTGTTGTGGCAAAAAAGACAGACCTATTCCAGTCCTTGATTTTTCCCACAGAAGGAAACTTCTGTCAGGCATCCCAGGAAACGGCCCCGGGTTCATTGCACCAACTGCACTGACTTCACCAGCCTTATCGTGCCTCTCCTCTCCTCACTCCCACAGAAGTCCTGTTTCTGTGGTCTGCAAGAGGAATATTTCCATCCAGCTCTGAGGGCATTAAGCTTAGCCTCTGGGATCTGCTCTCCCCCATTTTCCTCCTGGGTTTTGTGCCCTTTCCCCTCACTCCCCCTCTCCAGTTAGTGCTCTGATAGTGCCTCCCTGGTAGAGGAGGAACAGGAGCCAGTTGTTAAGGATATTCAAAATGTTATGTCAGGGAGGCTGCTGAAAACAAGTAAAACTTGTGGTTCTTTTGGGCATGACAGCCCTGCTCAACAGAGCCAGTCTGGACCCCAAATTATGGCATTTTCATGCCTCAACACTCACAGATGAACTAATCACTTATTTAACAACTATCACTGTCAGACACAATTGTTGGGTTTAAATATCTCAACTTTTGGTTGTGCAAATGTCCACACTGAGTATTTTCACTAAGCCTTGAGCAGCCTCTGTGGAAACCAAACCTAAGGAATCACAAACTGCGTTTGGAAATCCAGACTGACGGGCTAGAAACAAACCAAGGGCTGGATCCCCTTTAGAGCAGCAGCTCAGGGACAGCAGCACCTGTGCTTGGGCAGGTCCCAGGGGAAGTGAGGCTGTGGACTGTGCCACCAGCGTGCATTGCCAGAGCTGGAACTAGCMAGGAATTAAAGTCATGCCTGGGYAKGCTGGGAGCAATCATTAACAGCCAYTTCAGTCATCATCTCCATTGCTCAGTGCACACAACAACCTCATTCTTTATCTTCCACTTCATGYAAAACGGGGCTGATTTGCTTACAAATATCAGCAAGAGACAGAGGAGGAGAAAAGGGGRAACAAGGCCATGTTAAACCACTCTGATAAATCAGACATAGAGCAGGGGAAAGGATGAGACAGTGCAGGAGAATAAAAGCACCACTCTCTGAGAAAGCCCTCTGAAACCCAGCCGTGCCGAGTTGTAACTCATTGTCTTGCAAACACATCAGTGACAGTTCACATCCCAGCTGACACCAGCCTCAGTCCTGACCCACTGAGATGCCACCTCTGGCAACAGTTGTGAAGTCAGCATTTTATTGGCAAGAGGGTTGAGGGGYAATTCCAGCTGGACCAAGCTGCCAAGTGAATGACACCCACACGTCAGAGGAGGGAAGGACATTCCCTGGCAGCCTGAGCCATCATTCCTGCTCTGCTGGCACGGGGGGGCTGTGCTCACATGGATGGACTCCAGGACAACAGGAGCTGACCCTCACATGCCTGACATATTTTATGAGAAATCCTTTCTCATAAAATATGCACAGACATATTTTATGAGAAATCCTTTCATTAAGATCTTTTCAGCTTCAGCTTCCCCATGTTTTGCTGCTATAGAATGTGATTTGGAGAATTGCTTACCCAACATGTGAAATTGTTTTTACTTGATGACCAATGACAGCCRCCTGTGTCAAGGCTGTGAGCACTCACAAGACCTTATCATTCCTTTCCTTTCTATTCCTTTCAAGCCTTCTGATGTCTCCTTTCTTCTATTCTTTAGTGTAGTTTTAATTTATCATTTTCTTTTAATACAAAGATTACAAATATTTTATGATATATAAAATAATAAAATACTATTCTATTATATATAATATAATATCATATAATATAATATATCATAAATAATAAAATATATCATAAAATAAAATATCATATTTATCATAAAATAATAAATCAGCCTTCTGAAACATAGAGTCATGATTCTCATCTCTTCCCTCATCCTGAGACCCCTGCAAGCACCACCACACAAGCCCAGCCCCAAACTGGCTGGGATTGAGGAGCTGAATTCACTTCTCTCAATACTACATGAGACTGCAAATGCAGAGCCCTGCAGAGCTTTGCCAAGAGCCCTGCTCAACAGGCAGGYCTGAATCCTGCCCTCCATTCCCAAATGGCCTCCAGTGCCCTGCCCTGGAGGGAAACGCAGCTGCTTCCAGGGAAAAAGGGCACAAATGTTCTGCTGTGGCCCTCTGTCCCAGACTCCAGAGCCCTGGAGCTCCCAGCAGCACTCCTGGGAATGGCAGGAACAACCACTGGCCCTCACTGGGGAGAGAACAGCTCCGATTAACGCAAACATTTCCCAATTATGTCAAAGGGCTCAGGGCCTGGGACACACGGCTGCAATTCCTGAAAGAATCCAAGCAAGGCAAGATCAAGGAGTCCTGATCTGTTGGGCAACATCAGCCAGGGAACAAACCCAGGGAGTCACTGAGGAGCACCAGGGCACTGGGAGACAGCCAGGACATCCTGGTGGAGCAGCCTAACCGTGCCTAAGGGGAATGGTGGCACAGAGGAAGCCGTGGAATGGCCGTGCACACACTTCCCACAGCTTCGTGCTCCTCTGCTTCCTCATTCCCACCTTCACCTGCACAAGCATTCACATGCCAAACCCAGCTGGTTTTGGTTCAGATGGAGATGGTTTTGGTTCAGCCAGGCTCCCCCACCATCCCTTCTGCTAAAATTCACTTGATATTTTTGCTGTTTATTTGTCATCTGGGGGCTTTTTAATGTCCCCTGAAACAGTGTGCAAATGTAAATCCTGCTGTTAGGATTGTCGAAAGAAATCAAAATAAGAAAGAAAAAAAAGTAATAATAAAAGAAAAAACAGAAGGAAAACATAAAAAGTAAGAGGCAATGAAATATCTCCCAGACGGAAAGGGAAGAGTAAAACTGCAACAGTGGGTTGCAAAAGCAAAATCCATTGAACTTCACAATCCTAGCAACACATCCCTTTGTTTATGAACCATCTGAAGCAAGTTCTACCCTGCAAACTCCATGGGGAACCTTGATTTCTCTAGCCAAATTAACTAATTTTCCTAACACACACTAAAATCTGCCCATTTGATCTGTCACTCAAAGCCTGTCCTCCAAGTACATGAAAACACCCCGGAGTTTTGATGCCACAGCAGCCCATAAGGACAGTGACAGCATCCCCAGCAAACTGGGCTCTACCAGGTGGRCTCCCCACCTCTCTTCCAGGAGGGGCACCAAGAGCTCAATGTGCAGGAAATTAAGAATTAAAATATACATTTTCAATACATAAAATATACATTAAAATATACATTTAATCACAGTAAATACAATTAAACACATTAAAATATACAAATTAAAATAAATTTAAAATTACATAAACAAACCCATTTTTATATATTAAACAGATTAYATATTTATAACATATATAAAACAATTGCCATTTAAAGTCTCAATTAGACTGAGGAGAAAAGAGTGGGACTCCACTCCCTGTGGCACCCAGGTGCTGCTTCTTCCTCTGCCCCCAGGTACTGAATAACTTCAGCTACAGCTGGAAAAACCCAGCCAGATGTCCATGAACACAGGCTGTGCCAGGGGTTCACATGGAGCAAAACCTGGCTGTAAATACAATGGAACCACAGACTCATCTAGGCTGAAAAAACCTTTGAGATCATCGAGTCCAGCTGTAAACCCAACACTGCCAAGGATGAACTTTCGAGGYGCAGGAACCCCACAGGTCTCACAAGATGAGGTCAACTCAAAGGTTTTTTTYCCCCCCATTTTTCCTCCCCAATTTCTCTTTACTAACCTTGGAGAATTTCACTTCTTTGATTCCAGGTAAATGGCTGTGCATCCCTGAGCTGCCCCAAAGTGCCCAAAATAGCCCATGGAACCCACCCTGGGCAAGGGCTGCTGTGGGAAGGAGAAAATCTCCATCCTCTGCCCCAAGGGGGAAAACCCTGGGCTATTCCTGCTCCACAGACTCAGAGCAGTGTCCATCCAGCTCCTGCCTGGAGCTACAGGGATGTCCTGGATCCCCTCAAGAGTGAGAGACTCAGAATTTCAATTTGATGCCCCACTGGACAGGCTCCATCCCATTGCTTTACAAAAAATAAGGGAAAAACCTGGAGAAAGAAGAAATGATGCTTTGAGACTCCATCCCATTGCTTTACAAAAAAAAAAAGGGAAAAAACATGGAGACAGAAGAAATGATGCTCTGAGTGGTCCAATGCAATAGAATGACTCAGTGACGTGAGAATTATGGTCCAATTTGTGTTTTATGGGATGTGAAATCCAACAGGTTCAGAGCTGCTTTCCCATCTCCACATGAGACCCCCAACAGCTCTGAAGCTGCTGCTGAGGCTGTTTGCCTTCTCTAGGAAAGCTTTTGTCCACCTGGACCAGATGGAGATCTCAGACCTCATTTGCAGTGAAGATAAAATGCCAGAGACAACAGGAAGCAATAACCTAAATGGAAATGCTGAGGATGGTTTAGGTTTTAAATATTCACAGTATCACTGCTGTCACTTCACTGTCAAAGTCTGCAGGCCCAGACAGACAGACAGACAGACAGGGAGTGCACAGAGCTGTAAGAGAGCCTGGCACATTTCTTCTTTCATAATTTCCAATTGGGTTTATAATGTTCTGACTGTTCATGAATTATTTTTATACCAGTGTTTCCCCAGCTCCTAAGACATGACTAACTACAGAAGAGGCCTGACAAAAACTGCATTATTTTGATATTAGGAAAAAAATTCATCCCTGGAAGGGTGGTGAGAGAATCTGTGGCTGCCCCTGGATCCCTGGCAGTGCCCAAGGCCAGGTTGGACAGGGCTKGGAGCAGCCTGGGACAGTGGAAGGTGTCCCTGCCATGGCAGGGGTGCTGGAATCAGATGATTTTTAAGGTCCCTTCCACCCTAAACCATTCCATGATTCTGTGCAGACTGGGGAATGCCCTGCTGCCTTTACCCATCTTTGGGTGCTCTTAAATTTTGGATTAAATTAAATTTTGGATTAAATTAAATTTTGGATTAAATTAAATTCTGGATTAAATCTACGTAGATTTAATAAAAATAAATGCACAAAAAGTTCTGCCACTTTTAAGGAGAAGTTTCCAGCAACAGCTCTCCTCTCCAGAGTTTGGGTGGGAAGATCCCTAGTACATTTTACAGCTTCATGATTTTAAAATTATGATTATTGTATTATGTATTTTTAATTTATATTATATTATATTATATTATATTATATTATATTATATTATATTATATTATACATTATTATAGAAATATAAATATATTTATACTATATATAATATAGTATATATACTATATAATATATTATTATACATATTATTATATTATGTATATATAATATATATAATATATATTATTATATATAATATATATTATATAATATATATAATATATAATATATATTATTATATATAATATATATAATATATAATATATAATATATAATATATAATATATATTATATATTATATATTATATATTGTATATTGTATATTGTATATTGTATATTGTATATTGTATATTGTATATTGTATATTGTATATTGTATATTATATTATATATTATATATTGTATATTGTATATTGTATATTATGTATTTATGTATATTTTTTCTAAATTATTTTGTGTATATTTTTCTAGGTAAAGCTGCTGCTCACCTGTTGGAAAGCCCAGCTCTGTCACATCCCAGGTGCCTGGTGGCAGAGCCTTGCAGGCACTGAGTGTCACAGCCCAGACAGCGTCCCCTGCTCCTGGCTGAGCACCTGTGCCCTGCTGGCACCACAGCGTGGAAAAATCCCCCAGGGTGGAAAATCCCCCAGGCACAACTCCTGGGAGAGCTGCTCTGCCTTCTGCTTGTGGGGCCCTGCTGCACAAACACAGGAGCTGAGCTGCTGAACAAAGAGATCATTAAAGACATAAACCAAGAGCAGGTGAACAGGCTCCTGCTTGCACAGGCACAGGAGCAGCCTGGGGAGGGCAGGGGCTGTCCCTCCACAGCCCCCCCAGCTCAGCAGGCACAGGGGGGAACTGGGGGCTGCAAATCCCTCCCAGTTCTGAATGGTCACCCATGTCAATTCTCATTTATACCAAAGGCTTCTTAGCTTGGCAAAGTGMTTTAAAAGGGTGGCAGTGGAAGGGGTAATCCTGCTCATACTTCTGCTGATCAGAGCAGGTGAGCTCATTTCTCTGCAGGGCTGTGATCCTGCACCGGCTACCAAAGGTAAATGCTGGGAGCTGCCARCCCTTGTTCTGTTAATTCCCTGCTATTGGAACCCTGGTTACTGAGAATTTGAGATTTTCTGTGCTGCCAGACCCCCAGGAGAACACTGCATTGACCTGAGGCTGTGGAGAAGCTTCCAAAAGTGAATGATGGAACTGGGATTGTGGGTGTGGAGTTTGATAGRAGTGTRTGATATCASAGGGTGRAAAATAAGAGTTTAAGGGTTTAGAATATAGGAATAKATATRGRGCAAGATGGAGGGTTTAGKGCAGAGGCTGCTCCTTCTTCTCCATGGGTTTGGGTGGTTTTGTGTAATTGGATAAAACCACCATGGGTGGTTGGTTATTGGGTTAAAAGTAAAAATAATTGAGGTGTCATTTCTTAATTGGACAGTTTATCCTTTAAAAGCCTTGTAGRGAGAGATGGGGCTCCAGTTTTAGTTTGTTAGAGTGAAGTGCTGCAGAACTCAGGGTTTGTGAGGCTGTGACATAGATCAGAGCTGATAAACATCTGAGTCCCAACAAGAAATACCCTCCAGCACRTTTAATCCCAACCTTGGCATAAAGAAGCAAAGAAAGCTCACTCTGGGAGCCATAGCCAAGGCACACGGATCTGCTGGCTCCTTACAGGAGCAGCACCCTCCCAGAGCTSTGGGCAGAGCAATCCTCATTTTGCTCTTCCCCAAACAAGTGGAATGGATCATTCACTTCAGAACTGGGCGGTTATTCCAGTTACTCCATTTTATTCTATAGAGAAAATTGTTTTCCTCAGTTCTCAYGGTGCACCTGTGCCACACCTGGCTCTGCTCTCTGTTCTCCAGGCGTCCCAGGGGCTCCTCTCCTGTGTGACCACAAAGGGAAATGTGCAGTTCAGGGCACTCAGATCGGGAAGCTGCTGTGTGCAGGCTGAAAAGGCAAAGAGCAGCAGACACAGCTCCCAGCAGGGAATCACAGCTCCAAAGCCAACAGCACGGAGCCAGCACAGCCCCAGGAGCAGCCCCTGCACCTACAGCCCCTTCCCTGAGCTCTGGGGGTGCTGCAAAGCCACAGGGACCAGCTGAGAGTGGCACAGATTAACAAAGGCAGCGTCTCCCAAGGTGGCTGACACTGATGGCCAGGAGCCATGCCCAGCTCCAGCACAGCAAACACCCTGGGCAGCCTGGGSACCAAAGGGTTTCACTGATGAAAAYGGGCAYTATCTACCTCATCTTCTGCAGCCTTGCCACGTGTCCATCCAGCTCCTGCATTTTCAGCAATTGCATTTTCTCCCACTCCCTCACAGCAGCTCCTGTTTAATTCCAGTTTACCAATTCTTCCCAGTCTTACCCTTATTCCCTCTGAGCAATATTCAGGCACACAGTGCCCCAGCTTGTTCCCCTGCAATGCAATTTTATTTAAAAGCTGCAGGTTCTGGTGGTCCCACCAGTGCCCATCCCATGTGTTTCACCTTGCCCTGGAGCAGGGACAAGCTGAGGTTCTGTCCCACCGTTGTCCCCACCTTTCCTCAGGGGCCATGCACATCCTTCTCCCTCCCATGGGCACGGATTTGGGAATTTTGCAGCAGGAATGAAAGTACACAGAAAAAAAAAAATAAAACTGGATTTCCCTTTGCAAGGTCTCCCTCTCAGCCTGCCTTTGCCAGGATCTGCTGAGATTCAGCCTYTGAGTTTTTCTTGGGGAAGGCAGGGGGGAAGCATTTGTTTGCCAGTTCCAGATTTTCTCCTGCACTTACATGTTTGTCCATGAAAAAAAAAAAAACTCCTCTATTGTAAAACTTGTCAAATGAGACCACCCAAGCGGCCAGAGGGAGGGAATTGGGAAGGAGGCAGAAATGCCTTGAAAACCATTTTCTTTTTGATGGTTTAGAAAGGGAATTGAATGTTATTGTCTCACTTTAAATATGTTCTTTATGAGGAGGTCATGTAGCAGGCACATAATTTTCTAATTACAACCGTGCAGATAACATGGAAACAAAATATATGGAGATTTTCCAAAACAGAGGACGCCTTTTCAAACAATATACTGTACAGTTCATCTTCCAAGGCCCAAAATAAAGCAGAGAGCTTTGCTCAGGAGGAACTAGATACAGTTGTAAGCTGCTAATCACTTCCTTTTACCCACTGTTTTATTGTCAGCAGAAAACCTAAACTCAGTCAGCCACCAGATAATAACTGGAAAATGCTGTCTGAGCTTTGCTGGAGGTTTCTGGGGATGCCATCCTGGAGGAGCCYCCCTAAAGCTGCTCACGGGACAGGAGGAATTCAGCCCCACGGTAACCCCTCCAAAACCCAGAGAGCTTTCCCAGCACAACTTGCATGGAGGGAATTGCAGGATCACACCCCATTAAATGGGCAGGAAATGAGCCTTAAGTGAAAACTGCTCCTTTTTAAACATCTCAGGGAAAGGGGGGACCTGGGGCTCTGAGGGGGATCCAGGTGTGATCCCCTCCCTGCAGCTGCAGGACACCCAGCTTGGTGTCTCCCAGCCCAGGGGCGCTGGCATTTCTGGCTGCTCTGATAAAGTGATTTCAGCTTTTATTATAAAAAAGAAAAGCCTAAATCTTATGAAAAAGAAAAAGCCCAAATCAAGCACCGAGGATGGAGCAGCACCGGGGCTGCTCAGCAGCGATGGCCCCGATGTCCCAGGTGGAGCTGCACAAATTCCCTGGGTCAGATCCCCTTTTTATCCTGTTTTTTGTCCCTCTGGATTGATTTCTGTTTGGATCCTTCACTTGCATGAAGGTTTAAGGTGCTTGATTGGCCATTGCAGTTCTGTCCAGGAGGGTGCTGCACTTTACTGAGGTGTAATTTCTTATAACTCCCCTTTTTACCCCTTTTACACTGTAACAACCAAACTAACAGTACGTGCTTAACAATTACCAACTATCTCACAACAGTTTCTGACCTGTTTTCAACACTGGGATGTGGCAGCAGGGGCTGGATGGGGCACATTCCTCCAGGGTCAAACCCCACAGAAGCCATCCCTGGGCTGCTCCTGCAGGCAGGGATGGGGCCAGGGGCTGGAGCTGCTCCTGCAGGCTGCTGTTGAAAACGGGATCAGACTCCCGGGGCTAAAAGTGATTCCAGCATTTATTATAAAAAAGAAAAGCTTAAAGCAAGGGGGCCCGGGCTGAACAGGAGCGTCCCTGTCAAGGATGGAGCAGTGATGGCCCCGATGTCCCAGGTGGAGCTGCACAAATTCCCTGGGTCAGATGCCCCTTTTTATCTTGTTTTTTTGTCCCTCTGGATTGATTTCTTTCTGGATTCTTCATTTCCATGAAGGTTTAAGGTGCTTGATTGGCYGTTGCAGTTCTGTCCASGGGGGTGGTGCACTTYATGAGATGTAATATGATATAACTCCCCTTTTTACCCCTTTTACAATATAACAACCAAACTAACAGTACATGCTTAACAATTATCAACTATTTTCCAACATTTTTAACCTATTTTTAACAGCTCCAGCATCTTCCCAGCTGAATCAAGGTGTGGRTGAGGAGGGGTCACTGTCACYGTCACATTTTATGAAAAATTCCTTTGCTAGGATTTTTCTCCTGAGAAGCCTCAGAAAAGAAAWGTAAACAATAATTATCTGATTGCTTGGAGGTTGCTCACCAACAGGTGCACCTTTGATTGGTTCCATGTGAATTGTTTTTAATTAATGACCAATCCCAGTCCAGCTGTGTCAGGACTCTGGTCAGTCACAGGTTTTTTATTATCATTTACTACTACTACTATTATTGTTATTGTTATTGTTATTGTTATTGTTATTGTTATTGTTATTGTTATTGTTATTGTTATTGTTATTGTTATTTTAAAACTCTCATGGGTTTTTTATTATCATTCTTGTCCAGCCAAGGATGGAGCAGGGAGCTGCTGAGCAGCCCAGGATGGAGCAGGGAGCTGCTGACCCGTGCTGGATGGAGCAGGGAGCTGCTGAGCATCCCAGGATGGAGCAGGG
>JACDOX010000411.1:403495-415712 GCA_014549065.1 Cardinalis cardinalis | reverse complement strand
TTTGTCATTCACAGCTCTCCAGCACACATTTTCCCAGCAGACAAAACCCTTCAAGCACCACTCTGGCTGCATCCAGCTSGATTTGACCACAATGAGTGATCAGGGTTTTGCAAAGAGGGCAATTTCCATGTGTTTGCACTGCCAGGAGCGCCCCCTGCTCTGTTTGCCCAAGATGCTGGRGATGAGGGGACGTGGCTCTGGTCCCTTTGGTGCTGAAGTGACACAGTAGCAGATAATTGAGTCGGTCACTTCTGGCCTGAACTGTCCTGCWTGCAACCCTGGAAAACAATAAATTAGCGTGGAGTGAAAGGGACGAGGGTGGCCTGGGTTTCCAGCTCCCTACACTGGAAAAAATCTCATTTTGGGAGGTGCCTCTCAGTTTCTTTACTCTGTAAAAAGCAAATCCATCCTTCTCTTTCCCCAYATTTGTTCCTCATGCTCAGGACTGCAAATTTAATATACACAACAGTTGAAGCAGCTGAGGACAAGTACAAAATAACCCTTTATGGCCTGTAGTAACCAACCTACCTGGAGCAACCAATACCCCTCAGCTCTTGCTGGTTCCAGTTACAGCCCTGAGAAAYGTCCAAGCAACCTGAGTTTCCTTGTGGCCATTTCTTTTCTTTAGAAATTTACACCAGGAATATGATTTCATAGGTTTGATCCAGGATGAAAAATAAAAATAAAATAAAAAAACCACAAAAAACCCCCCAAAAACCAAACAAACAAACAAAAAACAAACAAAAAAAACCCACAAAAAACCCCTCAAAACCCAAAAAACAACAAACAAAAAAAACCCCCTACACTGAATGAAGCCCTGAGTAAAGTCCAAGCAACCTGAGTTTCCTTGTGGCCTTTTCTTTTCTTACAAATTTTCACCAGGAATATGATTTCATAAGTTTGCTCCAGGATGAAAAATAAAAACAAACAAACAAACAAACAAAAACAAACAAACAAACCCAAAACAAAACAAAAAAACCCAAAAAACCAAAAAAAACCAAACCCTACACTGAATGAAGCCCTGGGTACAGTCCAAGCAACCCGAGTTTCCTTGTGGCGTTTTCTTTTCTTATAAATTTTCACCAGGAATATGATTTCATAAGTTTTGCTCCAGGATGAAAAATTTAAAAACCAATAAAACAAATGATCAAACAAAAAAAAAAAAAAAAGGGGGAAATAAAAAAAAAAACCAAAAAAAACCAAACCATGCTCAATGAAGGAGCCCACGTGGAATAAGGAAATAAAAAGAGCAGCAAGGGACAGAGGGGAAAGGCAGGAGTGACCCCAAAGCGAAGCACTCCTTTTGTTTCATTGTTTTCTGTCCCAGCCTGCCCAGCAAGAAATGTCCCTTTTGAGAGGAGCGGGGCTGGGATTCACACCTGGGAGCGGGACCCGCTGCTCCTGCCCTGGGCAAGGCCACAAAGGCCGAGTCAGCTCGGATCAGCGTCAGGCAGAGGGGCAGGAAAGGACCTGAGCCCTTCCCTTTCCACTGCACTGCCCCAGAAGAAAGCTGTGCTTGTTCCAGGGGCGCTGGATGGGATTTGGGGGGAGTGGTTTCTTTGTTTTGGGGTTTTGGGTTCTTTTGTGGCTTTTTTGTGTTTGGGGGGATTTCGTTTCTGTTGTGGTTTTTGTTTGTTTTTGTTTTGGGTTTTGTTGGGTTTTTTTTTAAGTATCCACTTTGTATCTATTTCTATCCCCAAAAGGGGGAGGAATTCTGCAAATCCACATGAAAGCTTCCCTGGGAAGCTGCGAGGAGCTGTGCTGGGAGGGGGGGCTCAGCCTCCTTTGGGCAGGAGCACAACCCACCAGGATGCTCCAGCAAACCCATTCCCAAAAATCAGAACATCAGCTCACAGGGGCTCAGCTGCTGCCAGAGCCACCCCGAGCTCACTGATCCCTCACAGACACCACCAACAACCTGCCTAACCTGGGAACCATGCCTGATGCTCCATTTGGCATTTCACTGCCCTTTTGGGGCTCAGTCCTGGTCCCCATCCCAAGCTCAGAGCCAGGCACGCAGAGAAAACAGGTGATTGTCACACAGGTGATTGTCACACAGGTGATTGTCACACAGGTGATTGTCACACAGGTGATTTTCACACAGGTGATTTTCAGGGATCCACAAAGCTGGAGCCCCTCAAGGGTGAATTATCAAGTGCACCCCACAGCAGGATGTGTCTCAGGATCCATCATTTCCTCCTGATCCTGCACAGAAAACAACAACTCCCCCCCAAATCCCATTCAGAGTGGAGTCATTGTCCCAGCCCTCACCAGCTGCAGGAATTAATGACCCATCCATGCTGTAATGCCTGTCCTTAGACCATTTGAAGCCCAGCATCTTCCTCATTCTGCACATTTCCTTCCGCCACGAGCAATTCTAATGAGGTCAAAAATTATTTCCCTTCCTTTGCTCTAATCTCCTTGAAGAACAAAAAGAAGTATGAAAAGAAAACACAATATTTATTGTAAATCAGTGACTTCTGCATTAAAATGATCAAAGTGTGTTTGCTGCACACTTGAAGTTCAGATGCAAAGG
This sequence comes from Cardinalis cardinalis, assembly GCA_014549065.1. Taxonomy (NCBI): domain Eukaryota; kingdom Metazoa; phylum Chordata; class Aves; order Passeriformes; family Cardinalidae; genus Cardinalis; species Cardinalis cardinalis. The sequence goes on along the minus strand of JACDOX010000411.1, from coordinate 413,176 downwards.
GATTTCCAACTTAAATAAATAAAAGATTGTTTTTCTGTAATGCAAATTGTGAGGCACAGAGTCGTCAGACACGCTCTGCACAAGGCCTGGCCCGCTCCTGCACCCCACATATTTTGCATGGATGATGCTCTTCATCTTTTCAAAAGCTCCACCACTCCACCAGGGCATGCTAATGTGAGCCAAGGGGGGAACTGGACTCTACTTGATGTCTGATTACAATGTGCAGCTTAATAATATAATTTCTCAGCTCAGATATTGATCCTTGGGAGCGAAGCAGTGTTGGGAATAGAGCAGAGCAGGGGGTGGAGAAATCTCTGCTGCCTGTTTTCTCATCTAACAACTCCCCAAAGAGACAGAGCCTTGCCCATCCCACATAGCCAGGCATGACAAGAGATCAAAACCCGCTGGGGACCCGCTCTGTGCCTTTCAGGTAACTTATACTATTATTAATGATCATAAAAGAAGCTATCAAGGTATTTTACATTCCTTTCATCTGGCAAGCCTGTGAGCACGTTTGTTAATTGAGGAAGCCTCACTTTTCTGCAAGGTAGACTTTAATATTTCTCCTGTACAAGCAGGAAGCAGCAGCACGGGGGTGGCTCTGCTCCCAGGCAGGCACAGCAGAGCCACCACAGGGTGACATCAGCTCCTGGAGCGGGGACAGGCACTGTCCTGCCCCCAAACCCGGGACAACACCCTGCCCTGGGCACCCAAAGCTGCAGGAGAGCACAGCTGAACCCAGCCTGCTCGGGGGCCAGGCTGGGCTGGTGAGAGCTGAACAGAGCTGCTGGAACCTGGAAAATAATCCATATTCCTGAATAAAAGGGTGTTGGAGCGTCGGGGGGTGGGACGGTCGGGATGGATGGAGATGAAAGATCTCTGCAGCCAGGGCTGGAACTTGGGGTTCATTGCAAAGGGCCAAGTGCAGGGCCCTGCTGGGAGCTGCAGCCACAGCTCAGAGCAGGCATGAGAGGAGAGAGGGGGAGAGAGGATGAGAGGGTGAGAGAGTAAAAAAGGGCAAGAGAGTAAAAGGGGTAAGAGAGCGAGGTTCCCATTCCAATACAATAAATCTTCTTCTGTGTTGAATATTCTGATTCTCACTAACCAACCTAGTACAAGATACAAATCCTAGAGCATTTCCATACAGCCTATAAGAATCATTAAAGCACCATACTGTGTTACATTTTAAACCCTAAAAACTCCTCTTTGGGCCCTTCTGCCAAGCTGTGGGGTCTGCTCTGACCCTTGGGCCTGTCTGCAAGCAGAGGGTGTTGTTCCATCAGAAGGGGATCACCTTCAGCTGGCCACACCATTGTTTTCCAGTTGTTCAGTACCTGAGGGATCTCAAAGCTCGTTTCATTTCAATCTCCCTTATAGTTTCCATAKTCTCCATATCTTTTGCCAGGCAATCACATTTCTAAGGCTTTCCTGTTTCACCTTCCCCAGCAAAAGAGGCCTCGTGGCACCTGGCAGTGCCCTCCCTCAGGAGCCTCCGTGCTGCACAGCCAGCAGCCAGTGCACAGGGGTGCAGCCCCCCAGGGCTGTTCACCTCTCAGGAACAGCCAGCCACAGCTGGGAATGTTCCCCACGTGGCTGTGGCACCCCAGACAAGGTGATGCTTCCCCCTTTGTGTGTTTCAGAAGTTGTTCTGGTTAACCCCAGGACCAACACAGCTACTTGTGTGTCAGGAACACTCACTCATCTCCAGGAGACATCTGGACCCTGGAATCACCAGGGAAAATCCCCACTGGAGATCAGGGACATTCACAAATCCACATGTCCAAGGGCAGGAAGGGGATTAGAGCATCACACTGAATAATTAGGGCAGATTCTGGAAGAAGAGCAGCTCCAATTCAAGGGATGTGAAAATGGAAGTTGAACCTGAAATCTTTGTGGCAGCCTCTTGGATGCTGTGAGAAGCAGCACATGTTTGGCTGTGTGTGAGTGAGCACTCCTGCTAAGTGTGGGAGGAAAAATGTGTGCTGGAGTGTTTGCAGGATGCAGACCTAAATCCAAAACTGGTGGGTTAAAATGTGAGGGGAGGAAGTTCACTCACCCAGCACAGCTTCAAGTGAACCAGTGAACCAAGATCCACCAAGAAAAGGCAAAGTTCAGCCACAGCACAGCTCAAGCTCACTTGTACAAGCCCAAACTCTGTCAGAACTACACCAGGCTTTCAGTTCCTTGCCAAAAGCAGGAGAAGGCCAGCACAGCTCCAGGCCCTGGCCAAGAACTCTCTGCAGAGCTTGGATCCAGGCTAACACTCCTCCGGACACAGGATCCCTCTGTGGTTCAGGGCTCCACAGCAGCCTTGCACTGAGCTGCACAGGCTGTGACAGCCTCGAGGTGTGTTGTGTGCTCCCTTTTTAGGTGACCACCTCAAGCTGAGCACTTTTAAGTCAGCTACAGCATCACCTGCTGAGTTCCAGCTGGCAGGATCAGCATGGACTCGCCTCAGCAGGATGCTGTTTGTTTAGCTGGAGGTCCAGAAAACATCTTCTACTTATGCCTCTGGGTAAATGGCTGTATTAAAGTTTAATTTTTCTCAAACAGAACAAAAATAGACACTCATATACAAATTAGCCATTGCTTTATGTATATTRTGTACCCTATAATTAGCAGGTAATATTCATTCTTTAATTTAAGAAAAAAAAATTGTTATGCTAAATAGGAGGATTTTTGCTTAATTACAAGCTAATCCTATTTCCTCAGAAGATGTGATATTTTCTTATCTCCCCAAATGGAAAAGGCACATTTCAATGGGGGTTATGCTTGAGTTCCATGCCATGCCATAGAGATTCCAAGGGATCTCCATTTTCTGTGGGGCACAGGAGGGCAAGATCCAAATCCTTCCAGCTCCTTGGCTTGGCCATTTGTGTCCCTTAAGGTCCCCTCTGAGCCACCCAAGGTTGGCATCAGGCACAGACAGGGAGTCCAGGCAGCCAAAGAGGATTTTCATGGACACCTCCACGACACTTTAAGGTTAAATAAACATCCTACTCCACGTCCTTTATTGCTCCAAAGACACTGGGAATTCTAACTAAACCTGACAAAGTGAGGCTGGGAGTGCTGAGGTGCCAAATAATGGATGAGAGGAAGCCAGGCCCAGAGAAGCCAAGCAACAAACCCCGAGCAGGATCAGCAGAGGGGCTGCAAACAACGCCCAGCCCCGGCCGCCACCACCGGACTCGGTGGCTTTTGTGCTTCTCTTTCCATTATGCATACCCTTCCCTTTTCCCTTAATGATTTAGTGATGTTTGTTCCCTCACACTGCGTGCAGACCTTGCAGATCAAAATAGCCAGTCATCTAAAAAAAATTCCTTCTCCTTTGTTCTTCAAAGAAACCAAATAATCTCAATCCTTTGAGAGAACTCAAAGGGTGAAGGCAAAGCATCAGGACTGATGAGAACAATAGCAGAGCATCCCCCGACGGACCAGCATCTCCAGTGCTGTGTGGTTATTAAAAAAAAAATCATAATTCCTTCTAGTGAAAATTCTTGGGTCAATTACTTGTTGCCACGGGGAGATTTCCTTGGAATTTTATTGTTATTATCAGCGTTGGGTGATTATCTGTAGCAAAACAAAGGTGGATTTTGATGTGAGGAGATGCAAGGTTTGGTAAATCTTAAACAACAGAAAGTAGAAGGGGGTGGAGTGATGGCAGATCAAAGTCCCTGTGATTCCTGTAAGGTTTTGGAGCCAGGGCTGGACATTCACTGCTGCTTTCAGAGGTCTGAAGTGTTTTTTCATCACTTTGGAAGGTTAAACAGAGGGAAAAGAGCAATTTGCCATATAACCACAGCATTTAATGACAGTGCAGGGTCTCACTGCCCATTCCTCACTCCTGGATGTGGGAAAGGAAAACCCTTCAGTCCCCARGGAACATGAAAACCACAGTTTTCAAAGCACACCCCAGAGTGTCACTTTGGGAAGGACACACACCTCTCTGGGCTCAGGACCCCATTTCAAACCATCCCTTTCCTCCAGTTTGGCTTTTTCCTCATTTTGGACCCCTTCACCCTCCAGTGATGGGAGAGGCTGTGCCCACACCTCAGACCTCAGCTCCAGCTCCCAGAAAAACAGGAACAAATGCAAAGTGAGGTGGGAGATGCTCTTGCAGATCGATTCCCCCTCAACAGAAAGAGCCTTTTGGATCCAAATACAAACCACCTATAATTAATTCCCTTTTCCTACAGGTTTGCACACAGGGAGCAGCTTCCTCCAGGATGTGGCAGGGGCAGAGGCTGATTTGCTTTTTCTTTGTGACCAAAGGCAAAAGGAAATGTCAGAGAGGGACAAGGCTGAAGCACTTCCCACACACTGGACTGGTGCCTTCCTTGGACAAAAGCAGAACAGTAATTCCAGTTGTCTTTTTAAAAATGAATAATAATATAAAACACAGTTATCTTGCCCCCTCTGGTGTGAACTGCTGTGGATTTTCTGAGTTGCTGTGGATTTTCTGAGTTGCTGTGGATTTTCTGAATTGCTGTGGGTTTCCCAATAAGCTGCAGCAGAAATGCTCCAGTTCACACCTGAGATCTGCATGGAGGGCAATGCCTGGACTCAAAGCATCTCTGACAATCCCACTGAAGGGTCTGAGGGTCCCAACCCCCCTGTTCTGATGAACAACCAGCCCTGTTCAGCTCCTCTGCTGGGGCAGCTCCCCAGCACACAGAGATGGACAATCTGTGTTTCCCCCACACGTGGCAGGAGTTTGGGGTTTGCTCTGTGGGTGCTGCCACCACACAGGACTAACACTTTTCCCAGTAACTCCATCCTAATCCCCCACTCCTGCTCAGAGCAGAATTTACACATCTGAGTGACATCCCAGGGGATCCTGGGGTGCCTGCAGTTACTCACAGAAGCAGAGGCACTGCCATGGCAAGCTGCAGGAAGGAATGGTTCCCACTGAACTGGCTGCCTGGAGAGAATTAATCCAGTAAATGCATGTTCTGGAAAAGATATCCTGGGATATGAGAGAGGAAATGCTGCCTGGGTATCCAACAGGAGGCTGAAATGTGTCTATCAAGGCTCTGCTCTTTGATCACCAGCAGTCACTGGTCATTTACACATCACAGGAGGATGCTCAACCCCACAAGGTGCAGTCAGCCCAAAAGGAAGGAGGATCTGCTGAGTATTTGTGTCTTAAAGATGTGCAGTGATTAAACAAATACCAAAAACCAGCCCAGTCAGCCTCCCAAGGGCAGCAGCACCTTACCCTCAGACAACTCACAGATTTTACACAACCCTCAGCCCCACTGCTCACCAGAGCTGTTTTCATTCCTCGTGTCACAGGGATGTCCCTCCCATTTCYCCTTCCAAACCCATCCTGCTGGATCCCTCCTGTGCTGCTTACAGCAGGACAGAGCTGTGCAGACACATTCTGGGCCCAGGGATGGTATTCTCACCATTCAGCCCACATTAGCAGCCAAGATCTCTCCTGTGCTACTTATACCAGGACAGAGACACATTCTGGGCCCAGGGATGGTAATCTCACCATTCAGCCCACATTTCTGCAGCCAGGATCTCTCCTGTGCTGCTTACAGCTGGACAGAGACTCCAGGGATGGTATTCTCACCATTCAGCCCACATTTCAGCAGCCAGGATCTCTCCTGTGCTGCTTACAGCTGGACAGAAACACATTCTGGGCCCAGGGATGGTATTCCTACAGCAGGACAGAGCTGTGGAGACACATTCTGGGCCCAGGGATGGTAATCTCACCATTCAGCCCACATTTCAGCAGCCAGGATCTCTCCTGTGCTGCTTATACCAGGACAGAGACACATTCTGGGCCCAGGGATGGTATTCTTACAGCAGGACAGAGCTGTGGAGACACATTCTGGGCCCAGGGATGGTATTCTCACCATTCAGCCCACACTTGAGCAGCACAAGCACCTGCAGCTGACAGACCAGGACCCAGACTGGGGCTGTGGGGAGAAGGAGCTTTCCTGCCCCTCCCCAGGGCCAGGACAGCCAGGGAAGGGTGTGAAACACGACTGGCTTTGTTTACACACCCAGAGCTCAGTGCCATGGGAGGGATTTTCAGAGTGCGTGGTTAAAACCACCCTCAGAGCCACATTCAAGGCTCAGTCAAGGAGCAGGTGGCTCAGAGGAGGGCAGAGCCCTCGGGCTGCTCCTGCTGCAGGGCCTGGCACAGCAGCTGCTCTGGGCACAGAACCATGGAGCAGGCTGGGCTGGGAGGGACCTGCAGAGGTCATTCAGCCCCATGGCAGGGACCCCTTCCACTGTCCGAGGTGCTCCAAGCCCCATCCAACCTGGTCCTGGAGGATTCCAGGGATCCAGGGGCAGCCACAGCTGCTCTGGGCACCCTGCCCACCCTCCCAGGGAAGGATTTCCCCCCAAAATCCCATCCACAGCTACTCTCTGTCAGTATGAAACCAYTCCCCTTGTCCTGTCTCTTATCCAAAACCCCTCCCCATCTCTCAGAGACCCTTTAGGTGTTGGGAAATGCCCAATGCAAAATCCTGGGTTCTCTTGGGTCCTTGCAAGTGCAGAGCTCAGCTGAGCTGCTCCCAAAACCTTTTGCTCAAGTTTTCAACCCCCTTGAGCAAACCTGGTCCCAATTTTGAGTTGATTTGAACTCCATTTGAGGTGATTTATAGTTCAGCATTAAACAACAACAACAACAACAACAACAACAACAACAACAACAACAACAACTGTTCTTTAAAATGGCAACTTTGGCCATAATTTATGTGAGGCCAAATGGAACTTGTTGTTTTCAATTAAGTTTCAGCTGGATTTTGTAATTTTAGGGTTTTGGGTTTTTTTTTGTTCAGAGCAAAACATGAAAGAAGGAATGGAAAGCATCAATTAATTCACATCCAACTTAATGGGAGGGTAGTTATACAAAAGTCTGGGAGCAGAGCAGTGTCCTCCCAGGTACATGCAGCTGCAAATGGRAGACAACACTCCCTGGATTTGTCTCCCAACACCAGACCTGACTCTGTGGTCCCTTGGATCAAGTGTGCCATGCACAATGCTGCATCCAAGACATTTTAACACCATCTTGTAGCTACTTTCCTTGAGATCCTGGTATTTTAATAGCCAGGATTAGCTCACAGCAAAAGCTGAACCTTTGACATTTCTTCCTTGCAAGCAACTCACAAATTGATGCTAATATTTGGCTGTGCTCAGCAGAGACCCAGTCAATACTCACAAAACTCCCTCCTCCCTGAGGTTCCATGGCTGGGTATTTTCGTTTGTTTTCTTTTCTTTTTTTTTTTTTTTTTTACAGGGGGGAATATCTGGAACCTTTTAATGGATTAAAAATAAGTTGCAGTTGATCATTTGTTTGCGAGACAGAAAAGGCTTCAAAGATGCACAAGCGGATTAGGCGGGAGCGGCGGGATGATTCCCGGGCTGCTCGCGGCCACCAGGCAGGAAGCGTCTCAAATGACTTGTTCCTTTGTGCCCGCTTCAAAGCACCCCCGAATGACTGGCAGCCCCTCTCCGGGGACCCCGAGGTGGCAGCAGTGACAGTGCCAGCAGCGAGGTGTGTGTGCTTTGCGGAGGAAAAGGGGACTTTGCTTCCCACTCGCCCCGCTGTGCTGTGCCTGCAGTTTGTGGGGATGCTCATGCCAAAATGTGGTTTACAGCCATCACCTTCCCCAAGTGCTGTTTTCCTGCCTTGCTGTTATTTCTTTGTCTTCTCATCCCTGTTTTATCTTCTCTTTTTTTTGGGCTGGGCAGAGGAAGAGTCTGTGTGCCTGCAGCCTGAGCGAGCGTCCCCTCTTGTCCCTGCCCCGTGCCCAGGCTGCTGAGCCAAGGAATGCCATCCCAGAGGGACATGGGGTGCCTGGTGCTGAGGAGGGGGCAGCTGAGGGTCACCTGCAGGATTTATGGCCACTAAAGACAATGGGAAGAGCACCCTTGACAGAGCTGGGCCGTGCATGAAGCCTTGGGCTGGCCCAYGCAGGAAAATCTGAGTAAAGGAAGAGACAATTGTGAGTTGTAAAATTGCAGCTGGACCCATGACTGCTCCCCYTTTSTATCTTTTTACTCTTATTCTGAAGATTCTGGGGGTAAAAAGGAGCTGTCTGCAGCACCAGTCCTCCAAAGCCGGTGTGGAATAATTCCCAATTGCAGCTGCCCAGGAGCAGGGCCAGCCTGGGCAGCCCAAGGGGGCTGAGGCTCAGGAAAGGGTCCTGCCACCTCCTGCCTCAGTGCTCTGAGTCTCTGGGAGCTGGCATTTCAAAACCTGAAGGGAGGTCAGACTTCYCATCACTAGAATTTTCCCAAACACATCAGATSCCTGGAAATATTCAAGGCCAGGCTGGATGGCTMGATTGCTCCYTTYTTCTATCTTTTTACTCTTATTCTGAAGATTCTGGGGGCAAAAAGGAGCTGTCTGCAGCACCAGTCCTCCAAAGCTGGGTGGGGATGAGCAATAGTGAAGGTGTGGGATGGTTCCCAATTGCAGCTGCCCAGGAGCAGCCCAAGGGGGCTGAGGCTCAGGAAAGGGTCCTGCCACCTCCTGCCTCAGTGCTCTGAGTCTCTGGGAGCTGGCATTTCAAAACCTGAAGGGAGGCTAGACTTCCCATCACTAGAATTTTCCCAAACACATCAGATCCCTGGAAATATTCAAGGCCAGGCTGGATGGGACTCTGGGCATCCTGCTCTAGTGGAAGATGTCCCTGCACATGGCACAGGGGTGGAACAAATGATCTTTAAGGTCCACCCCAACCCCAACCAGCCTGTAATTCTGTGAAACTTTTACTCAAAGGCTGCCAAGGAAAAGATGGACCACAGGGCAAGAGGCAGAGGGCGCAGCAGATCCTGGAGGCCAGGGATTAAGCCCATTGATCTTTGCAGAAAGGCTGCAGGAGATGAAGGCTGCCCACATTAATTCCAGGCAGATACCCAAGCAGCAGCCACATGCACCATGTGGCAGCAAAACCTCCACAGCTCATGGCAAAGGATGGCAAGGATTTAAGGGAGTAAACTGTGAAATTAGCTGGGAAAACTCTGCATAAAGGGAGGAGAGATATTGCATATTCACGTGTGGGATCATTATATTACAGAGATTTTCAACACCATCTCATAAGGAACACTGAAAAAGACCTTACAAGAGACTAAAAAAAAATCCCACACCTCTTAACATCCTGCACTTTTAACCAAAGCTTAACTTGCACAGAGAGCAATGCTTTTCATATTTAAATCCCATCAGCACGATGGCAGGCCAGGAGGAAATGTATCCAGGCTTTGGAGCCCAGCTCTGAAGGGGGAACACATGAAAATGGGGTCAGCTGGGAAAAGAGGCTGACAGCCATCCCAGGGTGGCCACCAGGTCAGTGTCTGGCTGTGAAAGGCAGAAGTCACTCGGCTCTGCTGAGTCCCCTTCATCCTGACCTGGTGCTCCAGATGCTCCATGAAAGAGCAGGAGCTGCTCCCTCATCCCCAGGAGAGGCAGACCCCGAGCCCTGGGCTCTCAGATGGTTTGTGGCACAGCTGGCTGCAGCTGTAAAATCATGGGGGGTCCTGCAGGGCTGGGAATGGTGTCTCCTGTGCCATCCCAAGGGATTTCTGCCCCAGACAGGGCACACCAGGGGGCTGTGGTCCCAGTGCTGCTGCCCTGGTGAAGGAGCCTGTGCAAAGCCAGCACAGGAGCCAGCAGGTCCCTGTGCCTGCCCCTCCTGGATCCTTCTCCCAGGGCTCTCT
>JACDOX010000411.1:386129-398957 GCA_014549065.1 Cardinalis cardinalis | reverse complement strand
CTGGATTTTGGGATCCCCAGGCTCTGGGATATCCAGGCTCTGGATTTTGGGATCCCCAGGCTCTGGGATATCCAGGCTCTGGATTTTGGGATCCCAAGGCTCTGGGATCCCCAGGCTCTGGATTTTGGATACCCAGGCTCTGGATTTTGGGATCCCCAGGCTCTGGGATACCCAGGCTCTGGATCTTGGATCCCAGGCTCTGGGATACCCAGACTCTGGATTTTGGATTCCCAGGCTCTGGGATACCCAGGCTCTGGATTTGGGATCCCCAGGCTCTGGGATACCCAGGCTCTGGATTTTGGATCCCCAGGCTCTGGGTTATCCAGGCTCTGGATTTGGGATCCCCAGGCTCTGGGATATCCCCAGGCTCTGGATTTTGGATAGCCAGGCTCTGGCTGCTGGGATCCCTGCACAGTTCAGGCTGAAGGAAGGCAGGCGGTGTCTGGCTGATATACCCTGACTCCAGGAATGTTTTCTTTCTGAGGGATAAGGCTTATCTGTTCCCCTTGCTCCTACTTCCTTTTAGGGTGCTGAGTGAACAGACAGGAAGGGGAAGTAAAGATGTTCAACATCTTTCAAAAAAATCCCCCAGTCAAGCACCTCACGTGTTTTGCAGATTAGCCACAACCTCSCTGTGGTGTTTAGGCTCTCCTCAGGGTGGGCCATGATGCATTCCAGGACGTGCCTCCCTGTGAGCCCAGACCACGCCAAAAACACTCAGGCAAGGGGCAGGAGGTGGCAGCTCGAGAGGGGAAGAGAAGCCACCGTGCCCAGGGGCAGAGCCAGGYGGGTGCCCCTGTGGGGAGCTCACCCTGCCCGAGCCGTGAGGGTCTGGAAACAAAATCCCCGGGGGCTTTGCAGGGCAGAGCCTTCCTGACACCTCTCAGCTACCCCTGGGCTGCTTTTTGGTCCATATTGCACCAAAGCTTCAGAAAAAAAAATACTTTTATTCTGCAGAGCTTTGGTCCATATTGCACCAAAGCTTCAGAAAATGCTTTTATTCTGCAGAGCTGCAGGGAAGAGCAGGAGCAGTAACAGAGGGATGATCCTGCCCCTCCCCAGCCTCCTGCCCATCCTGGAGCTCCCTTTGCCCTGGGGGAACACTGAGGGGAGAAACCTTCCACAGGGCAGCCCAAGGAGCTCCCTTTGCCCTGGGGGAACATTGAGGGGGGAAAAGCTTCCACAGGGCAGCCCATGGAGCTCCCTTTGCCCTGAGGGAACACTGAGGGGGGAAGAGCTTCCCCAGGGCAGCCTATGGAGCTCCCTTTGCCCTGGGGGAACACTGGGGTGGGAAACCTTCCACAGGGCAGCCCATGCAGGGCTTGGTGTGTGGTCACCATCTGTGAGCAGCAAGGCCAAACCAGCAGGAGCCAGCAGCCCCCTAAGCCTGAAGTGCCTCCCTGCCTGATCAASCAGGTCCCATGTGCAGGGTCAGCCCTGCCTGTCCTCTCCTGGCTGAAGGTGGCTGGTATTTGAGCTTTCTGATGAAAAGGAAGAAGACTCAGCTTCCTACAGCCCTGAGATGAGTCTGGTGCTTCTGCTCCTCACCGACAGGATCCATGGGGGGAGCTCAGTGATAAAACCCCAACCCCAGCACCTGGAGGTGAACAGCAACAATGCAGAGGTCACTCTGAAGAGGAGGGGATGGAGGAAACTGCACCTGCTGGCAGAGCAAGGCTGGGAAGGAATTTCCCACCATGAAGGGCTCTTGTTGTTTTCCCCTTGCAGCACAAACAGAGATGAGGTTTGAGGTGTGCAGGCTCACAGCTGGTGGCAGAGGGCAGTGACACCATCATCACTGCACTTTGCAGAGCAAACCCCAGCCATGCTGGCAGCCAGGTTGCTCACCTGTGCCCAGGTATTTCACCCAGCCAGCCTGAACCCTGTCACATACAAGTGCTCACAGCCACCCCTTCATTTCCCTGGGAGTCCAAACCCTTCTCCTCTGACCTGACTTAACTAYGCCATGCTCCATCCTAGTGCCTGCCCAGAGAGGGGGACACTGCCTGGCAGCTCCTCACCCCCCTCTCCATCAGCACAGCTCCTCAGCCCCTTCCCATCCCTCCTGGAGAGCTCCTTGGTGCTGATCTGAAGTTTGGATGCAGTGTTGTTTTTATATATAAATGACATTATGACAAATGATGAAGGATTAAATTACACTTCAATCAAATCATGCCAAACCAGTAGGGATTGAGGTCCCAGTGGAAAGTATACATGGAGTTCCTCAGCTTCCTGATTTGAATGACTTTGTTCTTCTTCCAGAGAAAAGGGGAGGGGGGGGGACGAAGGAGAAGAGAGGGAAAAGGGAGAGGAAGGGGGGATTTGGCCTAAAATGAAACATTTTCCTTTTAAGTTGAACATTTGAAAATGGCTGGGAGGAAAGAGCTGAAACACTGTAATGGCTGATACTGAAGAACAGCCTGGGACTTTTGCTTTTCGAGAACAGAAGCCAGGGAGAGAGCTGTGGTGTGAAAAAGGCAACGCTGTGTGCCTTGAAGGGGAAGGTGTTTGCAGCAGCCCACCTCCTGCAGACACTGAGAGCCCCCTGCAAGGCACTAACCCAATTAGCTTTGCTAGAGCTGTGCCTGCAAAGGCAAAGGACTGACAGTGGTTTTGGCAAAGGCTAAAGACAGCTTCCCTCTGCCGTGCACTCCATCGGAGGCGCTTTGTTATCTTTGTGCTGCCACATCTTGCAAAGGTTGGCTCCAGAGCCTCCAGCTCTGCAGCTCTGGCCAGCCAGAACCTCTCTCCTCGCTCTCAGCACTGTTGTGAAGAAATCCTGCAGAAACAGCCACTCCAAGGATGAGTTTGCCTGGAGAGAGACAGACAGACAGACAGATGGACAGCCAGGCAGACACGGAGCTCTAGGGTTTGCTTTAAGCACTTTGCCCTGGAAGTTGGATTCAATACAACCCACCTCGAGCTGATTTCTGGGTGCAAATTCACAGAATTCACACAAATCTTGGGTGCTGTGTCCAACAGAGCCTGTCAGGGATCAGGCATGAGGATATTAGGCTCAGGGAGGTGCTGGAGTCACCATGAAAGTGCTCAGAAGGCATCTGGCTGCACTTGGGGTTATGGTTGAGGTGCTGGAGTCACCATGGAAGTGTTCAAGAGGGAACTGGATGCACTTGGGGTTATGGTTGAGGTGCTGGGTGATGGTGGGACTGGATGATCTTGGTGTGTTGTGTCCAACAGAGCCCATCAGTGGCCAGGCATTGGGATGAGCTGCCCAGGGAGGTGGTGGAGCCACCATGGGAGTGTTCAAGAGGCATCTGGATGCACTTGGGGTTATGTGTCACAGACATCTTTTATGAAAAATCCTTTCCTTAGGATTTTCCTCCTGAGAAGCTGAGAGGCCTCAGGAACAAAATGCAAACAATGGTTATCTGCTGCTGTGGAATGCAACAGGTGCATCTGGGATTGGTCTCATGTGGTTGTTTCTAATTAATGGCCAATCACAGTCAGCTGACTTGGACAGAGAGTCCGAGCCACAAACCTTTGTTATCATTCTTTCTTYTTCTATTCTTAGCTAACCTTCTGATGAAATCCTTTCTTCTATTCTTTTAGTATAGTTTTAATATACTATATATATAATAAAATAATAAATCAAGCCTTCTGAAACATGGAGTCAGATCCTCGTCTCTTCCCTCTTCCTCAGACCCCAGTGAACACAGTCACAGTTATGGTTGAGGTGCTGGGTGATGGTGGGACTGGATGATCCTGAAGGTCTCTTCCCACTGTGATGATTCTGTGATAGTGGAAGCCCAAATAAGTCAAGCAGAAGACACCAGAGTCCCCCTTGGCCTGAGAGTTGCCACTGAGGAACAATGGGGTTGATTCAGGTGTGACACAGTCCAGGCTGGCATCAGTCTGATGAGGTCAGGGCAGCCCAAAGCCTCCCCAGCAGAGGAGAACAACATTTCTGTGAGTCCTGAGAGCTGTGGCTCCATGCCTGCATGGGAGCCACAGGGCCAGAGAGGGTACAAGAGCTTTTCCCACCTCCCCACTGGATTATTTCTGTYCTCAAACAACACGCACAACCTGCGTGTGGTGTCTGTCATGGACAACTCCTCCCTGGTCACATTATTGCATTATTGTAATAATCTAATCTTGCCAAAATTAAAGGCAAAGAGAGCACTCCAGCAGGTCTAAAATGCCACTCTGAAGGCAGGACAAGGCAAACTYCACTGAGAAAAGAGCAGAGCCCACAAAAGCACCCATGTGCACGTCTACAAGGATGCTCAGGCACACACTCCTGCACCTGAACAGGATAAAATCAGATTATCCCTTTCCCAAAGTCCTTTTGCTATGATTTTTCTCCTCATAGCAAAAGGCTTTGCAAAGTATTTTAAAGAACAATTCAGCAATAATTCCCAGGGAACCATTTGTTACCTGTGGTTAACGTCCAATCTGCTCACATGGCAGCTCAACTTTCTGACRCAGAAATCCAGGAGAACACTTGGAGAAATCAAGACCCAAATTGGTTCAGCCTCTGAGGATAATAACGACTTAGAAATATGTATAAATTTAAGTGGTTTTGAATAAGGACAGCGTTTCAAAAAGCACTCGAATTGTTACTTTGAAATAAGCCATTATTTTCTGCTTTTTTAAATTCCAGTCTTTAATAGGGGATGAGACCCAGACTGCCAAGAACCAAGGAGAGTTTTTGATGCAAATGAAAAGCGGCATTTAAGAAGTGCAAGTATCCCATAATAGAGCCCACACCACATTGCCTGGAGCATCCAGGGATCCATCCAGCCTGGGACACGAGAGCTGGGAGGCTTAGAGGCCCCCTGAGCTCATGGCTGGCCTGGTTTGTGCTGGTGAGGCCTCAGGGCTCACACTACAGCCCCACATTCCACTGTTTCCAGTCAAAAAACACAGAAATTCCAGCCTGGAGTCAGATCCAGACACTYATGGGCAGATGTGGCCATGCAGGGAAGGGATGGATGACAGAAGAGCTCCTGAAGATTCCTTGGACTGGTTTTACTGATCCTACCCCTGCCCAATGTTCCAGGAAAGGGTTAGGGTTAGGTCTGTGTTTCAGAGGGGTTGATAAGGAAGGGCCATACTTGGAGAAAAAATCCTCTGGCAAAGAATGATCTGGGACCATCACCGGGATGGACACAAGTGATTCACACACCCACCAGGGAGCTGGGGATCTCCACACTCAAACCCTCCATGGACACCCACTCCYGGCAGTGCCAGAGCTCCCCAGGCCACTGCCTGGTGGGTTAGAGGGGAAGAAGCGGGAGAAGAAGAAGAGAGGAAGAGAAGCAGGAGGAGAAGAACAGGCACTCCCTGTCCTCCCCGCGCAGAGGGAAAGGAGCAGGATGTGCCTTCCTCAGCCCCAGCTGTGCCAGAGGCTCCTCCTGGGTGCCCAGGACACAGTTCTGCCCTGGCAGGAGCTGAGGTGCTGGGGATGGGAGGGCAGGCAGGGGGTGAACCATGGAATCATGAAGGTTGGAGAAGACTTTCAGGATCATCGAGTCCAACCATGACCATCACTAACCCAGGTGCCACATCCACCTGGTTTTTGAGCACTTCTAGGGGTGGTGACTCCATCAGTGACKCTGTGGTGACTCCACCTCCAGGGGTGGTCACTGTCTACCTTGGGTTCCAGGCTGTTCCATGCTTTACAACCCTTCCCATGAATAATTTTTGTAAATATCCAACCTAATCCCACCCTGGTGCACCCCCAAAGGACGAGGCTGCCCCTCATGCCAGGGGCAAGYGGGAGGGGGGAAGGTGGGAGCAGGGAGGGGCCTGGCACAACTGGGAGTGACAGAGCAGGAGCTGGCCCTGGACAAAAGGCCCAATTAAAGTGTTCTCCTGCAAACAAACATCCCCACAGCCCARCTTTTTCAAAGATGGCTCAGGAAAGAAAAGGGCCACGGGATCGGCGGGATCAGCCTAAGTCATGTACATCTATTTAACAAGAAAACTCATTGATAAGCAAACCACCTGATGCTTGCACAGCAGAAAAGAAAACACCTGGTTCTGCCTGTGGGTTGATAAGCCAATATCTTTAATCTTTTTTTTTTCTCTTGATGACTGAAGTACACACTCTGTGCGGCCCTATGCTCCAGCCACATTGGTAATAGTAACAAAGCTTTGATGTCCCCCTCATTCAACAGAATGTTGTTTAGTTCAAAGCAAAGAACAGAGGCAATTCTTTGCTTTTAAATTATTAGCTCCCTAAGTCTTCTGTAATGATATAGTTTGACTGAAGTGTGCAGTTTATTAACTACATAAAGACGATATTATTAGAGCGGAGAAAGGCAGCCGAAAGTTTTGCCTTTCAGCTCAGCAGCAGGGGTTTTTGATACTTTGATCTCAATCAATGCTAAATGTCTTTGTGAGATAGAGGGAGCAGCAGAAATTACCTTTGGCACCATGACTACATCAATTATTTAGTTCTTTTTCTTATAAATTAAAGTGTTCTTCAACTTTTACCCCAATTTTTTTCTTCCTCTTCCTCCTCTTCTTTTTTTTTTTCTTTTCCCTTCAGTTACTGGGGGGGGCAAAAAAGCTGACTGGGAGAAGTCTGGCTGTGAGTATTAATAAAAATTCCACTGACCTTTCCCAGTCCTGGTCTGGGAGGGTCTTCTCTGTGTGAGGAGGTGGATTAATGGGAACAACAACAGCAGAAGGGGGGCTCAGGGTAATGTGCTATTTAATCAAATGGCTGTGTAGGCTCTTATTCCAAATTTGTCTATATTTAAATTTCCTTTTTTTTTTTTTTTTGTTTCCCCCCTGGTCCTTTCCAGTATTGCTGTGGAAAAATGGGACACCTGACAACAAAGGTGGAGGGACACTGTTTACAAGAGCAAGGGGTAACAGGAGAAAGGGGAATGGCTTCCCACTGCCAGAGGGCAGGGTCAGATGGGATATTGGAAAAATGTCCTTCCCTGGGAGGGTGGGGAGGCCCTGGCACAGGTTTTCCAGAGAAGCTGTGGCTGCCCCATCCCTGGAAGTGCCCAAGCTCAGGTTGGAGCACCCTGGGATAGTGGAAGGTGTCCCTGTGGGACTGGATGGGCTTTAAGGTCCCTTCCACCCCAAAGCATTCCRTGACTCCAGGACTCCTGAGGCTGAAAGCAGAGCTTGCAGAGAGCCAGACCTCGGCCCTGGGGCTGCAGCAGCTGCCTGCACTCTGGTGCTGGAGGCAGGAGCTCTCACTGAAGCCACTGCTGTCAGGTGATCCCACCCAGAGCTGTCACCAAACCCTACCCACACAGAACTCTTGTCCAGCCTGGAGCTCATCCCCTAAAGCCAAAAATAAACCATTCCCACAGCTGATTCATCCCATCCCAAGGGGGGTGACAGACTCCTTCCTGGGACAGAGGGAACCCAGCACGATGGGACTGGAGGGGAGCGAGGGTAACACAGCTCAGTGCTTCCCTTGGATCGCAACAAATGAGTGGATGTTTCAGTGGGATTTGTGCTCTTTTGGTACCTCAGGGAGAGGCTGGAGCAGAGCCAAGGGAGAAGGGTATCCCTGCAATCTTGGGGACAGCAGCTGGTGGCTGGGCTCAGTGCTGYGGTGCACCAGAGCGTGTTAGAAACCACTGGAACCAGAACCTTGGCTGGGAACACAAGCAGCAGGACCACAGAGGTGCTGAGGAGATGCCTTTAAACCAAGATTTAAAACACTGACCTCTGGCCAGAGAATTTCTTTGTGAGCCTGAAATAAAAGAGGTCTTTGCAGAGGTGTTGAGGCATGAACTATGGGAACTTCAACATATTTATGTATAGAATGTGTTGGAGAACAACATAATTCTGTTTTCATGGTGATCAAAGTTTTGCAAGAAGGAGGACTTGAGACAGTGTGCTGAGCTGCTATGGCAACATGAATTTTAAAAAATAAACTGACTTGCAAGAGCTTATCTTTTCTTCTTTAGTGTGGTGCAGAACAGATCTGGGAACCCTCTACCTGAAAGGGATCCTGTGAGGCGCTCACCTCTGCTTCTGGGCCAGGTGTATTGCAAAATGCATAAAACACATCCCTCGTGGCAAGGGGAAAATTATTCCATGACTGGCTTTGCACCCCAAAGAGCCAAGTCACGGTGATTCTGTCACTGTGTGTTTATCACAGCTCAGATTCTCAGATGTTGGGGTGGATGCAGCACGAAGCACTTGGGCTGTGCTGGCATCCTATTCTGGGAGCAGGGTGGGCTGCCAGGCGCTGCTCAGGGGTGAATTCCACCCACGGCAGGCGTTTCCAAGAGCACCATGACGTGGGCTCGGCTTACAGCTCGGCTTTCAAGCCACCCGCACAAAATGTAGAGGCAGCGGTGTCAGGAGCCCTCCCTGACAGCTCCTTTCAGGAGGGGATGCTGTGAGGAGCTGTCACGCTCTGAGTCAGCTGTTCTTCCAGGGCTGGCATTCCAGGCAGGAAGAGCCTGCTTGAAGAACCATCCCAACCACGCCGCCTGCCAAAACCACACTGGGAGTCCCATGGGAACCAGCCCTCTCCCGAGCCAGCTGGTACTTCCTGCTCCCGAGGCCTGATCCTGCTGGATGCTGAGCATTCTTTGTTCCATTTTTAAATTAATGAGGCTCGAGCAATGCACGGTCCCAGAGCCCAGGGAAGAAACAGCCCCTCGGTGTTTTCAGCACTTTGGCCCAGCTGGAGAGGAGAGGGAAATGTCAGGCTTGAAGGGAGATATGAGAGATGYCTGGAGAACAGATCCATAACCTGGAGATTTCAGCCGGGTTCTCTGAGCTGGATATGCTGCTACACACAGCTCTCCTCCCCAGCACAGGCTGAGACTCCCTAAACTGGCAGCCCCATCTCTGCAGAGAAGGATGAGGATCACCAGCGTGGGACTCGCTCCCATCCTATCCCAACAGTGTCCCCTTGAGGCTGGTGCTGAGGCAGCCCGGGAAGAGCTCTCATGGAGGTGCAGGGGAACCCCAGAAGCTGCTCCAAACAACAAACCCATCCCAGCAGCTGTGGGCCAGCCTGAGTGAAGGATGCTGGAGGAACCCACGCCACAGTGGGACCTCCACACTTGGGAGTGGAGCACGTGGAGAACCATTCAGGTAAGRATCTCCTTCCAGCTTCATTCTGGGGATATCCAAAGCTGGACCACTGCAGCTCATGCAGCAGCACCTGGGGCGTGGGAACTCCTCCAGCACCGAGGAGACAGAGTGGGAGGGTCTGTGCAGCCATGGGAGGCTGGAGAGGGGAGCCTCTGCAGGGGACACAAGGCTCCCTCGCTGCTGCTGGAATCTCCTTTCTTCTGGCAGCCAAGCAGCAGGGAGTTTTCTGAGAAACTGCCCACAGGGAGCGATCACTTTTTCCAGTCATTAACCTTCCACATCCCTCACATTACAGGAATACCTTGGATGTCTAAGTTGCTGCAGAGAGCTAATTCCTCCAGGTGACTCCAGGCAGCGATAAGTGGGCTCCTGCACAGCGAGGGGTTTGAAGTGCCAGAGCTGAAAGCGCTCCCAACTCCGGCACGCCAGGCCTCCAGCAGGGGACACAGCCTCAGATGTCACAGCACGGGGGCAGGAGGGGCCTCTGGAGCTGTCATTTCCAACCTGCATTTCCAACTGGAGGAGCCAAGGAAAAGGRAGGGGGACCAGGCACAGGTTTGGGATGCCCTGAGCCCCCAGGGAAAAGGGCTCAGGTTGAAGGATATAGAGGGAAAAGATATTTAGAAGATATTGGGAAATAAAAATCAGTGCCCTGAAGGGATAAATGTTGGGAAGTGCCAGTGCTGGCCTCTGGGATAGGTGTGCACCTGGCTGCACTGGGTGTCCCAGCCCTGGCAGAGCAGCAGATTTGCATCTGAACTCTTTCCTCTGCTGTGGAAGATGAGCACAAGCAGTATTCAAAGGCAAGGAGGTGCCCAAGAGAAGCCTGAAACCAATGACAGAAGTATTTACAGTAGGATGGCTCTTATCATATGCACATAACATTAAATATAATATTATTTTGTCTGACAAATCACAACATCTTCCTGTTGTGTTTCCTGGATTACACATCACCAGCATCCTGCCAGGAGTGGCTGAGTAACAATACTCACACCAAAAATTGCAGAAGACACCAGATTTGTCTCTCATCAATAACAGATGTCCCTGTCAGTGGCAGCAGAGCAGGACCAGGTCCCTCTGACAGAGCAAAGCSACCGAGAGCCAATGTGTGTTTGTACAAGAGGAGCACCATGGCAGTGAGGGCCAGCAGCCTGGGAAAGATTCTTTGGAGGCAGAAGCAGACTTCTGATTTTCCCAAATTGCCCTGTGATGTGAAGTGTCAGCCCAGATCTGGGGGAAATAGGGAGCACTGAGTGTGTGTAAGGACAGATTTAAATCCCACAGCAGGACTGAGCATGAGGAACCACATCAGCCACACAGGAAAAACTCTGTTTATAATCAGAAAGTACAAAGCAGCAACATCAGAAGTCACAGGTCATGGCCAAGGTACAGAACAGGGACCTACAGCACACACGCACTGAGGAAACTCATCCAGGGAATAAAACAACCACCTTCAAACACTGACACAAGGAAGGCAACAACCCAACACTCAATATCAGCACTGCCTGTGGCAACACACCAATCCCAGCTTGGAGGGGCCCAAAACACCAGCAGGGATGTGGCTTGGATGTCCCCCAGGTGTTCCCAGGTCGAGCCATGGTTTCAAACCCATGCACTGGGGAGCTGGAGCTAATGCAGGAGGGCTCTGCACTCCTTGATGCCTCTGGATCATGTTTGCTTTGGATGAAGGAATGATGCTTTGCCACTCAGCATCTCRTGAGGAGCACTCCATTTCCCCCAGCCTCTAAATCAGCACGCTCTCAAATTTAAAAAYTGTAGTTAATAGGAGGTGGGCCCAGGCTGGGGACACAAACACGCCCCAGTTTTGGCACTGAAGCCTGAGTCCTGCCCTGCCAGCCCTGCTCCAGCTGTGCTGCGTTCAGTGTGCTGACACCTCATGGCCRAGGCAGAAACTCTGATAAGAGCCCAATTCCCAGGACATCACCCACACGTCCTCCATCTGCTCCAAGGCATGAAACCAGGCTCGTTTATCGACGAGTTTGTCATGAGCAGAACTGAACACACCAAAGACAGGAAAGAAAACCAGTCCAGAGAGGCTGGGAGCTCTTGGATCACAGACAGCTGGGCACACCAGGGGCTGTGTTCCGGAGCTGTGGTGGTCTGGGTGTCCCTGCTGCCGGAGGATGGCTSCAACACACTTCTCCACCATGKGCTGAGCCATGCATGGCAAACACTGCAGTCTCAGGCCTAACACCAGGGGCTGTTATGTGGAGCTGTGGTGGTCTGGGTGTCCCTGCTGCCRGAGGATGGCTSCAACACACTTCTCCACCATGKGCTGAGCCATGCATGGCAAWCACTGCAGTCTCAGGCCTGGCAGGAGCGTCCATGCCAGGGTTACCCCGCTCTCCCCTGCCCCGTGGGGGTCTCCCAGGGGCAGATCAGCTCCTTTGCAGAGTCCTTCCGAGCCCGGGGCTGCCTCTCCTCTCCCTGCCCGGAGCCCCCGGGGCAGGCCGGGCTCTCCGGAGGCGCGGCCGTTCTGACTTGGAAGAAGCTGCGTTGGGAAACACAAACTCATCACACACACACACACACACACATGCACACACACACGGCGCTTTTTGATGTGCTCTGAGGCGGAGAGCGAGCTCGGCTTTGAGACTTCCACCGTTCCAGCCCCAAATCCCAAAGCAAAACTCCCGGGCACGAGCCCTCGGAGAGAGAGGACGAGGGGAATGTGCGCTGGCGCTGCTTTGAAGCCGCAAGGCTGCCGTGCGACAGAGCTCCGGAGCCAGGTAGAGCAGGAGCCCTCAGGTTTGTGCCTTGGCATTTATAATGTGGACTCATCCACTCGGGCAGCAGCGGAGGTGGGTTAAACGGGATCAGGGACATGCTGCTCCTGGTGAGGAACACGGCCAGGGTTTGGTTCCGGCAGGGGCAGCCTTTCCACGAAAAATTCCCCATCTCTGCCCTGGAACGACACTTAGCAACTCGCGCTCAAGATTTCCCCTCCCTTGTCACTTCTGGTTCTCCTCTGACTTGAAATCACTAAACCAAACCTGAGTCAGTGCTCAAGAACACTGAGGTTTTCCAAATTCAGGGATTAGAAGTAAAACCTGGGGTTTTGCACCCTGAACAGGAGGTGTGACAGTAGCAGAGGCACTGCCAGCACGGGCTCCTGGCCCGCTGCCATYGGAAAACTGCAGGAATGGAGACAGGGAAGGGCCTGGGTTTGGGGCAATGTGGCAAAGGTGACTCCCAGCAGGTTCTCAGGGACCTCTCCCTCTGGCTAATCCCAAACCGAGCCGGCCCTGGAGCTGAGCCCTGTCCGGATGTGTGTCCGTGTGTCCGTGCGCCGCTCACCTGCTGACCGTCCTGCTGTCGGGCCGCAGCCGCCGCTCCCGCCCCCCCAGCGGCTGCACCTTGCCGTGGGGCACGGCCGGGCCCCGGGSCGGCAGCGGGCCCGGGCCGCCCGAGCTCCGGCAGCCCCTCCGCAGGAAGCGCGCCCAGGCCCGGGCGGCCAGGCGGGACCTGTGGCCGCCCGACGGGAAGGGGCTGGGGCCGGCTGCCCGCGGGTCCGGCCGGGTGCCCGCGGCGCTGCCCAGGGCCCGGCCCGTGGGTGAGGGACACGCGGGGCCCCGGGGCAGGGCTGAGGGCTCGGGGGACACGGGAGGCACGGCCTGGGGCGATGCCGGGGTGCCGGGGCCAGCGTGGGCAGCCGGGCCGGGGGAGCAGGAGGCGAGGTGGGCGGGCTGTGGGGAGGAAAAGGAGAGAGGCTCGGTCAGGTCTGGGGGTGACACCCGGGGCTCCCCAGGCTTCTTC
>JACDOX010000411.1:369367-379778 GCA_014549065.1 Cardinalis cardinalis | reverse complement strand
CACCAAGGCAGGATCAGCTTAATGGGATGCTGAGGTTTGGGGGGTCCAGAAGGAGCACTGACAAACACCAAGGCAGGATCAGCTTAATGGGATGCTGAGGTTTGAGGGGTCCAGAAGAAGCACTGACAAGCACCAAGGCAGGATCAGCTTAATGGGATGCTGAGGTTTGGGGGTGCAGAAGAAGCACTGACAAACACCAAGGCAGGATCAGCTTAATGGGATGCTGAGGTTTGGGGGGTGCAGAGGAAGCACTGACAAACACCAAGGCAGGATCACTGCATCAGCCAGGTTGTGCCAGGGACCTGGGCATGTGTGGCTCAGGGAACAACTGACCTAACCCCAGGCCAGGCAGCAGCAGGGCTTTTCCCACTGACTTAAAACAGGCTTTAAAACAACAGTGTGATAGTCCACAATTTCTCTTTCTTGCCTGCTAGGCTGATGAGTGGAACASAGAAAGAAACACCACACAGTCTGGCACTGCATGCTCAGCTTTAGGAGCAGCTGCAGCTCAGTTGGCCTGAATTTGCTGTATAACCTTCATCTTGCTGGGAAAAAGCCATTTCCAAGGCCATCCACCTTGTGCCAGCTGTCACTSACAAGGTGCTGCCTGTTCCCCAATGCCTGCCACCTCCCCTGACACCAGGGGTGAGCTTTGTCCAGGCAGAGATGAGCAGATTGTCACAGGCATATTTTATGAAAAATCTTTTTGATGGGATTTTTTCTTCTGAGAAGCTAAGAAGCTTCAGAAACAAAATGTAAACAATAATTATTTGCTGCTGTGGAACGCAGTAAGTGCATTTTTGATTGGTCTATGTGAGTTGTTTTTACTTGAKAACTAATGACAGCTACTTGTGTCAAAGCTGTAAGCAGTAACAAGATTTTATTYTCATTCTATTCYTTTTTTGCTARCTTTCTGATGTTTCTTTTCTATTTCTTTAGTATAGTTTTAATATATCATTTTCTTTTAATATAATATCTATAATAAAATAATAAATMGATTTTCTGAAACACAAAGTCAAGAYTCTCATCTCRTCCCTCATCCTGAAACCTCTACAAACACTACCACACAGATCCTRTGGATTATCCCACACCTTGGGTCTGTCTCTGCTCTGGCAGCCAAGGTTTGGTGGGCAGAAGTTTTCTCATGCTCAGGACACCAGTGCTGTCTCCTTCCAGGAAAGGAGCCCTGAATTAATGCAACAATCCCAGCCCTTCTCAGCAGAGCCAGCAGAGAAGGCAGCTGAGCAATCAGCAGCTCCACTCCTGTTCACAAGCCTTTTCCAAAGGGCTCATGAATAAACAGCACCATCAGTCTCAAAGCAAAGCATCTTCTCAGTGCAAAATTTTATTTAATTAAGAGAACATCTAAATCATAGTAATTTTGCTGCAACTTGGGCTTTTTCTACCCTTGCTACGACAAGAAAAACAAACCCCACAATTACAGCCAGTTTCACTTGCCTTTTTTTGACACCCTCTTGTGGCACAACAGCCTTGGCCAGCATTTCCTTGTATATTGGAGACTTTAAATAGCGGCCATAGGAGTCCTACTAGGAGAAAAAAGAGACACTGGTAGTTATGGGCTGCAAACACCCTTATTAAAATCACCACCAAATACAGCTGCTCAGGAGCCAGGGAGGCTGGGAACTGGATAATCTCCCCCAGCAGCTCAAGGGACTTTGCATCTTTCAGGCAAATGTAGCTATTTAAACCAATATCCTTTCATCTGGCTGGAAAATTCCCAGGATTCTCCATCTCACAATAAAGCTTCACAGGTAAGACCCAGATCAAAAGATCTGAAWGAAGCTTAGCCTGGGCCAGCAGGGTCTCAGAGTCACTGCAAGGTGAGGAGCTTGTGTTCCAGGAGCCAAACTTTTCACCAGTGGGTGAAAATCAGTCCAGTTCTGCTGCTTGCAGTGCATGGAAGCTGGAATTGAAAGCAGGACTTGCAGCAGCCACCTGACCCCCACCACCCTGGGGACACGCAGAGAGGGAAGGAGCAGCAGCAAAATACCAATGCCTGAAGCAGCCCTTGCTTCACTCAGCAAATTTGAGGGATTTTCACACAAAGGGCCCTTGAAAGGRACAGTTGATAGCACACAAAGGCTCTGGAAGGGCTGGAATCCCCCTCGGGCTCTGGCAGCACATAACAAACCTTTTTCATCAGCATGTAGATGTGGGTCTGAGCAGCATCTAGAACATAACGATGGGGGTGCTCCAGGCCCTTGACTGTGATGCCCATTGTTTTGCCGTCGATGTTAATCCAGCGCCTCGCCCCTGGAGCCAGGAAGAGCCTGCCAGGAGGAGGAATCAACAGTGCCATTAGCAGCTGGAGAATTCACAGACTCCTGTCTAGCATGAAAGGAAAAGTCCCTTCAGCTCCCTGCTGCAATTTGCTGTCCTGATCTTGGGCAATCAATGTTCTCTTCATCAGAGACTCAGTGCACTCACTTCCTCTTGCACATAATATAAGMCAAATTTTAGGTCACTGGAAGCAAAAAGCCTCTCCCCACTTTGCTTGTAGCAGCCTCAAGAACTTTGCTATTTCACACCAATATTTAAATTACATCCTAAGACTGAAATGTAACAGAGAACAGAGAGGAAAAGTAAATATACATATAAAAAAACCCCACTTCCACTTTCATCTCCAAGAGCTCCTTTCCTGGGTGGGGACAAAAGACAGCCACAACTGATAACAGCCTACACATAAAAATCTTAGGTATAAATCATTTGGAGAATGAGAACCTGTGGAAGGTGATGGGACTCATGCACAAAGAGTTAAAGAGTGAAAAGAATTCACACTCACTTGTAGATTTCTTCTGCTTTTTCTTTGACCTTGGATTGGTCTCCATACTTGAGATCCTCACAGGCTTCCCAGAAACCCAGATTCTCTCCTGCACGAAAAGGGCACAATCAGCAGAGAGTGAGGCTGAGGAAAACACAATCCCATTTATTAACTCCTGGATTTGTTTGGCACAATTTGCTGGCCCCAAACCAGTCTTTCCAATTGACTGAAAGAGGAGAACAGCTTTCCCCTGTGCTCTGCCCACTGCCACCTCTAAGAACTTGTGAGCTCAGCCAGTTCCCTTCTCTGGGAGCAGTCAGAGAACCATGGAATGCTCTGGGGTGGATGGGACCTGAAAGTCCATCTCAGTCCCATGGGCAGGGACACTTTCCAAATATCCCAGGCTGCTCCAAGCCCTGTCTGACCTGGCCCTGGACACCTCCAGGGATCCAGGGGCAGCYAGAGTGTTGCTGCAGGACACAAAACAACCCGAGCGCACACACTGCTGCTCTCAAGGTGAAGAAARGGGAAGTTTATTTTCTGACTCCAACATTTATAGATTTCCAAAAGTGACAGTGGATTGGAGGRTGACAGTGCCACCTCTCCAATGAYACTGGACAAACTAACAGTCTGTCAGATTTCTCTTCTTCCATAAAAGAATGCAAAACAATGARTTATTTACAGAAAGTGTGTGAGAAAGTTTGCTACAAGAACGTAAACATCAGAAGGCTTAGAAAATCTTAAAAAATCAGGGCGACACCAGAGCTTCCCTGGGCACCCTGTGCCACGGCCAGCTCACCCTCACAGGGAAGAATTCCTTCCTAAARTGCAATCCARACCCTCTGAGGCTGTACCGTGTGTCCTGTGCCACTAGATGGAACCGCCTGCCCTGGCTGCACAGCCTGCAGCAGCCGTGTCACCTCAGCCTGGGGACACAGGGACACTGCCACCCACCGCTGAACTCCTTCTTCAGGAAGATCTGGAAGTTCTGGCGGCCCTTGGGGTCCCGGATCAGCTCGCTGAAGTTGAAGGCCCATCGCTCCACGCGCATCCTGGTGGGCACCTCCACCCTGTGGGGGAGAACACACACAGCACCGCTGCTTCCTCTAATTAGCAGATTAATTAAAACCAAAATGCCCTTTGCTGCAGTGCCAAGGGACTTCTCAGCATTCTCTTGTTTTCCAGAGTGGTGTAATAAGCTCCTGAAGTCAACCACTAAGTAAGTTGTAATTAAACAACTGGGGCCGCAGCGGGATGAGGATTTAACWGGGATTTCTGCAGCTCTCCCTCCCAGTGACAGCCCAGCCTTGCCCTGAGGTGAGACTCAGTCCCATCCTGGAGGAGGCCCTGGTGGCTGCCCAGAGCTTTGCTGCTCATAAAGGCACTCAGTGCAGGCATCCCCTGGGGATGTCTGACGGGATTCAGGATTGCTCTCAGAACCACTGAGATGTTGGATGCTCCAAGCCACCGTGTAATTAGCAAATCCTATCCARAGGGAAAACCAAGGGAGGCCTCAGAGAAGGGATGGACCACCAGTGTGTGCCTCCAACTCAAAGCCTCTCCTAAGGAAGCCTGAGGGGTGAGCAAAGAGCCAGGGGAGCAGCTGAACCCTGAGCTGCTCCTGTTCCACTCCTGTGCTGGTCAAGGTGGAACAGGACTCACCCTGCACTCATCCAGGGGGGAGCAGACCCATCAGCAGGGGCTGAGTGCACACTCCCATCACCAGCTCAGGAACTTCTGGGATGTTAAGGAAGGTTCCACTTGAAGAAGGCAGTGCTGAAAGTTCAGCATGGAGCATTCCCAATTTCAAAATAAGTTTGAAAGGGAACACTTCTCTGCTCATAAGCAGAGATCAGATACCACAACAAAAATCAGTGGTTCCCTTTCCTGATTTCTATCAGTATAAAGGTCACTGTAAACCACAGGTTGGCAAAACAACAGAAATACACACAGCTTTGCATTGAGATCCCAAAAGTCAGGGTCATCTGATATCCAAGGGTTGCTGGGGAGACATCCAGACAGGATGGGATCATTGGAGAGGAACTGCTCAGAGTACTTCACAACCCTGCAACAAATCCAAAATCAAAATATGAATCTGGAAGGCAGAATTACAGCCAGCCCCATTATAACCAAATAACAGATCACAGATCTCCTCAGAGGTGCAGGACTCTCAGCACAGGGATCTGGAAGGTGGCCCCTGCCTTCCCAGAAAAATCAATTCATTAGCTCAGGTAATGAATCTTTTCCATTTCCCAGCAGAAGTCTCCTTTCAAAGCAGTGAATTTGTCAACTGAAATACAAGGAGGTACAAGACTCTTCCATCACCTCCTTCTGCCTTTTCATKTTAAGGAAGAGGGATTTAGGACTCTAAGGAGAGTTTCTGTCTCCTGTTCTCCGCTGGCCAGGGCCTGATCCTGCACTGCTCTGGGGGGAAAGTGTCAGGGAAAGGGACACAGGGGTTGTGCTCACCCAGGTGGGTTCTCAGCCTTCCCATGGGCCATGGGAGAACTCAGGGAGCTCTGGGAAAGTCAGGGAATGCTGAGGGCTCATCCCAGCTTCTCCTTTCCTCCATCACCTACCACAGGGCTCATTCCTCTGCGAGTGGCTCCGAGGGCTTGGCACAAAGCAGAGCTGCCTCTCTCCCATCAGGAACCAGACAAACACTTCTCCTACCTTCTGACTTGGCCAGACTTCTAATTACAACTGATTTCACTAATGTCCTGGAATTTTAGCTCCAGACTCCCTTTTTAATTCTTTAAAAAAAAACAAAAAAAAAACCCTCTGGTTTCTGCATTTAAAATTCCTTCCAGGCCAAAATGCTTTCATGTGCTCAGAGCTGGGAGTGCAGTGTCCAGGAGCCCATTGCTAACAGGCACCTTGGCACTCATCCTGCAGTTCTACAGAGCAAACCCAGGGCTGGCACACATCCCCCCTTCCCACTGGGAATGCCAAGGCATCCAGCACCTGCACTGGGCACCATCTGGGCATCCTGCCCACGATCAAGCAAATCTAAACCTGTCAGCTCAGGTAGCACTGCTGTGTGGTCTTGAAGTGCTTTGCAGCTTCTCCTAAATCACTGCAATGCTCTGAAGCATGCACACTGCCCAGCTGCTGCTCAAATCCTCATTGATAATAATTTGATTTGGACCCAGCCCTGCAGCTGACACTCTGGAGTTCCTGAGATTTTTGATCTAGGTGATAAGCATCATCCCACCAGAACTAAAGAGAGAAAAGCCCCAYTGCCAAACAGTGAAACACCACAAAATTCCTGGAAAGCAGCCAGGGGTCCCCAGCTCCAGCTCACAGTYTGGAGAATTGAGGCAGCAGAGTTTTAGCTGACCTGGGAGTCAGTGACAAAATGAACATTCCCTGGGCTGTGCAGGGAATTGGCCACTGAGCACGGGGCAAAGCCAGCCCAGCTCCCTCCAGAGCTCTGGGCAGGAAGATCTGCCCCTCCAACCCTGGTGCCCTGCACGTTGTGGCCCTCAGAAGACTCTCTCTTCCACCCATTCCATTCATCCAAGAGTGTTTTCCCCAGGGAGCTGGCCTGAGCACCTCGTKTATGTCAGGTGTGACAGGAATCCCTGGTGGCAATGGCACCAGGAGGTGCTCTGGGCTGCACCTCAAGGAGCCTGGTCAGCACAGAAGGAATTCCTCTGGCAAACACAGTGCCTAATGCCAGGGCTGGAGGCTTCATCAAGAATGTGATCAGGACACACTCCCACTGGGAAGGGGAATTGCTAATTAATTGCTTGGGTGCTCATGGGGAGGCTGTTTCCCTCTGCAGGATTGCACAGCCAGAGGTGGGCACCACCATGGGGCAGGGACACTCATGGGGGTGAATCCAGTGACAGGAGGGTCAGTCTGTCCTGCTGGCCGCTCCTCCCGAAGGACAGACACACTGCTGGATCCTGCCCTGCCTGCAGGGCTGTGCCCAGCCATCACAGCTGACCAGAGCAGCGTCAGCATCTCCTGAGTTCAGTGGGATTCTCAGCCCAGAGGTTGGTGCTGCTCTGCAGCAAAGCTCCCAGAGAGCCTCTTCATCCTGCTGGGACTCTGATCCCTCCTCCTCCTCCTCCTCCTCCCAGACAGCCCAGACAGCACTGGGCCACCACATGGATCCCCTGGCTGAGTCACCAGCTGCCAGAGCAGACAGCTTCATCAGCTCATCAGGAGATAAGCACTGGAGACTAATTAATGTGTGGACAGAAGGAAATCAGGACTTACCCTCCAAGAGAGACAGAAGATTTCACTCTGGTCTTCAGGATGGCCTGCTGATAGTACATGATCTGAGGGGATCAGACATGGGCATGGTTAGGAGCACAGAGGTTTGAAGATAAGGCCTATCTAAACCTCAGACAGGTTCTCTCCCAGCTAGTGGTGCTAATTACAGCAGGGACTGCTTCTTCCCTAATTACTGGATGTCCAAGGAACCCAAGGATCCCTGAATTATCTCAGTAAAATGTCTGTTTTCACTGAGCTCACTGCAAACATCAGAAACTCACTTTGCAATGTGCAAGTAATTAAAAAGCACTCCCCATGTTATATAGAAATTGAATAATAGCTCCCATCCTCAGCACCTACAAATGCTCTGGATGATTTAGCATGTAATTATCATTGATTCTTGGCTGTCTCTGTGCTGGCGCCACCGTGATTTCCCCACCACTAATTTGGATCTATTGGATTTCAGCCCTGGTGTCTGTCCTTGCCTGAGCCTTCCCGTCACTGGGAGAGCTGCAGTGGGAGGGAATGGCCTGAAATTACATTGATAAAAGCTCCATGAGGCAAGGATTCTGCTTTTCAAAGAGCCCATGCCCTGCACAGAGGGCTTTGAGCCACACAGGATGAACACTGAGAAGTGAGGGAAGCACCACTCACCTCTCTCCTGTAGAATTCCATAGTATTTTTCTGTAAAACATTAAAAAAAAGAGAATCACTACATTGGGATGGGTGCTTACATTTGTTTTTTGGTTTTTCTGAGCCATGGAAACACCGTTGCAGGGCTGCCGTTGTGCAGCGCTCTCCAATTAATTCTGATTACAATTAAAATCAAACACAGCAGCTGAGCTAATCAGGGTATCATCAAAGCTAAGAGCATCCCCACAYGGTAAATTGTCCCATTAGCTGTATTTACTGTTTAGCATTGCTTCTCCCATCACAGGCTGCCTGTATGCCTTCAATTAAGGGGTTATTCTAATGGAGCTAAAATAGATTCATTTACGAGACACAGATTAGATCATTCAATATTAGCTAAAGGAGACAGGAACCAACACATTGCAAAATATAAACACCACAATTAAAAGCCTCAGAAGCAGTATCTGCTGTGCAAAGGGTGTTTAGGTTGTGATTTGAATAACTCAGCCTATGTTACATGTCATCCACAAATGAGCAGGCAATCGAAGGCAAGGAATTAACTGCAGGGTGTTTATTCACACAGCTTCCTTTGAAGCACAGTTACTTGTGTGGAATAAACTGCAGAAGGGAGAAGGAAAGACAGGCTAAGTCAGGGATGCTCCCAGCAAGCCTTTAAAGGCTCAGGCAGGGTTTCAGTTGCTCAGCTCCTGTTTCAGTCAAGACCTGCATCCCAAAACTGTTCTGTCAAACAAACCCTGTGGCAGGTGGGGTCAGCAGAGTGCCTTGGAGAAGGGCAGTTTGTGAGGGATGAGGGATGAAGATTCTGGTACTGAACGGCACAGGCAGCTCTGCTCTCCCCTCACTTGCACCCCAAACTGCCCCTGTTCTGGGAAAGGCAAGATGCTCCCCCAGGGCTGCTTTGTGGGGACACTGATTTGCTTTTGCACCTTAACCATCATCACCAGTCCTGCTCAGGAGGGAGAAACTCTTCTCCACAAGGCAGAAAAACACCCCCAGTTTTGGTTCTGAGATGCCCACTCACCATTTCAGCAGCAGGAGCCAGAAATGCAGCAGAGCCCAACCCCTACAGCACCACCTCAGAGCCAGCCCTGACCCWGMCCCAGCCTGGCCACCAAAAAAAGTCCTGCCAGTGGTGTTGTGAGGGCAGGAAGCTTTTCCTGCTGGGAATACCATGAGCAGCTCTGAGGGGCAGCACAGCCCATCTCAGCAGGGACAAACAGGGCAGCAAAGCCAGCAGTGATGCTGTGCTGGCCCCTGTGGGAGAGGGGCAAAGGACTGACACATCATGGGACAGAAAAAGCTCTAGGACAGCAGGATCCTTGCTCACAGGGCTGTACAACCTCCCCTGCTGATTCACAAGCTCCTGGGACATCCTGATAAATGRTGGAGCAGCTGAGGATCAGCTTTTCAGCCTTCTCTGCTCTCAGCTGCATCCCTGATTCCAGGCCACCTTCCATTTCTTCCCCTCATTTCTACAGTGTCATTGTTTCASACAGACTGCAGAAATGGAAGGGGAAAATCATCTGCTTGCACAGAGAAATTGATTGTATTTACTGCCCTAAAGTGTCCTGTTTGGAGACCTGTGTTTGTGCCCTCCTGCACAACAGGAGTTCACTGTCTCCCTGGGGAATGTGAGACACAAACCAGGGCTCATCAGATTTAMAAGTGCCAGCTGAAGGGCTCCATTTGATGGAACTTGTGGCTAGAGCAGTGATTTCAACACGTCAAAATCATTTTAAAAACCCTATTTTCTTCCACTTTTTTTGTCAACAGGGGCCTCAGACAGGCCTGGTGCAGTGGGGAAGGAGAAGTGGGTGCTGGCACAGTGGCTTGAAGGCAGCTCACGTGGCAGGAAAGTGGTGTTATCTTCTAGAGGGGCCTGAGAGCTGGCAGCACACCACACACACACGAGACAAACAGCTGTGGGAAAGAGAAAGAGAACACAGTGAGTCAAATGCTATACAGAGACAGAAAGGGGTCAATTAAAATGCCATCACAACAGGAAAATTATATGTGGGTGAAGAAAAATCAGCAAACAAGGGAAGATTTTTTTTTTCAGTGCCCCACACAGCAAGGATGCCCTCCTGGCACAGTGTGTGGAGGGGAGCTGCTCCTGGGAAAACAAGGGGGGCTTTGCTGGGGTGCTCCAGGTGGGGAGGGGATTTGCCCCAGCAAGGGGCTGAGCACCTCTGAGCAGTGGCACAAACTGAACTGCAGCAAATCCAAGGGGACCCCACTGCTGAACACCCTGGGAGGCTGCAGGTGCTGGCTGTGCTCAGCCCCTTCCCGTTCTCAAACCAGCAGGAACTGGGAGGAATCTCAGCTATTTCACCCCAGAGCTGCTCATAATTTCATTTCCCTTTCTCCCAGTGCCCCCAGTTCCCAGTTCAGAGCTGCTGCAAGTGGCTCTGAGCACTGTCCATGTCCCACTGAGCACTGCCAGCTGTGCCCACCCTGCCTGACCCCAGCAGCAGTGCCCAAGTGCCCTGCACCACCCACCCATYCTGCCTCATTTGGAAGGAAATCATCTTTGGAACAAAAGAGTG
The DNA here is from genome assembly GCA_014549065.1 of Cardinalis cardinalis. Taxonomy (NCBI): domain Eukaryota; kingdom Metazoa; phylum Chordata; class Aves; order Passeriformes; family Cardinalidae; genus Cardinalis; species Cardinalis cardinalis. Next base: position 369,575 of record JACDOX010000411.1, on the reverse strand, counting down.
GTTTCTCATCATGAGATTAATTTTGCAATGCCCTTAACGAGTGACTTATCCCAATTATCTCCAGCCCTGCAGCCTCCAAATCAACATGGCAATTACTGCAAGGCCTCAGTCTGTCCCAAGTGAGTGCCACGAGCTGTGCCACATCCTGGGACACCCCTGGGACACCCCCTGGCACTCTGAGTGCCACCAGCTCTGAGCTCCCTGGGCA
>JACDOX010000411.1:358555-368942 GCA_014549065.1 Cardinalis cardinalis | reverse complement strand
GCCAGGAGCTGCTCAGAGCCCTGCCTGGAGCTGATCCCTGGGGCTGAGGCCACCAGCTCCTACAAGAGCTGGGATTTCTGCTTATTCCCAGCCTCCTGTTTGCTCCTCTGCCCATGGGAGGCTTCCTGACCACACTGGGGAGATGATGGCCATGGTGTTTTCACCTCCCTGTTTACAGAGCTCATAAACACCTGGAAACAGCTTTGGGTGGATGCCTGGAAGGAGCTGGGAGTGAAGAAGGTTCTGCAGAGCTTGTTTGGGTCCAGGACACTGCAGTTCCAGCCTCACTTTCCAGGCACAGAGCTTGGCAGGCTGAGGCTGATCCCAGGAATCCTGTGTAGGGAATTGGTCACTGAGCACAGGGCAGAGCCAGCCCAGCCTCCCTGCARAGCTCTGGACAGGGAGATCTGAAACTGGGTAAGGAAGATCTGCTCTGGGCAGGAAGATCTGCCTCTGGNCTGGGTAAGGAAGATCTGCTCTGGGCAGGAAGATCTGCCTCTGGGTAAGGAAGATCCGCTCTGGACAAGGAGATCTGCCTCTGGGTAAGGAGGATCTGCCTCTGGGCAAGGAGGATCTGCCTCTGGGCAAGGAGGATCTGCCTCTGGGCAAGGAGGATCTGCTCTGGGCACAAAGATCTGCCTCTGTGCAAGGAGGATCTGCCTCGGTGCAAGGAGGATCTGCCTCTGGGTAAGGAAGATCTGCCTCTGGGTAAGGAGATCTGCCTCTGGGCAAGGAAGATCTGCCTCTGGGCAAGGAAGATCTGCCTCTTGGTAAGGAAGATCTGCCTCTGGGTAAGGAGGATCTGTCTCTGGGCAAGGAGGATCTGCCTCTGGGTAAGGAGGATCTGCTCTGGGTAAGGAGATCTGCCTCTGGGTAAGGAAGATCTGCCTCTGGGTAAGGAGGATCTGCCTCTGGGCAAGGAGGATCTGCCTCTGGGCAAGGAGGATCTGCCTCTGGGCACAAAGATCTGCCTCTGGGTAAGGAGGATCTGCTCTGGGCACAAAGATCTGCCTCTGGGTAAGGAAGATCTGCCTCTGGGTAAGGAGATCTGCCTCTGGGCAAGGAGGATCTGCCTCTGGGCAAGGAGGATCTGCCTCTGGGCAAGGAGGATCTGCCTCTGGGCAAGGAGGATCTGCCTCTGGGTAAGGAAGATCTGCCTCTGGGCAAGGAGGATCTGCTCTGGGCAAGGAGGATCTGCTCTGGGTAAGGAAGATCTGCCTCTGGGCACAAAGATCTGCCTCTGGGTAAGGAGGATCTGCCTCTGGGTAAGGAGATCTGCCTCTCCAACCCTGCAAAGTGCACCCCAGCTGCCTCTGCCCACCCCAGCCTCCCTGCTCAGTGCAGCCCTGCTCTTCCACTCTTCCTGCAGAGGCAAATCCTGACCCTGGCACTGGAACATCCCAACACTCATCTCCACTGTGCTGGTGCATCCAGCCCTGCAGCTGGAAATCAAATCTGCCCCCAGCTTTGTTCAAATGGCCATTTCCCCCCTGTTTATCTCCCTGTGATTTCCAAACTTGTGATGCTGCAGCAGAACTTTATCAGGCAAACTGATTTGGGATTTATGAAATTAAAGGCCAGCAGTGACTCGTTGATCTGTGGCTGCACACAAGAAGCCAGGGCACTTCACTCAGCAGCCCCTGAGTGCAGCACAGGGATTTTGGGGGGAGCTAAAGCTCTTTCAGAAGGACTCTGGTTCCCGAGGCAGAGGCTGTGCAGGTTCCTGCAGGCACTCAGGGCTCATTCTCCAGCACTGAGGCTTGGTGTGAGCCTGGGAGCCAGCAAAGAAAAGGCTAAAACATCCCTTAATTAGCTGTTCAATGGGTGGCTACTGCTGCCTGACTGCTCCTGCCCATCCACAACCCCTAACTCATTGTAACCACCAGCTTTGCCCATGGATCAGCAATAAAAGWGTTTCAAATGATTCTGAGCACCAGAGGATCTATCTGTGAGGGAGGAGCAGCCCACCAAAGGGTCTGAGCAAGACCAGGAGAGATGTTCATGCTAATGTCAGCCTCAAAGAAATCAGGAATTCATTCTTTTCCTTCCTTCTCAAATGCCAAGACAAAAAACTCCATAATTTGGCCAACAAAGTGAGGGTAGATTGAGCAGGAGCAGGGACACAAATCAGAGCTTGGCCCATTCTTTCTGCAGGGACACAAATCAGAGCTTGGCCCATTNCAAATCAGAGCTTGGCCCATTCTTTCTGCAGGGACACAAATCAGAGCTTGGCCCATTTATTCTTCCAAAGGTGCTGAGCCACAGGTGTTGCTGAGAGCAGAGGACAAAAATAAAGCTGCTGGTCCAAAGGTGGCTCCATGAGGGCTCTTGGCTGTCTCTTGGATTCTCAATCACTCTTTCAAAAGCAAAAGGAGGAGCAAGGAGAACCTTCCCTCCTCAGCCCAGCCTCCAGAGGGGAGGCACAGCTCAGAGAAGGAGAAGGGCAGGGAAGTCACCCCAAACCTGGTGTCCTTTGGCTTCTGCCCTCCTTGGAGCCTCCCCTGATGGGGGAGCTGCCCCTGTCTCTCATGGCCAGGGGGGAAGTGGCAGAGACCCCTCAGCTCCCTCCCCTGTGCTACCAGGCACTGGCAGCTCCTCAGACCGTTTGCAAACCTAAAATCCCTGCCCTGCCAGCTGTAAAACTGTGGGTGAGAAGYTGGCTCACTCCTCTTTCTATCCCTCTCCCTTTCCACTACTTCTTTACTCTTAAAAAAAAGAAAAAAAGAAAAAGGCTTTTCAGCAGCTGCTACTTACAGCAAGAAAAAAAATAAAATACACCCCAAGCCTACACTTTGCTCCTTTTCAGTCTCTATAGCAACAGAACACAGCTGGCCAAAGCAATTATCCTGCCTTGGCTGGAGATGTTTAAAGGCTGCTACAGGGATGGGAAGTTGTGGGAACACTGTGAGGGTGATGGCAGAAACATTTGCATTGAATTGCTCAGAGATGTTTTGACTTTCCTTCCAAGTGAACACTGTTAAAGGCACAAAGACAGGATCATCTCAGAGGGCTGATGGGGAAAGGGAACAGCAGCTCCAGCTCCTCATCCACTGACTGGATCTGTGTGATTTCAGACCAGTTCACCCAGTCACAGCCCTCACACTCTCCATTCACTGATTCTGTTTCTTTATGGTCTACACTATGCATTTTTGGCAACATTTTGTGTCTCCAAAACATTTTGTTGTCTCCACCACACCAACTTCTTCATCTTCTTACCACACATTAATTACCCTCTGGGAGGTGTTCTGTAATTTGATTTTAAACCTGGATCTCTGCACTGGCCCTTTACACCCCACAAAGTTCATTCAGCACTCATAGAAAGGAGCACCTGGAGACAGAGCATTCCTCAGTTCAGCTTCACCAGCAGAGAAAACATGTCCTGCAGCCAAGCACTCACACTAACTGGTGTGGCAGGAAAGCTGACCAAGTCTTTTCAAGGCAGAAGAAGCTGCCAAAGCCATTCTGAGGGCCTCACCTCCTCCTGGGTGAGAGAGCCTCAACCTCTGCCCCGTTCAGCTGCTAGAGCTGAGCTGACACACTCAGCCTGCAGTGCCCAGAAATGACAACCCCAGGGACATTTTCTGGGTCCTCCCATGCAAATTCAGTAGGTGTGTAAATAAAACCCAGCCCTGTCTCACCTGGTTTACCTTATTTTCATTGGGATCTGTGACTCGGTCCAATCCATACTCGAGGGCGCTCAGCATGCCTGGCTGTGGTGAACAACAAACAAAGCTTTGGAACTCATTTGGTTTAAAGGCAGAGGAGGGGAGGGGGACCCCCAGGCCTCCACTGGCAGCAGCTCCCAGCCAGCAGTGCCTTGGGAATGCCCAGATTTGGGAATGCTCCTCTCCAAGCTGCAGCTGGACCTCTGTCCCTTGCAGCTTTGGGAACAATCAATTGTGGGAATCCACAGAATCAGAGGGTTTTGGGAAAGCTGCAAAAGGCAGGCCTCAGAGACAGTAAAACTGATTAGAGCTAAGCAGCAGCCATGAGATTGGTCAGCAGAAAAATTATTTAAAAAGTAGAAAAGCAAGGACAAATAGAACAATGGTCTGTGTATTAATGCTTGGCTAGAATAACTCCCTAAGCTGCAGAAAAGTTTATCTAGCAAGATATTAGGAAATTCTAAGCTTAATAATGGAGCTCTGTGCATTGTGTTTGAAGGCTCACAAGCAGGTATTGTATTTGAAATAAGCAAGCATTGTTTTAACYAAAGGTACGTGTGCTCATAGTGATTAGATAGAACTACTGTCAATGTGCTTTTGCTTTGTGKGATTGGTCAAAAAACTTTYAAAGTGAGTTGTAACATTAAGTTCTTTGTCTGCTGCCTGRGATGTGAGCTGCTGGCATCTTCCCATTGTCAGAACCATGTAATGAGACTGATGCTGGAAAATMAAMCAGCTCAAGGCTGTTCCCAGCAGTCCCATCCCGTTGGTGATTTGTCCACAGACCCCAGCCAGCAATACCAAGGGAAGGTGGTGGGGACTCAGGGCAGCTCTGGGCTGGCCCTGCCCTGGCACTCAGCCCTTTCCACTTGGGAGCTTGTCCCAGGTGGCTGCAGGGAGGGCACCACGAGTCACTGCAGCCACCCTGTCCCCCCCTACTCACAGGAGTTCTGTTCACAAGCCAGTAGGCTCTCTCCTGGCAGTCCAGAGCATACCTGTCCTCCTTCTTCCGCTCCTTCCCTGCCCTGCAAAGCCAAGAACAGGGGAATTCAGGATTTTGCCCTCATAAATCAGTGGGATGAGAWTCAGGGCACACCTCCAGCCTGCAGTGCCCCGTGGGTCCCAGCCTGACTGAGCCACCCCTGCCCACATCCTGTCCTGGCTAATTCTGGGCTGCTCATCATCTTCACATGGCCACACATGACTCTGCCTTTTGAGAAATCATCATCATCTTCCTGAGCTGAGCTGGGAGCAGGCACATCCCCTTCTGGCACAGACACATTTGACCAAAAATCCTTTAGCTAGGAACTTTTCTCCTGAGAAGCTGAGAGGCCTCAGAAATGAAATGTAAMCAATGGTTATCTGCTGCTGTGGGATGCAACAGGTGCATCTGGGATTGGTCTCATGTGCTTGTTTCTAATTAATGGCCAATCACAGTCCAGCTGTCTTGGACTCTGGTCAGACTTCCTTTTTCCCTTTCCTTTCCTTTCCTTCTGATGAAATCCTTTCTTCTATTCTTTTAGTATAGTTTTAATATAATATCCATCATAAAATAATAATAATAAAAGGATTATTATTTATTATAATCCTTGAAAGGATCATAATAGATAATAATCCTTTCAAGCCTTTTGATAAAATCMTTTTTTCTATTCTTTTAGTACAGTTTTAATATCATATATATAATAAAATAATATMTATMATAAAATAATATATCATAAAATAATAAAATTCAGCCTTCTGAAACATGGAATCAAGATTCTCATCTCTTCCCTTGTCCTGGGACCCCTGTGAACACCACCACACCCTTCTCCTTAGGCACACAGTCCTCAGTCCTGCTGCTTCCCCTTTGTCCCTGTCCCATGTCCCCAAGGGCTGCCACCCAGAGATCCACCCTGGACACGTCTCGTCCCTGTCTCTCAGTAAAGCAGAGGCATTTCTCAGAGAAACTGCTTGGAAATGGTTCTGAGGAGGGTTCCCAGGCACTAAAACCCAAATCACCTCCACAATTAAACAGAAGAGGCACTAGCATGGTTTGGGCTTGGACCAACGAATTCTTTCCCAGAAAAGTCCTGAGCACAATTTGGGATTTAGCATGGGGAAGGGAACATTCCCAACAGGCAGTTTGCATGTGGCCTCCCTGCTGTGGTTACAGGGTGGGTGCTCTGCACCAGTCTGCCCCAGCAGCACCATCAAACAGCCTCAGACAAGTTTAATCTACTGCTTCAGACACAGGCTGGGGATCTAACTTTGAAACTGCACTTGGCATCTCCTAGCCCAAGTCTGCCCTCAGTTTACAAGAACAACAGTCTCGTGTTTAATGAGAGTTATCTGATGAGCTGCACTCCCAGGACTTGGCTGCCAGCCCAGGGAACACAGAGGCTGCTCAGCAGCAGAGGCACTGCCTGCCCTGCCAGGAGGTAAAGGAAGGTAAGAGGGGTCCACAGAAGCAGGAAAGATCTCTAAAGGAATATTCCCATCTCATGTTCACCAAGTTTCCTCAGAATCTGAAGGTTTCAGTTCTAAAATCAAGTTATTTTAGCTGGGTACTGAAGTATGCACTTCAGTTTTCTCCAGAAGTCCCTGCTGGGACCATTTACTGCTTCTTGATTCTCCATTCAGCTGAGAGATGTGCCAGAACTCCTGACCCAGACSAGCAACAGGCCCAAAGTCCAGGGCCTGATCCACAAATCCTCATGGAGAACTGAGCTAAATGAAGTTGTTTCTAATTAGGGCTTGCAGCAYCAGGACCCAGCTTCTTCACAGAACCACATCAAGTGCTAAACCTAAACCTCCACTCCAAGCCATTTTAAAGGCACTTTGGTGTTTTTAATGTGTGATTGAACTGTGCACTAGCCAAGCTCTGCTCCTCACACCCTCCCCAGTGATGCAARCAAGGGAATGCAATTCAACTCACTTATACTGCTCCTTGGCCTGCATAATGACAAAATCCCACTTGTAGTTTATTTTTTGATTGAGCATGTTGTAATGTTCCTGGAATAAAAATAAAAAAGCAGTTTAGTGTGAAAATTCTGACCAGGGCACTCCCATGCTGGGGTTTTCTTGACTCTCCATAGTTCAACGAGGCCAGGCTGGCCTCTGAGCCAAGAAATCTGGATTGTTCTGCACGTAATTACAAGAATTGCAACAGTTCAAAAATACCATGGCAAGGAGAGCAATTACCCCTGCTAAAATTATAATTGACTTCACAGGAGTTTTCTGTACTGGTCGTTTTTTTCACTTGCAAAATGTTGGCTTTTGATACAGCTGCAGGAACACCTCATGCAATTGAAGAGGTGATTTTTTTTTTGCTGTGCCTCAGTCATTATCAACAAAGGGCTTAAGCTGTAGCAAATGAGGGTCTTGTAATGGAACAAGTGCAGTGTCTCCTCACCTTTTCATACTCTTCCAAAACCCCTTTCCTTTTAATGTTCTTCTTTGCTAGATAAATTGCTGTGGAGGTAGAAGCAAATTAGCAGTCAAGTTATACAAGTCCAAGAATAATTATAAATTTACCCACATCACAAACACAGGAGCCTTTCTCTGCTAGAACATCTTCCCAGGCATGAGCTCCAAGGTCACAAAAGCTCAGTGAAAAGGACTTGGTGCTTTTGGGATGTCACTGATGCCCACGGAGGCAGGACAGGCAGTGTGTCCCTTCTGCCACCCTTCCCTGGGGAACTCAGCCAGGCTTCCATGGGCCAGGGGACACTGGACCAAACCTTCCAGGTGCTGAGGCTCCTCAGAGCTTGACCTCCAAGTTTTCTGAGCACAGGCCAGTGGATTTTGCTCAAAAAACCCATTCCAGTCTAAACCAAGCTTTTTTATTTCCTTGGGAAATCTACAGCATAATGCAGATAAAAGCAACAGAGGACAACCCTGGCATGGACAAATCAGCCTGTGAACTGCACAGCTCACAGGAGCAAACCCAGCTGATCAGCCCAAGATCCACAATCAGCTCTACAACAAAAAGCATCATAAAGGCAACAAGAGATTTACATGGAAAAAACCATCAGGGCATATTGGAAGCCACTGTGCTTTCTACACAGAAAAAACCATCTCTGAATGCAGGGCTTGATCCAMACCTACAGGAAGACAGCCCTGGGCTCAGGTCCAGGAACACACTTAACTGCTCAGGGAAATCTAATCTTGTGTTTAAAGCCTTCCCTCCCCAGCAAGGCAATTCACATGTGCTCCTGTGTGGTGGATCTTGGTGGAACAGAAGAGCTTCAGCCCTTTCTCTCATCAAGGCCACCACAAGATGGTCACACCCTCAATTCACCATCACTGAGAATTATTCACAAAACAGCATGAAAAAAATTGCCAGGGCTGGTCATTGTGAGTGGAGAAGCAGCACAAGAATAGGAAGAGCAGGTGTGGAGCAGGACTGTGGGACAAACCCAGACCCCTGGGCAGCCCTGGATGGGGGACAAACCCAGAACCCTGGACTGGGTGACAAACCCAGACCCCTGGGCAGCCCTGGATGGGGGACAAACCCAGAACCCTGGACTGGGGGACAAACCCAGACCCCTGGGCACCCCTGGACTGTCACGGACATATTTTATGAAAAATCCTTTCATTAGAATCTTTTTTTCTTAAGAGGCTGAGAGGCTTCAGARACGAAATGTAAATAATAATTATCTGCTGCTGTGGAATGCAACAGGTGCATCTTGATTGGTCTCATATGGTTAATTAATTAATTAATGGCAAATCAGTCCAGTTGTCTTGGACTCTCTGGTCAGTCACAAGATTTTATTATTATTCTTTTCTTTTCAAGCTTTCTGATGAAATCTTTTCTTTTATTCTTTTAGTATAGTTTTAGTATATAATTTTATTTCAATATAATATATATCATAAAATAATAAATTTGAATCTCTGAAACATAAATTCAAGATTCTCCTCTCTTCCCTTGGCCTGAAGCCCCTGCAAACACCACCACACTGGACTGTGKGACAAACCCACMCCCTGGGCACCCCTGGACTGGGTGACAAACCCACCCCCTGGGCACGTGCAGTGCCACCACTCACCATAGTCAGTGTCATCAGCAGCCCAGCCCTGCACTGGCCAGAAATAAGGGGTCTGCAAGGAAAGGAGACTCTTGTTAGTGCACACAGGCCCTGAACTCATGGACTCCTCATTTCCAGTACCAGGAATATCCTGATTTCCCACTGAGAGCAGTGGGAAGAGTCCAGCCATGAACCTCAATGCCATTCTGTTCTTACTGTGCTTTTTGAATATTCGTTATTCAGTGCCCCCACATCATCTATGTCCAACCAGCAATTCCATTTGCTGCTTTAAGACATGGAAAGGAACACTCTCTGGAGGAAAGCACAGCTATTTTTAGGCTGAACAAGTACACTAATTTCACTGAAGAATCAATCACAGTTTCCCTGTAAACTGCAATCTCAGACTTCTCTGAGTCCTCTCCTTCCTCCTGCACWGCTACACAGCTCCTGGGAAGTGCCCCAGCTGCCTGCTTTTAATAAAAACCAGTGCTGAACTCCCTCTCAAGGAGCTGCAACTCACTTGAAACCTGTAGAGGCTGCCATCTGCCCTCAGGGTGAGGTTCTTTGGCTCCTGGAGAGGGTAGATATATCCATATTTGACAAACAGGTCTCCCAGGTGGAGTGCCTCTGAAAATGGAGAATGCAGATGTTCTCATTGCACAGAAACACTTCACTGGAATTAAAAGTGAGCTCTTATGCAGGACAGAATTCAACTAAAAGCTTTTGCTGCTTGAGAGCTTAGTTTTATGACTGGAAGCTGGGAAAGGCTCAATTTCCACATTTTTACCCACCTTCTGCAGTGACCTGCAAGCGCTGAAGGATCCACTGCATGATATCATTACCTGCAAGGCAGAACAAAGCAAAGGTCAGGCACTGAAATCAGGAGTGTGCCCAAATCCACAGGGGGAAAGGAGACTCTCCAGTGCTCACCCCTCCCTGTGCTCCCATGAGGGCACAGCCCCCTTTTCTGTAAATTCAGATGCAAGGAGCCCAGGTGGAGAGCACTGCTGGGCCCACTGGCCATGGTGGCACCCCCAGGGCACCAGGCAGTGACCCTGGGATGGCACAAGCTCAYGTGGCCTCAGCAGCACCCAAACCCCCATCAGGGGCTTGGAAAGGGCTTAAGGATGCAGCAGCTTTCTCACCAGGGAAGGTTTTGCTCCACCTTGCCTGGAAAGATTCACTGCACAGAAGCTCCAGAGTCACAGAGCACAGTTTTCACAGACATCTTTTATGAAAAATCCTTTCCTTAGGATTTTTCCTCCTGAGAAGCTGAGAGGCCTCAGGAACACAATGTAAACAATGGTTATCTGCTGCTGTGGAATGCAGCAGGTGCATCTGGGATTGGCCCATGTTGGATGTTTCTAATTAATGGCCAATCACAGTCAGCTGGCTTGGACAGAGAGTCAGAGCCACAAACCTTTGTTATCATTCCTTCTTTTTCTATTCTTAGCCAGCCTTCTGAGGAAATCCTTTCTTCTATTCTTTTAGTATAGTTTTAATRTAATAYATATCATAAAATAATAAMTCAAGCCTTCTGAAACATGGAGTCAGATCCTCGTCTCTTCCCTYTTCCTCAGACCCCTGTGGACATGGTCACACACAGCCCTGTCCCAGTTTTGTACAAGAGCAGTGCCTGATCCTCTAAGAGTCCCTTAATGGGCAGAAGGGATGTCCAAATCTCAGATCCAAGCTGCAGTGGTCACAGGATTTATCAAA
>JACDOX010000411.1:301389-336530 GCA_014549065.1 Cardinalis cardinalis | reverse complement strand
CGGCCCCGGGAGCAGCGGTTTGAGCCCGGGAGGTGCCGGGCTCTGCCTCTGGAGTGAGGCCAGAGAAGGGCAGCGGAGCTGGGCAAGGGGCTGGAGCGCAAGGGGCGGCTGAGGGAGCTGGGGGGGCTCAGCGTGGAGAGCAGGGCGCTCAGGGGTGATCTTATCGCTCTCTACAACCATTGAAAGGACGTTGTAGCCAGGTGGGGTCGGGCTCTGCTCCCAGGGAGCCAGAGATAGGATGAGGGGACAGTGTTAAGCTGCTTTATGCTGGATATCAGGAAGAATTTATTCACTTCAGACACARGAATGGGCTGCCCAGGGAGGTGGTGGAGTCACTGTCGCTGGAGGTGTTTAAGAATGGACGTGGCACTTAATGGCAAGTCTGGTTGACAAGGTGATGTTCAGTCGTAGGTTGGACTGAATGATCTCAGAGGTCTTTTCCAATCTAATTGATTCCGTGATTCTGTGATTTCCTGGTAATGCGAGTGCAGTAACGAGCGGTAATGGAKGGGGGGAAGATGCACCTGGAAGTGCGTGAGGAGGAGCCCAGCCCTGTGTGCTTTCAGTATTTCACTGCAGTGGAGGAATCGCTGCCGTTGTGTTGGAAACTCGGCTGACACATCAATTAACTGCAACCCGCAGGCAGAGCCTCTCTCATAGATGCTTTGCCAGAACCTCCACTCATGGTTTAGGGGAGTAGTGGACGCTTGATTTCACTGCTGTCATCCTGACTTCATTGGTCATCCTCACTCATTTTCTCTCTTATCTAAATTGCTCCTTGGATTTTCAGTTTGGACTGTGTAATAGTTGGACAAAATCTTAATGTGGTTTCTGAAAACAGCAAAGTGTTGCCAGACTCAGCCTCTGAAAATCCAGCAATTCTCAAAGAGAGTTATTTTACAAACCTGCTGATGAATCAAGCCTGGAAAAGCTACTGATAGCAGTAGAAGGCAATAGAAATCACACACATGTAACTCAACCAGGTTAAAGTTTGTATGTACCTCAACCAGGTTAAAGTTTATCGTTAAAGCTGCTTGGTACTCTGTGAAGGTATACACGTAGGAACTGCACATCTGTCTGGGAGGCTGTTTTCCTGCAGTCACAGATAGATTTGACAGCTACCTGCCTTTGACAGAGTGAAAAACCATGGAAAGGGGTTGAACCTTGACAAAACACTTTGGCACTGAATGAGTGTGTTACTGAACAGTCACTGGTTGCCACATCTTAATTTCCCTATATCTCTTCACATGCCTTTACAGTTGCTTATTCTTTCTGGAATTTTCCTTTTATTTTTTCATCAGTAAATTTAGTACTAGAAATCATTTCCCTGTGTTTACCTTATCAATATGAGCACAGTGGGTTTATATCCTTCAGAAGGACTTCAAAAAGAAGTCTAAAACACTGTTTTTCWTCTAGAGAATATTTACCAAAACAGCCACAGAAGTGCAGGAAGGCCTTAAGATGATACAATTAAGTTAAGCTATAGAAACATACTTTTAGCAAGTGCAATGGTTTTAGTACATGTCTTAGTCTCTCTGAAAATATTAAAGGCAGTAATAGAAATACTGTCAGTGATAGAGATTCTTTGTATATATATATATATACACAAAGATATAACTGGATAACAAGTTGATAAGAACACAAAAAAAAACCTAGAGAGCCAGAGAGCCTTAAWGCAAGAGATGAGGTGGTTTAACATATTTTGAAATAAACTTTTAAGTGTACTTTGTACTCAAGCCAAATGAAAGAGTTTTGTAGCACAGGTTGGATWAAGTTAGTAATTAAAAATAATGCTTTTTCAGGAATTGAATTTACACTGAGAGGATAGTCCTGTTGGTGTTATGATGCTCTTGAGACAGCAAATCTGGGCTTTGCTGTTACCTGTAAGTGTYGTGGCTTGGGTCAGTTTTTGGGACACTACGGGTGGATGTTCCTATTGAGCTTTGTGCAGAGTAGGTGCATTGTTCCTCTSTGGGCTGCTGAAACAGGAGATGCTGAGAAACTGCTCACAGTGCCCTTCCTTGTCATTGCAGGTGTGCGAGTCCTGGTGGATGCCAGAGAGAAGCTCCACATCCCCTGGGGGGATCCTGCCAACCAGAGCAACGGTGACAGGGTGATGGCTTTCGACACGCGCGCGGTCACCGTGGTGCAGGGCATGGTGGAGACCGGGGTCTTTTTGGACTACCTGCCTGCCATCCGAGCCCTGTGGGCAGACAGTGGCATCCAGCACGCCTATGACAGGCGCAGGGAGTTCCAGCTGGTAAGATTTGTCTTTCAGTGTCTTGAAGTGCCYGTGTGTGATTTTGTTCCTGCCTTGCTTCTCTGTGAAACGCCGRCCCAGCCGCTTCCGTACGCGTTTTTGAGTGGTTGGCTGTTACTCTGTGGTGTTGCACACAGCTGCATTTAGCTACTTCCCCCCCTTTTTTAATAGTAATAAAAGAGATTCTGACGTAATCGTCCTCATTTCATATGTGGGAAAGCTGAGGTATTGAGGGCTTTTAAGTTTTGTAACAAAGCTGGTACCAGCACAGTATTTTTACTATATGATTATTACCGCCCTTTTATTAACTGGTGCATCAACTTAACCAAGCCAAGCAAAAAAAAACGGTTTGTCAAAAAAAGACAGGCTTTATAGTAATGTGATTTTTAAAGRAAAGATATGCATGGGTTAATGAGAAGAATTTAAAAACCACTCCCTTCTCTATTCCAGTTTGAGCAATCTAGCAAACATTCCCTCTGTATACTTCCTGTTTAATTTTGAATGTCTGTGTTAATACTCATGTAATGAGATTTTTGTTGCATTGAAGTTCTCAGCTTCAGTGTAGCAAAATGGAATGAAAATTTAATGGAATGCACGATTTTATTTTAGTGGGGTAGRGATGGAGTACCCAATTCAGCAGTGGGGTTGGAAAGGAAAAAGAAACCTCTTGATTCTTGAGCAGCAGCTCGAACTGTGTGTGACAGCTGAAATCCCTTTGCTCCATTTCCATGCAAATGCTGCAAAAAGAAATGAAAAAATTTGAGTTAAATTTGATTGTTGGTTCATGGACTTGTGTATGCCAGTGGCATAGGGTTTTGTGGGGGTGGGAGTTGAGAACCTTAAAATAGATAAAATCTGTTCTGCTAGGTCTCTCAAACATCAGTGGCTTTGTGTTTTTATGTCTTAAAAATAACCTTTGTGTTAGTGTGAATCCAAACAATAGCTCATGATGTCTCCTGTTGAGCTATTATGAATGGTTGTGTAATCATAGCCTGACTTAAAGAGGTTGTGTAAATATTCTATAAATATGTATTGCCCTGATCATGGAATGTCTTCTGCAGATTGCAGAATGGGCAGGTGCTGCAGTGGCCTATCACCTGCCCAGCCCTGGGCTGAGCTCTGTAAATAAGTTCCTAAGGAGACCTCTTGCTCCTTGAGTTTCACCTTCAAGTGATCATAAAAGAGTAATTGCACTTCTGTAGTCAAGATTCTGGTGCAGATGTGACTTCTAGTGGTGTAATTGCTGTGCTGGAGGGATCTGCTTAAAATCTGTTCAATAAAACAGTTTTGTCTTCGATTAAAYATGTTTAGTGACTTGAGGCTGTGTAGCAAAGGGAAGGGAGCAATTACTGTTCTGTCATCTTGAGGCCCTGGGAAGTGGCTTCTTTCCATAACTGAAACATGTGCAGAGTTTCACTTTGAGTGGGTTGTGAAGAGGGTAGTGAAGAATTTGTTCTTACGAACCTTACAGAAAGAAAGCTGTTGCTTTCTTCTATAAATCCCTAAATCTGTGTAATTTTCTGCAAAAATATGTATTTATCATGTTGTGCTTTAGGTGAAACTCAGGAATATTTCTTAGGTGCTCTTAATAGTTCAGTACTGTCCTAATAATTTTTGAAAGCAAGGTAACTGCTTTATTTATTCTTATATTGCTTTATTTCCTAAATCCTTTCAAAATCTCAGCTGGACATATTTATGCCAAGTTATAAACATGAAAGAAAAAAAAAAAGGCAGCTGAATGATGTCATTGTGTTGAGTGCAGGCACTGTGATCTGTGCTGGCCAAGCATGAAGTCTCAGTTTTACCCCAGTAAGCTTCAGCTTCACTTCTGCCAGAGCTCCATGTGGGCAGCAGAGCAGAGGGAAGCTCCTGGAGCAGTGTGGATTCTTGCTGTACCTGCTCCAGGCTTTGCAGGAGGGTGCTCAGAGAGTTCCTRTGCTGTGACAGGAGAGGAGGACACAAATGGTTAAGGAGGGAGTGACAGGCGTGTCCCACTCTGGAGGTAGAGGAGGAGGAGGAAGTTGGGAGAGACACAGACAGTTCAGGCGTGTCAAGTACTGACTCTTGAGTGAAGGCTCCAGACTAAAAATTTTTAACACTGTAGAATGGGAAAAAAGAGGAAAATATTGTTCTGCTTCCAGTTTAGCTGCTTGTGGCAAAAAAATATGATGAGAGATAGCAGCAATGATTAGATGAGTAGGAGAGAGGGAAAAGTGGCACAAAAATATTGTAAAGCTCTGGCACTGAGGTGGTGGAGAAACATTATTGGGYTGTATCTGCTCCAACTTCTTTTCAGACTGTTGAGTGAGTTTAACTTTTCACTGGACTGAAAAATATGGCTCATACTAAGACCACAGGCAGAAACAGTGGGGAAGTGTTTGTCATGGGAATAGGACACTCTGGGACTGAGGTAGAGGTGAGCAAATGGAAAATGGGGCAGTGATGGTTAAGGAGTGAAAAATGTCAWAATTTACATATAAATTCTGGAGGAAAGGCAGCAAGAATATGTAGTGTAGAAGCCATTTGTTGCCTGGGCAGAGAAAAAATGTTTAAAATTGAGATATCTGCAAGAATATGGTTAAAACTTGAACACACATGTACGTTTGTGAGGGCTTGTAAAGCTGCTCTTGCTTTTTTGTTTTCCTCCAGGATCTTTTACTGATGATGTTGGGAGCCTAAGGAAACAATGAGATCTTTTTATAGCAGCAAAAAAAAAAGAACTTGGTTGTATTTTAATGGAATTAGGAATCAGCATTTCCATGTCTAGTTCACTGGAGTGTCCTTCCTCATTTTGTTAACTCAAGTGGTCATGGGATAGCCAATATGATTTATTTTCCTTGGTATAAAAATAGGGGCCTTCTGGCCACTAGCAGCAGCATTTATGAAAATTCATTAGGTCATGCTTGTGTAGTGCTTTAAAACTGGAAAGAGCTAATTACAGCTTAGTGCAATATGTGCCACTTCAGTGCTTCCCAGGTGGTTGATGTTATAATCCCTCACATTTTATTACAAACCAGACTCCTTCAGGTGCTTGTTCCTCTAGCACAGGTAGCTGTGCACTGGCCTGGCTCTGCAGCTGAGGYAGTTCTGTAACTTACACTGGAGGTTCTGGTCATCCTCAGGCTCCTCTGCTCCATCCCCCAGGCTTGCTTCTCCTCTGGCCTCTCTCAGGAGGCTGACAGGGCTGAGTTACAGATTGAGTCTGAATCAGCCCAGCACCTGACACCTCATTAACATTTCACATTTCCCGTCAGTGCTTGGTTTCCGCTTAAAATCTGAAGTGACTTGGGTAAACACAGCCATTCTGTCACTTCTGCAGCGTGCAGGCTGACTTACCTGAGCAGTTCCTGGTTGTTCTATTTGTGCTGCTGAGCTGTTCAGTGTGTGGTGTAAGGATTTGCTGTTCTGGAGCTTTGCTCGGGGCACTGACAGCTGAGCAGCCTTTGGTGCTGTGGAGCACTGAGCAGGGCCCTTGTGAGTAAGAGTAGCCTTGTGCTTCCCTCTCATGTCAGTCATTTCTTGAACTTGCTGTGAGAGCTGTTAACAGAGAAGCATTTTGAAGTATTCTCCAGGAGTCTCATTGTTCTCTGAGAAAGGAAGAGTGTGATGAGAGCCGGCTTGCTCAGATGTGTGATAAGCTTTGAATGTGTTCAGGGTTTGTTCTTGTTGAAGGTAACTTTTGGGTGGGTTTTGATCTTCAGACAGATATTTATTGCCCTACTTGCAGTTTAAATGAATATTGTTGGGTATTTTAAAGCCAGAAAGCTGCAGAAATGTGAGATGACACTTTATTTTTGTCCATATTTACATAGAACTGCAGGCACAGATGATACAATAAGGATTATAGGATATGCACTCACCTCTGGATCACAGCTTTTTCTGTGACATGTCTGCAGGTGCTAGATCAGATTATAGAAGACAGGAAAAGGCGTGTTCTGCTTGAAGTTACACTGATAGCTTTGCAGCAGCTTCCATGTAGCATTTTTTTTTTGCAGACAAGTATTTTTGGCAAGTATTGGTCAGTTTATTGTATTTTGTGTTATTCTCCTTGGGCTTTTTGGGATTCCTTGTGAATATTAGTGGGGCTGTTGTACACACAAGAATATTAATTAAGCTCTACTGAAAGGATGAGTCCTCAAATGGACACTGCARAATATTAGGAAAGTTTATTGTTCTTTCAACACATCCTGAAATGTGCCTGATTATAGAGGCTGATCCTGCAGAGGTCAGTTGTGTGTGAAGCCAGGCTGAGTTGCCAGATGTTGAGGTTTTCTCATTTTGGAGGGTGGATTTCCATTTTATGGGTCAGCTGTGAGGTAGTGCACAAAGTCCCTCTGAAGTCACAAGTGTAGAGCTGGAAAAAGAGTGTCTTACCTGTCATTCATGGAAGTGTCCACGTTGTGTTTGTGCCAGTGGCTTTCAGAAGCCTTTCAGCAGCTTCTGCAATGATTTCCTTCCAGTGTTCCGTTCTTTAAGCTCCCCACACCCCACATGGGGGGGTAGGCATGGCTTTCCCCTTGGATCCCCTCTTGGATCTGGGATTGGATGTTCAGTGCCCCCACTCTGCTTGAAGGGTGCAGGAGTTGCTTCCCTTGGGACATGAGTGCATGAAGTGTTGGGAGGAGGTTTCTGAGACTGACAGGAGAATCTTCATTACAGACAKGAGGCCCAGTCACCCAGCATTTCTCTAAACATTGACTATTTGGGCACTTAATAATTCAGTTAGTTTATTGAAATATAATGTTGCAATTACACTGACTGTTGCTAAAATTTCTATGTGGAAACACAAAAAGCTGCTGCTTTATATATGTTGAAGTATGAACAGTTTTTTCCCCTTTCTCTAGTCATTACTCTGCCAAACATTAGATTTAAGGATGGCCTGTGTACAGTGAGCATGACTCCTTAAAGCCYTTGGAAAAGGCTGCTTGCCATCTCATGGTCTTCAGGTGAAAAGGATTTATCAAACATTGTTGCTATAACTATGGAAAGAAAAGTGCTTTACAAATTTATACTTCAAAATGAGCCATTCAAATCCTCAAAAGAGACTTGGATTTTTGGAAGATTTGCTGTTTTTCCAGCCCMAATGAGAAGATAATGCTGGTTTTGAGTTGGCATTAATAAGACTCCTTATAGGGATTAACTCTAGAGTCCAGCAGTAGAGGCTTGAGTGTCCTTACTCCAGATTTGTGGCCAAAAACCCTTCATTGTATGCCAGTGCTTTTACAAGCTGAGTGATCTTCTGGTGAGTTATATTAATTTAACACAAAGTGCCATTTTTTATCCTTTTCCAAATTGGGATTAGGATTTCTGTTTCAGCCTCTGAGAGCTGAAATGATGTTTCTGGGACTGCCTTCTTCCCTTCCCTTCTTCCTKTCCTGCCTGATAACTTTTCTTATTAGCAGCAAAATATTGAAGTGTTTGGAGAGTGGACTGGTCTTTATTTCCAGTTGGTGCTGGTCCAGTTTTAATGGAGAACCTCTTTGCCATATTTTTTTCAGAATGTTGCCGTATTTAATTTTTTTATATTTTTATGTTTTGTTGCTATCAAGCACAAATGTGGTTCTGGACTGGAAAGGTCTTTCAGCAGGAGCTGTCTAGATGTAGACATGTTGTGCCTGAATCAGGATGAGTTGTCCTCCAAGCAGGAATGCCTTTGGTGTCCTGTGTGCTGCACTTGGCTTGTGCAAGCCTATTTTTTCTGCATGGTTTCAGTGCAATCTCTCAGGATGGAATTCTTAATTCAAACTCAATCCAAATATTGAGTAACCTGGTCTAGTGGGAGGGGTCCCTGCCCATGGCAGCAGGTTGGAACAAGAGGATCTTTAAGGTCCCTTCCAACCCAAACCATTCTGGGATTCTGTGATCTGTTTATGGGGAGCCACTGCTTATAAAATGCAGACTTGTACAATGCAGTGTGGGAGCAGAGGGATGTGTTCTTATACATGTGCCATCTCCAACAAGCTGTGTCCTGTTGATAGTCATGTGCCTTGGTTTCCTAAACATTTTATTGCAGAAGACTGGAAGGTGACCTGCTTCCTGCAAAAAAAAGGGAATTCTATAACTGTGGTTAAATAAATATAAAATACAAGTGCCTTTCTGAATATGAATATTCACATCTTGAGTGTGTGAACCTCTTCTCAGCAGGTTGCTTTGAATCTCTGCAAATGTGTCAGAGGAGCTTTTGCAGCTTCTGCTGTGCAGTGTAAGTTGAGCCCTTGGTGCAGACATTTATTGCACGCTCATTTCCGTGCTCCCTACTCACCTGCAAGGTGTTGCATGTTGGTACCTGCAGAGCTGTCTCCTTACAACCTTTGGAATTTAAGCAGCACTGGCTGCACCCTTCTGGGTCCATTGAGAGCTGACTTCCTGAACACAAACCCTGCACAGTTGCTGGGCTCGTGGCTGTCAGCAAGTCGTGTGGGATCAATGCAGTGTCATCTTCCCTGCCTGTGTTCTGCACCTCAGGCAAGCAGCAGAGAGGGATCTTTTCATGWGTAATATGGGAATCCTTCAGGACTGAGCTGCCAGAGGCAGTGCTGATTTGTGCTGCTGTTCCCTAATTTGAGTTTGCTGTAACAAGGCTTCAGCCTTAGAGGTGGTGAAGTCTGCTCTCACCARGCACATATTTATTGTACCTAGGTTGTACTGAGTGACTGTTTTGGCTCTTTATTGTCCCAGATTTCAGTTCTTGAATGCTTTGATATCTTCTGGGTTCAGGCTGCACCTCTTACACAGAACTAGCAGAGGAGTAGGAAACTTCAGCTTGTGGTGGCTGAGGAAGTTGCTTAAGAAAATGTGAGAAAACCAAATGCAGCTGACCTCACTCACTGCGTCAGAAAAGCAATAGAATAACTGTAGTTGTGGGAAAGCAAGATAATCTCTGTGCCAGCATTGTGTCTGCTGGCACTTTCCTTTGCTAAGGATCTGAATTATCAGATTCAGTTGAGACGTTTGAGGGTGCAGAACCTGCCCTTTTACAGAATAACAAGATGTGTGCTCACAGTGCTGATGGAGGCTGCCTCATACCAAGTGGTATCTTGTATCACTCTGGAATATGAAGCCTTTGTTTATATCTTAAAGGTGAATAAATCAGTCATAGAACATGATATTAGTTAATTTGGCAGCATCAGTCTGTAAATAAAATGTGTTTAATTCAAATAAAAATCTGAATAATCCCAGAGATTAGCATTTATATTTTATCCCAGAGTTGCCTGATGGGTTGAATTTAAATAGTGATAAAGAAAATGTTCAAGAGTCCATCAGCAGCTGAAAAAGTCCTAAATTACTTCCTGTATCTTCTTAACTTGCATGTCTGCATTAACAAGAAACATCAGGTAACAGAGCTGGAAAAGTTGAGGAATTTTAAGTACAGAAAACACCCTGAATTATCATCACAGTAACTRACAACAGCTACTTCAGAAAAGAAAATTTCTGAACAGTAATAGGGGGTGAGCTGCCTTTTACAGCACTCAGTTCACTGTACCATGTTGCACACCTCTCCATCGTAGTCATTCCTGCCTTAAATTTCTTTTCCTTCAGTCTCCTCAGTTAATAAGTGAAATATCATTCTCCTCTTCAGAGACTTAACCAAGGAACTGAAAAGACCCCAAATTCTTTTTATGGCTCAAGGGTACAGGAATGTGTAATACCACAAGAGTTTCTTTTTCCTTTGTGTAAAGATGCTGAGGAAATAACATTAAACAAAATGCTGGGATCTCTGCAGCCAGCCTGGGAGCACTTCTCTCTTTGGGCACATGATGATATTTTATCACCCACTGGTCACCAAATCAAGAGGATGCAGAATTTCCAGGGCTGGAAACAGTGCACTGGTACCATTTGTATTTCAAAATATCTACACAAAGTTGKGGGGGAAAAAAGTAATGCAGGGTGATTACTAAAATTTTACAAGTGGGTGCTATTGGGACTCTTGAATGGTTTCAGTAGCAAAGTTATATAGTTGCTCTAGTAATAATTTGTGTTTCTTTCTAGTTTTAGTTAATTCATAGTATGAAATTCTGCAAGTGACATGAAATGTTTTCTGCSTCTTGCTGCTGTTTAGGGAGTCTTGTGTACTTCATTGTTACTTTGAGCTCTTTTAGACACAACTTTTAATAGTTTTTAAAACCAATATTCAGCTAATGGTACAGGTAGATCTTTCACTAGACCCAGTAAATTATCACAGGATCTTGTCAGCTTGGAAGRGGAGCTGGTTTGTGAGTGCATCACTGGCTGCAAACAGAAATACCAGAACTTAATTGAAATGGATTCTTCTAATTGAGACAGAGGAAGGAACTAAAAAGCATTTGGTCATCTGGATTTCTCATGAGGCTGAAATAGGAACCAAATGTACTTTAAAACTGAATCCTAGAGAAGTGCATCCAGTTCAGGGCTCTGATTTTGAAATGTTGTGATTTAGTGCAGAGTTTATGCAATAATGGACTTTTCAAGCATCTTCAAATTCAGTATGGCCAGTTTAAGTGCTGATCCATTTCCACATGCCAAATATTTGTCATGTTTTTGGGAGCCTTTGCTCGTCTTGTACAACTTGGAAGCAAGTAAAGCTCCAAATGATGGATGRCAGATTTGCAGACTCACCACTGCTCCAGCATTAGATTAAATGCAGTTGGAGTTGCAAACACATGAAGTCATGGAGCCAGTGGGTCAGTGCTCTGAAAGAAGAGCAAATGTTTACAGTCTGGTTCCAGTCTGTTTTGTGTGCAAAACATCTGAGGTTTATAGAGATGCTGCCCAGAGTGTAAATAGTAACTGGGAGGTGGCAGTTTCTCCTTGGTCAGTGCATGTTTTCAGAGGATTTCTAGGGCTCTGTGTTCTGGGCCTTGGAGGATCAATTTCATCAATGAAATTTGAAAATCTTCTGCAAGGTATTGGTGTCTTCCCTAAAGTAAACTCTGTGGAAGAAGARTTTGGATTGTAAATACTTAGGGAGGGAGTAAAAAGACCTTTGAAGAAACAAAGTTCACCTGATCCTTGCTTTCATGGATTAATTTCTGTTCAGGTTCTGGCAAGGAGCAGCCTTTTGGTTGGGTGCTCTGGGTCTGTGGTTGTCCCGTGTGTTCCTCAACCTGGCTCTGATCTCCAGAACGGGCTGAACAACCTTGAGTTTGCTTCCTATTTGATGGTGATCCAAAGGAAAATCATGGAATCACAGAATGCCTTGGGATGGAGGAACCTCAAAGCTCATCTTGTTCCTCTCCCAGCCTTCCACTATCCCAGGGTGCTCCAAGCTCTGTCCAGCCTGGCCTTGGACTTTGCAGGGGTGGGCCAGCCTGTGCCAGGACCTCACAGGGAAGAATTTCTTCACTCCAGGATTGATGCTGGGGACTCTGAGGGTTTTTAATTGTTGGAAGGAGTCTCAGCTGTCTCTAGAATATGTCACATCCTGGTTTCCAAGCAGTCTTTCAGAATTAGAAATACAATAGCAGAATGCCTGGTGTGGAGAAATTGTAGTTTTGGAGGCTTTAGTGGAATGCTGTTTCCTACCTAAAAGCTGTAGTGACTTTGCATATTTTTGAGCAATTAAATTCCACCAGGAGAGGGGAGAGATACCTAACTAAGAAAACTGGAATAGATTTCTTCCCTCCAAGGAAAGTAATTGAAAACTGGAACAGTTTGCTCTGTGGTAAACTGGTATGCAGATTAAATTCTTTTTACAGTTCAATCATGTTTTAAATAATTTAATTGGAGGGGCATGGTATATATGAAACTGTGTAAATGCTCTGCTGATGGGAGATAATCTGTGTGAGTTGTGTGTCTGGCACTTTGAAGGGAGAGCRCTGCTGAACTGGGTGCAGGAAGGAGCAGCAGCTGATGCTGGAGCCTTGTTTGCTTGTTTGGAGTATTTAATTCCAGGCTGGCTTGGTGACATCCTTCTGTCACTCTCAGGGTATGGCAGATGTCCCCAGCTTGCAGGTGCTGCCAGGGTGTCACAGTGCAGGGCCCCAGGTTGGCGTGCTCTGTCTCCCTCCATTTGTTATCCACATTTTGAGAATTATGGATTAATTGGATTACACTAAATAGGGGATAATAGATTAAAGGGATATTATTGGGTTAAACCCCTTCTTAAACCCCTTCACCTTTCTTTGTTAATGCTGTTATGCAAGATAAAAATGTCACTCATGAAATAAACTCGGGCTGACTCCTCTCGTGGTGCTTTTGGAATTGAGCACCCTCCAGCCAAAGTGATCCAGCTGTTGCGAGCACAGATTCTGCTCTGCCACCAACAGGTTTTACAAAAGATGGTTTCTGTGAGTCAGGRCTTGAACCTTTCCTTTTTTTAGGAGAGCTACTGAGTTTGTGGGACCAAACACGAGGCAGGTTTCACTTCTACCCCGCATGATGCGGTTCTGATGGCTCTGAAAAAAGGCAAACACAGCTCGAGCCACACACAGYGAGCACCAAAAAGGGGAAATGGGGCTGAGCTCTGAGAGCTGGGCTGAGCTGTGACGCATTTGTGATGTGGATTGGTGAGCAGCAGCGTTATTTTGTACTCTGTATCAGCCACTGTGTCTGAACTCTCTGTTCTTGCAGAGAAATGGGAATTAATCCCCAATGTGCTGAATTTTATCTCTGGAAATGGGCAGATCAGGTTTAAGTGACTATTCAARTGGTTGAGCTGGAGAGAAAGAAGCTGGGAGATGTGAGATGTCTGGTCTTGACTCWCACTGTCTGTGCTTCAGCCTCTAGGAGACACTGCTGCTGTGCTTCCCTGCCTGGGAGGTTCTGCTTGGTTACTTCAAGTTGTCCCTTCCTTCCCAGGCAGTCCAAACTCACACACAGACAAAAATCCGTTTCCCTTTCTGCACTCTGAGATCAGTTATGAACCACCATGACCCCAGTTTGGACTAGCAGATCCTGACACAGCCCTTGTGAGGCTGCTCCATTCATGCTGGAGAGAGAAGCTGGGAGATGTGAGATGTCTGGTCTTGACACACACTGTCTGTGCTTCAGCCTCTAGGAGACACTGCTGCTGTGTGTCCCTTTGCTTCCCTGGGTGGGTGAAGAGACAAAATCTGCCTGGGAGGTTCTTCTTAATTACTTCAAGTTGTCCTTCCTTCCCAGRCAGTCCAAACTCACACACAGACAAAAATCAGTTTCCCTTTCTGCACTCTGAGATCAGTTATGAACCACCATGACCCCAGTTTGGACTAGCAGATCCTGACACAGCCCTTGTAGGGCTGCTCCATTCATGCTCCCACAGGCAGCAGTGCCATTTCCCACCAGTTTGCCCTTTGGTTTTGGAGAGTTTGGGATTAATTTCACTTGGAGCACTTGGCTGCCCTGCACATGGCCACAGTAATGCTCATGTGGGCATRAATGGGGACTGCTGTGCTTTGGCTATAATTAACACTTGGAGAAAGGAAACTTCTCACAGGGAAATGTCTTGTGTTAGTGCACACTCAAATATTTTGACCCCAATTTTCAGTTTGGGAAGTAAATCTACTACTGCTTACCTGGGCTTTTTTCCCCAAATACCTTCAGCACCATTATTAAAAATCAGTTATTGTATATGCTTATTGTAAACTTCCAGAATGCTGCTGATACTGCTTGAAGAGTGAGTGTTAAATCAAGTGTTAGAGTATGGAGTGACAATTCAGAAATTAATTGTTCCCCTTCACTTTAGGAGAGACCAGTCAAGTTGCAGGATTGCTGCTGTAAAACAGGAAAAGTGTATTTTTAAAGTTTAATTCCTTGAGTAAACAGGTTATAGGTATGAATTGGGGAAGTTTTGTCCTAGTCTGTTGACTGGGGCATCTTTAAAAGAGGAATCCTCTTGAAAAAGCACTGGGAGGAGTGACTGGAAAGAGAAATTGTAGACACCTGAAAGCTGTGAAGGAGCCAAGATTGTTTCGTTTACCTCCAAGTGTGAGACCAAACCAGCTGAATGTCGTGACATGGGACTTGGTTAAACCTGCTGCTCTAACAGTCAAGACAGTTGTGGACTTGAGCTCGTTAATGTAATTAGGATATGCATTCATGGCATGAATGTATCATCTGGATCACCTCCCTCCTTTGTGCAATGCTGTGGATGCTCCCTGTTTGGGTGGAGGAGGTTGTGCCCTGTAATCTCCCTTCCTCTGGGAATCTGCRTTGATGGATTTGATGGAAATGTTTCTCCATTCATTATCCCTCTGTTTATTACTGTCATTTCAGGAGACATCTGCTGAACCTTCAGTGGCAGCACTATTGATTCGTGCTCAGTCTTCTTTTAAATCAGCTTAGGGYGGGGTGGCAAGAAAATAGAATGTTGCTACAGACTCTTTCCTTTGCCARAACCCTCAGATATGGATTTTCCTGGATTAAGCCCCTAACAGAAGAACACCCTGTACATAATGAAGTGTGTGCTACAAGTATTACTAGGGTGCTGTAAAATGCAGAATTTTCAGACTTTGCTTATGTCTTCATCATCTTCCTTCAAGTTGATTCTCCAGAGTTATGGATGGTTTGGTTTGCATATTTAGGCATGTACACACCAGCCTAAAAACGCTGCAATTACCTGTTCTTATTCTAAACTAGGCTTGTAAAAAAGCTTATTTTTGGTGGTGTTTTTGTTTCTAGTGTTTTTGTGGGTTTTTAATTAAATAAAATAGGAAATATTTGTTTCTTTTTTTCAAGAAATTCAAGTAATGTCAGGMAGAGAAAATGTTTGGTGGTTCTTAGAGTTCTAATATAGAGCTACTAAGTTATATCTCCTGTTTTCTTAAAGTATCACATTTATTATTTCAGACACTTAATAAGCCCTGTCAGTTCAGTATGTTCCACTGAACTTGCAGCCAAACCTAGATGGTTTGATAAATTGTTTCTTTCTTTAAACCTTGTGMTGACTAAATCTTTATTTGATGCTTTTTCTCTATCTCCTTTTTCTTTTTTAAGCRATTGCTAGTGGAAAAAATGCAGTGTCCCTGATCCCCTTGAAGAGCTAAAAAGCCATTTGGCTATGCTAAGGTTTCAACAAATCATATTTAGATTGCTGACATTGTTTTCATGGAAACCAAATAAATTGGTGCTTCCTGGGTTTGAAAGATGTGTTCATCTAGTGTGTATTTCATGTAGGTTTTTTTTTTTTTTTCTTCCCTCCCCAGAAATATTTTTGTGGTTACTTTGCTTTAGGCAGTAACCAGACAGTGATCTTTGTGCTGTGTTTTGCTTAGAAAAGATATTGCTCTGCTTTACTGCAGATGACCACACCAGCAGGTGTTGGCCTACAACTAAATGATCACCTCTGCTTTGGAAAAAGCGTGAATTTGTAAAATGTCTCTGCAAAAAAAATGAATTATAGAACTGGAGATACTTCATTTAACAAGTAGTTTAGTGCARAGTTGTAGGGGAAGCTGTGGTGTCAGTCACCTTGATAGGAGTAAGATTTCAGTGTTTTCTTGTACATTCATGATGGAGTGGCTTGGCTGTCTCAGGGAGGATCACAGGGCTCCAGGAGACACAGGCTGGTTTGACTCAAACCTTTCTGAAAATGGAATAGTTGACAGTTATGAATAAAGTTACTTAACAGTCAACTTCCTGTGGTTTACATGCATTTCTGAATCAGGAGGAGGCTGAAGGGCCACAGCTGAGACATGTATATTCCATCTGAACAAAAAAGGGCATCTTTCTCAAGCTTCAAAAGGGACTACTTCAAAATCCAATACCCTGATATAATTTAACAAAGTTTAAAACAGCCAGAGCACCCTGTAACTCCAGAAGGCCTTTGGAGCTGATGTGTGGGTTGTTCATTCTGCTATATTGGAGTGTGCTCAAGAAATTTGCTTATTGCAATACCTCAATATCCACTTGAGATGGGTGCCYAAGGCTGTGCTGGGTTTGTCCTTGTCTTGGCATCTTTGGGCTGTACTTGAAGTGCAGGGGAGGGAAGTGGGCAGGGGGTGAGYTGGGCTCCGTGGCATGGCTGGTCCTGCAGTGTCACTGCAGCCTTCTGAGATTTGCATTTCCARACTGCTCAACTGCACAGATGACTTCAGAGGGTTCATCTGCATTTGAAAAAGAAAATTCACATGGGACTGATTTGAGGCTGTCACACAGAGCCATGGAATGGTGTGGAGGGACACCTGCCCCTATCCCAGCTTGCTCCAAGCCCTGTCCAGCTTGACCTTGAACATTCCCAGGGGTGCAGCATCCAGAGCTCTGGGCARCTTGKGCCAGTGCCACAGAATCCTCAAAGYAAAGAATTTCTTCCTAATAACCAATCTAAACTTTCTTTCTGTCAGTGTGAAGCCATTCCCCCTTGTCCTCTCTCTCCAGACCCTTGTGAATATTAGTTTTTCCATCTTTATTTTGGGTACTGAAGGCCACAGTCAGGTGACCCCAGTGTCTTCCCTTTTCCAGGCTGCACATTCCCAATTCTCTCAGCCTTTCCTCMTAGGAGAGGTGCTCCATCTCTGTAATCAACTTGGTGGCCTCCTCTGGACTCTTTCCAACAGGTCAAGGTCCTTCCTGTCCTGGGGACATGTCTGTATTTTTAGCTAATCTTTAAATTTCCGTCCTATGTACTCACAGAACGTGGGTGTGAAGACATCAGGAGTGTAATGGAGAACTGTGGGGGTTTTCWTGGGGGCAGATCCTTCAGTTTTCTCTTTTCTGTCTCGATTTTGCCCTTGGTGTGGCTCCTTTGTGGTGTGACACCACAGACTGATTGCTGAGCAGCCTCGTGGCAGGGCTGGACATGGTGAGCCACACAGGCATTAGTGGCACGGAGTGGGGAAACCCAGTTTCTTTTTTCTAGTGATCTTGGGTAAACCAGAGAGTTTACAGTTTGTCAGAAAGGAAATTTTAGGTGACAGCTGTTGAATACAGCTATTTAAATCTGGTCACTGTCATGGATTTACTGAGTGGGATCTGGTTCTCTGTCTACCAAGAAGCCTAACACGGAAGCTGTCTTTGGGGCTGCTGTTGTGCAGGGATGTGAATGGGTCCTTTTCTAACTGATTTTTAAAAATAGGTGGCATTAAAGCTTTCCTCAGTTGTTGTGTGCTGAGTTTTTCAATGTGTTTCTCTTCATTATTGGATAAAATAAAAACCTCCACACTTTGGGAAGGGATTGAAGCTTGGCTGCTTTGTAATGCTGCCTCTTTGAAGCTTGTTTAAATGGGTCAAAACTCTCTGGTTCTCCCGTAGTGCATTCTGATACAGATCTGTTCTGTGAGGTAGTTTGCTGTTCAGGAGTGTCTGTAGTTAGCAGAGCTCAGCCTGCTGATACCAACATGTCCAGGGCAGATGGAAAATTACCACTGGGTTGTGGCTGTGTGGTGTGGCTGGAGTGGGATGGGAGAAGAGATGATGAGTTTGAAGCTGTTCTAGGTTTTTAATTGGTATGCAGATTGGTAAAAAACAGTGAATGAACAACTTCTATCCCTGGTTACAGAGCTGAGTCATGTCCACAGCACTTGCTGTCTGAACAGATTTTTATGAGGGGAGAGCCCAAGCAGCAGAACCCACGGTGTGGAGGAGGGAAGCTGGAATGTCTCAGCTTAATGAGCTGTGTTATGTTGGAATTGATGGATTTAATAGTTCAGKCTCTTCAGTTTCAGCCTGGCCACCTTGATGTTTGTGTGCCATTGTCTCTGATAGGTGRCAGCCCAGAGGTGGAGCTGGCATCTCTGTGCTCTCTGAGGGACTTTGTGTTGGGTGGGTGGCTCTGGAGTGTTGCTGTCACTGCAGGCCTGTGCGTTTTGCATTTGTGATTTCAGGAAATCCCCTCTTTTGGAAAGCTGCCTGTGGGGATGTTTTGTGACCTTTCCAGGCTGTGGTTTGCTTGTCTGCTCCAGCTGCTCTGAGCATTGCAGTAGCTGCAAGCCCTGGGACTTAAAGGAGAGGTAGTAACTTCCACATTAACTGCAGAGTTAATGCTTCTTTAGGGAGTAGGTATTGCTGTAAGTCGTATAAAAAGCTGTCTAAGATTMAAATGCATGTTTGTATGCACACACACACACAAGTTCAGCCTCTGAGGCCCAGGTATTCCAGAATAAATACCTGCACTTACTGAGTCTGAAATCTGCCTGATTGGTATGTAGCCAGCCCTGTGGGGAAGGGAAGGTTGCCAGCTCGTATTGGCACCTAAGAAAGAAATTAAATCTGACCTTAAATTTTATTTTGCCTTAGTATTCCAGCTACAGACAGTGGCTTTAGCACTTGGAAGGTCTGAATTCTGATCCTGTTACTCCTTCTTGGGAAGCTTGATAGATTCATGTATCAGGGTTGTTTATTTTCTATGAAATAGAAATGCTCTTCCCTGCATACCTTCCTTAGAGGATTGAGGCTAGAACAAGTGATGGAAAAGATACAATACTGCTGTCATTGCAAGCTGTTGCTGCTGTGTGCTGCTAAAATGCTGTTCCTGCTGATGTTTGTCACCCCAGAGAAAATCAGCACAGCTGAGCCAAAAAGGAGGTAAAATAAGGCATAGAGGTGTGTTGGGCCCTCTCCTGCAGGTGTGTCRAGCACGAGGCATGTTCCAACCAGAGCCCCAGTTTTGCCTCATTAAACATTGATGTTCAAATTGCACACTTAAAGGTGTGGCATCTGCTTGTATTATGTAACTTATTTTAGTGCCTGGAAACCTTGCAAAGGTACCTTGCTGATGTGTCTGCCAGAACCCTTTTTGGCCTTTATTTACCCTGCTCTGCTCAGGGTAGATGCTTAGATGGCACAGTTGAATAGTGAGGTTTATATTCTCCCTAGACAGGCTTGCAGAGCTCAGATGGAAGTGAGGGGAGGTCATTATCAGGGTGTAGCTCCTGTCCTAATTCACTTGTCTGGATTAGGTGTAGTCACCCCAGCCTCAGATGCTGTTTGATTTTCTCATCAAGAAAGCTCAGTCAGAATTCCTGCTCTTCCACCTGCAGAGGGAAAACACAGGTGGTTTCTTTTCTGCACTTACTGTAAAATGAGTGAGTTACAGCTGCTAATTAAGAGTTTCCAAAAGGAARCAGATTTGTGCTTCTGTGAGGATACTGAGAACCTTAAAAAGGTGCTTTCCTCTGCACTGAATTCCCTCAGTRCATTCCTATTGTAAGGAACTCAGGTGCAGCAGTATCCATGGCAGAATTCCTCCTTAATCCCAGCACCCTGATGGAGTTCTGCAGGCTTGACTGTGGTTCAGGTTTACCATGAAAAAACCTTTAGTTCTGCATTACTGGAGGGATTAAAAACTGCAGTTACCTTTGCCAGGACAGGGATGAGTCTGACCCAGAGGATACACCTGGATTATAAATGTGATATCATGCACAGCAGCTCTGCTCATCACTCAGTGTAAGATGTTCTGGTCCAGCTTGGTGTGTGATGGGAAACTTGAGTAAAATGCTTTGTGTGCTTTGGTTTCTCATCCTGTGTTCTGCTCATCCCTGTGGCCRTGGGTCCTGTGGCACTGCAGCAGAAATGAACTTTCTCTGGTGATTAATCCCTGCACCTGAATGCCTGTGTGTGCACACTGCTAAGCCTCAGAGGAATTGAATGTTTCTTTTCATAAGGAAGGTGTGGCTGCTTCATTGATGCTCCCCGTGGATAACACTTGGATTTATTTATCAAGTCTAAACTTGGAAAGAATGTGACTATTATAAACGTGCCTTTTATGCTTTTAAGCTTAAATATTAACTGGCCAAAGAATAAATCATCAGTTGTGTTCTTAGGATAGCTGCTTTTAAAAAGGGCAGTGATTAAAGCTTACAGTGCTTAAATGTAGGTTTCTGATAAATTATCTGGACTTCAGAATGTAAACTATTGGGATCAAGGATGTCACTTATTTAAATAACTGTTTGATTTGTTTTTAGGGGGAATCTGTAAAGTATTTCTTGGACAACTTGGATAAACTTGGAGAACAAGTAAGTCCTTTTTTTATTTTTCTTTCCAGTCTTGAGTTTGAAGTAGTCTTTGTGATCTCTGGGTTTTAAATAGATGAAATGTAATTAGTGTCTACTCCAGTGACTTTATCTTTAGTTAACTCGGACTGTCGCATTATCTCAGCAGTTCATCACTGACATGTCAAAAACATGGGGCAATGCAAGGGCCAGGAGACTTTCTGGAAATAAACCATCTGTCAAAATCGAACAAAAAACAAGTTACAAACACTTGGCCAGGCAGGAGACTGTTAAAGTAGCTTTTTAAGACCAAATGACATCTAAAAACTACTGGGTTTGGGTTTACATGTCCAGTTAGGAACTCTTGAGTTAAATCAGTCACAGGTCAGTGGTACCTTCCAGAAATAGCTACTTTAACATAAACTCAGTAAAGAATAAAGCCTGTTTTCTCTGGAGAAAAACCTGAAWTCTTGGTAGAATACTTTTTTATAGAACTGTTAATTAGCACTTGAATAATGAAGGTATCTGCTGATGCTCATCAGTTGTGGATTGCAGGAATGGCATGTGGAAAAATTGCCTTTAAAACAGGAGTTTTAATATGRTGCTTGAACTCTGTGGGGAGACAGTTTCTCCATGGTCATTCCCAGCTGATGGTAACAAATGAAGGAATCCAAACCACTTCAGTGAAACCCTGTTACATCATGCATAATTTCATTTTTGTTTTTAACAGATTAAATTTTAAGCCAGACTATTTTTCTGCTTTGAACTGTCATTGTTCTAACTAAAGCACTGAGGGTCATTGTGCTTCCCAGATCTSTGGCTTGAGAACTCCAGCACCTTGTCTCTGAATTTGGATTTGGTCTTCAGATATGAACTTGCACTTAGGAGGGGAACTGCACTTGCTGTAATGAGCTGCTGAGCTCTCTGCCAGTGRGGGATTTCTCCTGGTCTTTGAATCCATTGCCTTTCAGTTTCAAAGGACTTGGAACTTTCCCCAACAATATTGGATAGAGTTTTGCAGCTCCGTTTCAAAGTTCTTAATGGAGAAACTTTGSTCCATTCTTTGATTAAAGTGTGAAGCTTAGTCAGCAGTTGGGTTTTTAAAATATTTTTATACATAAACACACTTACTGCAGGTCTGATGTTTCTGTGGCAGTGCTGAGAATTACAGCTTTTCTGGCTTCAGGTTGGACCAAATGGTGTTGAGAATCAGAGGGACTCATCAGGATCTGCTGTTGTAAAAAATGTTAAACCTATGAGGGGAAAAAGCACTAGCTAAGTTTTGTTAGTGAAAGATTTGATAGGTTCTTCTGGTTTATTCCTATCTATATGTGAGATTATCTAATGATTGTTTCCCCAAATTGTAAATAAAAGTATTTGTTCTTATCTGATGCAACTGGGCTGACTTGCAACTAAATTGCTTATAAACACATAGATCTGCAATTCACGTGCCTCTTGCCAAAAGGGAGCTGATAAGAGCACTGAGGGAAAAGAACTTAATGTTCAGATTTAATCAGATCAGCAGAATAAGAGTATCTGACAGGCAGACATGCGTGGGATCTCCTGGATTCCTTGTGTGTTGCTATTTCAACTGCCAGTGCAGGCTCTGTGTTTCCAAAATACCTCACAGAGAGACTTGGCTTTCCATCTTGTGATTGGATCTTAGTCATGCCTTAAATTGTAATTTGAGCTGGGCAAACAGTGATGTGATAGCCAAAAGAGCTGCTGATAACCAAAGGAACTCCTTTAGAAGAAGCAGACTGCAGTGAATTTGAGGAAAGGAGATAAGAAAATCAGGAAGAAAGCACGTGTTCCAAATCAGTATCAATRTGAGGATGCTTGAGGGGAAAAACCACTTATTGGCAATGGCAAAACATTGAAAGAACTTGGAAAATAATACTCAGTGCCATCCAAGGAGAATACTCACCTGGTGCTGCAGTCTTCAGACATGGAGAATGGGATCAGTGCTGAGACAGGGGCAAGCTGCTTGTGTTCCAAGGATCTGGGCATTAGGGAGAAAACATAATTGTCCTTCAGAAAGAGAGCTAAAATACTGGGAGAGTTCTGAGAGTTGTTGTGTTTGGTCTCCTGTAGCCAGAARGTGGCTGGGTACCAGCACTGACCTCACAGAGCCCTCATGTGCTGCCTGTTGGATCAGAGTAGGCAATATCCAGGATAAAACGTGGAGTGGTTTGGGTTGGAGGGGACCCTAAAGATGCCCAGTTCCATGGCAGAATGYAGAAGTAGAAAGCACTGGAAAGGATTCTCTTTGTGACTGCGAGTGTGGAAGGAATTTCCAGTGAGTAATAGTACTCAAGAGGGAATTTGTCAGGAATTCTGGGGATAAGCTTGTTCTGGAAAGCTTTACTGAATAAACATTACAGGCCAACTCCCAGGAGAGTTTGCTTTGTGCCCTTGTTTCAATATTGAAGGTGCATGTGGTTTTGCCTATTATATTAGTTGGTTTCATTTATTTACATAATTCAATAATTTCAGTCACTCCTGAGCTTTCCTTTTTRTTCTGAGAAGCTGAGACTAACTTCCTGAAAAACAAAAGAATATACATTCCCATTTGGAAGCTGGAATGGGTGTTGAACCTGTGACACTCTTGCCTGCATGTTGACAGTCAGCTTTGCTCAAAATCCCTTCACGTGTGCCCAGTGACATTTCATACACTCCCTGCACTGCTTTGCTGATTGTTCTCTCTAATTTCAGTAGAGAAGACCCAAGATACATTTAACAAAGGGAAAAGTTTTATCAYCCTTTAAAGTCGTCCATTAATCAGACAAGGGGATGACAGCACCTCTTTTGGTCAGTTTGGAGGGAACTTGATGTTGCTTTAGGAATTCTCTTCCCTCCAGATTTCCGTGCTGTGGGGTTTGGCTGTGTACAGTGCTGCAGCARAGGCTGCAGGGTGGGGAGCCTGTGCTTCAGAGCTGCTTTGTAATTTGTGCCAYGATAAAAATCAGTGCCTTAGTCATGGGCAGCTCAGGAGGAGGAACCCAGAGTTCACACAAAGCCCTCTCTCTCTGGTTTCACTTTGGAACTTAYAGGGTAAAGCAGAGTGATCCTTGAGCTTTTGAAATGTTGTGCTCTGTTCTTGATTTTTAAATTTTATTTTTGTGGTTTGAGCTCGCCCAGCTGCCTTAAACTTGGGATACAGCTACTGAAATAGCCGTGGTGCTGTGTGCCTGCTCCCCCACCCAGCTGACTGGTTGAATCAGACTTTCTGAACCTTGCTCTTACAYGTCTTTATAAAAGCTCCAAGTGTGGGAACTGGCACTGTCAAAGGAAGATCATAAATCATTCACTTTTTAACAAGAGACYGAAATTCCAAAACCTAAATTGAGCTCTCTGAAAGGGTGAGAAATGCTGGAAAAATAGGAGGAAGAGTTTCCAAACAAGTGAACACAACAAGGTTTTAAAGTCCAGCACAGGCAGCTGTGGTAGAAATGCACTTTGCAGATAACAGAAAKACTTGGACCATAGACCAAAGTGTAATTCTAGGAATGAAGAAATTCCCAATCCGAGTGTTGAATTCATGCTGTCAAAAGCTGACTAACAAGAATTCCTCTTCATTTGCATCCACTGATGATGTTCATATAACTATCCAAAAAATAGTCTCTTGAATGCCTCTTAAATTCTGGGRAGAGGTGGGCTGGAGAACTTCAGGATACAGCTGTCTGTGCCCCCCTGGCTGGSCAGGCACTGCTGTCCCCAGCTCTCAGTTTCTTCCCCTGTTCTACTCACTGCACTGTAAATTTTGGGCAAAGCCAGGCAGTGTGAGCTCACCAGTATGCACTGATCCAGCAGGAKGCAAAGATGCATGGCACAAACACAGGAAGTTGCTTAGGTTTTAGTTTTCGGGCATAATTGATTGCTGTAGAGTTATTTCGTGGAGCAGCTGGTTTGTTTCTGGAAGCAGTCGTGCACTTTGCAGGACAGCGTGGGAGGAATGGAGAACCCACAGCTGGCATGGGATATCCCATAGTTACTGGTTTGAGAAAGCTGGTTTAGAACCCMTTTGCTGCATTGTAGAGATGGCAGCCAGCGTTGTGGGAAGGGATTGAAGGAAGCATGAAGTGATCCAGAATGAGGGAAGCTGGCAGGAGAAATTGCTGGYTCACCTCTGAGGTTGCTTATGGATCCCTGTCACGTGGCAGAGGGAAAGCTCAAGTTCTTTGGGGTRCATGTTCTGGTTTAATATTGGGTGTTTCCTAGCATGGAAATCCACATCCCTGTCTTTTTATTGCAAACCTTGTCCTGTTCCCATGCAAGCTGCTCTCTCCACTGCAGCTCAGCTGTGCCCATACTCATTATCACATCCTAATCACAGACTGTTGGCAGCCAGTGTTGTGGGAAGGGAGTGAAGGAAGCATGAARTGATCCAGAATGAGGGAAGCTGGCAGGAGGAATTGCTGGTTCATCTCTGAAATTGGTTATGGATCCTTGTCACATGGCAGAGGTGGAAGCTGGAGTTCTTTGGGGTGCATGTTCTGGTTTAACATTGGGTGTGTTTCCTAGCRTGGAAATCCACATCCCTGTCTTTTTATTGCAAACCTCATCCTACTCCCATGCAAGCTGCTCTCCACTGCAGCTCAGCTGTGCCCATACCCATTATCACATCCTAATCACAAAACTCTCCTTATTTTTCTAGGATTACCTTCCCTCACAGCAGGACATCCTGCTGGCACGAAGGCCCACCAAAGGGATTCACGAGTACGACTTTGAAATCAAAAATGTCCCTTTCAAGATGGTCGACGTGGGCGGCCAGAGGTCGGAGCGGAAGCGATGGTTCGAGTGCTTTGACAGTGTCACATCAATTTTGTTCCTGGTGTCCTCCAGTGAGTTTGACCAAGTGCTGATGGAGGACAGACAGACGAATCGCCTCACGGAGTCCCTGAACATTTTTGAAACGATAGTCAACAACCGGGTGTTCAGCAACGTCTCCATCATCCTCTTCTTGAACAAAACGGACTTGCTTGAGGAAAAAGTACAGAAAGTCAGCATCAAAGACTATTTCCCAGAGTTTGAAGGGGATCCCCACTGCTTAACAGATGTCCAAAAATTCCTGGTGGATTGTTTTCGCACGAAACGCCGGGACCAGCAGCAGAAGCCCCTGTACCACCACTTCACCACTGCTATTAACACAGAGAACATCCGGCTAGTGTTCCGCGATGTTAAAGATACCATCCTGCACGACAACCTCAAGCAGCTGATGTTACAGTGATGTGCAAAAAGACTGCTTTATTTCAGTAACTCTTGTGTGTTGTTTTTTTAACTAGAAGTTTACAGCAGGAGTAGAGAAATCCAGATCCTGTCAGACTTCTTGATATGTGGCTGAAAGCTGCTGCTGAACACATTATTGCCAATTTCTGCAGAAATTCAGGCTTAATCTCTTCCAGTGTAGCTTCAAGTTGACTCAAGTTGTAATTTTATAGCAGACCTATGTCTAAGTTACCTGTAAAGTGGTAAATTTGAGCTTTTACCAACATGTGTATTATCCTAGGAAATCCAGAATTCCAAGTCAAAACGTCAATGAAATTGTTGCAGTTGTTAAACTGTGGCAGTAATTTAAGGTGGGAGGGGAGAGAGAGAAACTTCTCAAATCTGATTTCTTTGTGAAGACTGTGATACCATAGCTGACTTATGATTTCTCAGGTCTGTTTTTGGTTAGAAATCCCATCAGATCCCTTGCTGGAATCATCTCTTTGCAGCCCATTCCTGGGTGTAACGTACTTCCTGCTTGAGTATAAATCATGGCATTGAGATGGAATAGGAGATGCTTCAAAAATATGAAAAAATCAGGAGTTTCAGACATATCTATCAGGAAGTGCTGAGTCCAGTGATGAGGGATTCATGGTTGGCACAGTACACGGATTCACTCCAGAGGCATCCACGTGTCCTGGAGCCATGGCAAAGCACAGAGCACTCTGATCAATCCTCTTGGCATGCTGGTGTGGGAAGGGGGGAGCAAGCCCAGCTTGTGTTTTTTACCTTCACTGAGCAGATGTTRCCTGTGGGTCACCTGTTCTGGAAGCTCTTTAACTTAGCACTGCTTTATTTGAACTCCCTGCCTCCTCCCCAGGTGCCTCCTCTGAGTCAGGGGCATTCRCTGGTGGAGAGAAGGACTTGCAAACCTAAGTGCCTCCTTGTGTTCTGTCCTCCTCTGGTATTTTCAGTGGCCTTACCAATTCCCAGCAGAGGCCTTGTGTAGCTGACACCGTGCAGATGAATGTTCTCTTCTGAAAAAATTAAARACCTTGTCCCAGCAGAATGTGTTTCAGCTGATGAGGTTCTTTCTGAGACTTCCCAGTTGGGTCTAAGCAATCCTAAGTGTACTTGAGCCAAATGATGTTGCACAGCATCTTCCAGAGTGCTGCTTGTGACTGTTTTACCCAAAGTCCTTTTGCAGTTTTGTTTCATTTCTTATGGGGAGTTGTTAGCGTTGCCATGTGATTAAAAGAAGAAATTATAATAATAATAATAATGAAAAATAGTGAAAATGAAGCAATCCTGATG
Organism: Cardinalis cardinalis; assembly: GCA_014549065.1. Lineage (NCBI taxonomy): Eukaryota > Metazoa > Chordata > Aves > Passeriformes > Cardinalidae > Cardinalis > Cardinalis cardinalis. The sequence goes on along the minus strand of JACDOX010000411.1, from coordinate 309,926 downwards.
TACCCCACAGCACACTGCAAAAAGAGAGTGAAATTGTGATATAAAAATCAGTGTCCCTACCACGTTTCCCCCAGGCTGTAGTGGTGTGGGCAGCTCAGCTGCCCCTTTGCCCCATGGAATTGGCCAATTCCTGTGGATCATGCTGGTGGCCAATCCTTGAATACTTCTTTATTCTCATCCCACGAGCCAGGGGTGACATGGTGGTGTCCCTGCTGGGAGCAGTGGCCCTGCCAGGACATAGGAAAGCTGCCTGTCTCCTGAACTTAGCCTTTACTTACTGTGAGTGTAAGTTGGATTAACATCTCTGTACCTCGTTCTCCTGGCAGTAGAAGGGGAATTGTGTATTTTTATTTAGTTAGGTGCTTTGAAAGACCTCTATTTTTTTATATCATCCAGTGAATAGTCATAGGTTAGTCTGTGATTCTGGCCATCAGGCACTGTTTGGGGAGGAAAGAATTCTGAAAAGAGCTTGGGAGAAGTCACAGGGCAGAATCTAAACATAATCCTAAAGTCTGGATGCAGCACTGATGTCATCAGGGTTAAAAGAATCTTGGATGGGGATATTTAATATAAGTTTTGCCTCTACTGGACATGGATTATTCCTGATTTGGCATGTTCAGGTTATATGTGAGCAATTCAGGAMGGAGAATGAAGCAGAGACCTCAGGAGAGGCTGGTGAGGCTCTTTGAGGGACTGAGCAGCACACCTGTGATGGGAGCAGAAGTTCTSCTTTGGGCTACAAATGCTCCAAGAACAGACACAAACCCCTGGTGGCCTCCAAGTCCAGTCTTGGAAAGYAGAAAACAAATTCCTGCCCTTGGTTGTCAACAGGAGGAGCTGGGTTGGTTTTTCCTTTGCTGACAGTTGTCTGAACAAGTGTCTTTCCAAAAGAGAGACTTCCATCTGATGAAAGCAGTTGATTTGGAGAGGTCTGCAGTAGGTGCTTTGGAGGGTGTCAGACCAGATGATTGCAGAAAAGACTAAAGACTGGTAGTGGATGATAGGGTGAGTACCAGGGATTTGTCTAAACTAATTTATGTGAGGTATTGATGAATTTTTTGTCAGTGRAACCTGTTAAAKTCACTGAAGATCCTYAAAACTGATGTCARTGTGAGGATGCAGCCAGGGTCACCRAGGCACTGGGCACTTCTGACCTTGGCTAAAGTGGGGGAAATTCCCCAGAACCACCACAAAAATCCCTGTTGTGARTCCTTCCAGATCACTCTCCCTGTGAGCCCCAGGGCCTGTAAGAGAGCAGGGGGGACCCAGTGCTGGGTCACTTGTAGGCCCTGGTAGATGAAGCACTCTGTGAATCTCAGGCAGAAATGAATTGTTTTAATGAAATAACTGAGTCCAATCACTCGGGTTTCCCACTCCCACTGCTGAGAGGGGTGAGGGAATGCACCTGGATGTTCTGTTTACGTGGTTCCTGTGTTCCCCTACAGCCAAAAACCCCAAATCAACACCTTGTCCATCTTCAGGCTCACTCTTCATGCCCTCCCTGAGTGGAGCACACCTTGGGCTGTTGTATTTCCTGTTGGATTTGTTCCTACATATTATTTGTTTATTGCAGGACATAAATCTGGTACAAGAGCTGAAGGGTTGATGCTCWGAGCAGGCTGAGTTTTGTCCTGAAACAACCAGAATTGCAGTTTGCTGGTGAGAGTGAGGCTTCCTCATGGAAACCAGTCTGTGGTGCAAGGTTGGGATGTATTCCCAGTGAAGGTGGGAAAGCAGATAGAAAGTGAAATGTCCCAGAAAATSAAGTTTCCCAAAATTCTTTAGTTCCCTTTGCTGGAGTGAGCTRTGTTCTAAAGATCACTGACCCTATGGAGATAAACCACTGTCCTGTACAAGCTGTRCTTGAAGGTGAAATTGGTGTTTTAGCAACTGTTCCCTGCTGCAGAGTGTTCAGCTGASATGATTGATACCTAAAAACTGTGGCTGTTCATCAGGGCTTTAAAAATGTTACTCTTTTTTTTATATATATTGTATGTGGGAGCATAAGCCATCAGTTTGTGTGAAACTTCAGCTTTCTTCTAGAATAACTGCTCTTAAAAAAAAAAAAGTCAAATTGATCTCAAAGATGTTTATGGGGCTTGTTTGTGAGTAGCTTTAAATTCAGCATTATCCAGCAGATGATGGGGTGGGTGGGTGTTCCTGGGCTGGGGTTCCTGGTGGATCTGAGCTGTCCCCCATGCCCCAGAGCATCCCTGGCAGTTCCTCCTGCAGAAGGTTCATTTTCCAGCCCCACTCCTGTTCCACACCCTGGGGTTCCTGGTGGATCTGAGCTGTCCCTCGTGCCCCAGAGCACCCCTGGCAGTTCCTCCTGCAGAAGGTTCATTTTCATTTCCAGCCCCACTCCTGTTCCACCCCGTGGGGGTTCCTGGTGGATCTGAGCTGTCCCCCGTGCCCCAGAGCATCCCTGGCAGTTCCTCCTGCAGAAGGTTCATTTTCATTTTCACCCCATTCCTGTTCCACCCCCTGTGGGTTCCTGGTGGATCTGAGCTGTCCCCCATGCCCCAGAGCACCCCTGGCAGTTCCTCCTGCAGAAGGTTCATTTTCATTTCCACCCCATTCCTGTTCCACCCTGTGGGGGTTCCTGGTGGGTCTGAGCTGTCCCTTGTGCTCCAGAGCACCCCTGGCAGTTCCTCCTGCAGAAGGTTCATTTTCATTTCCACCCCATTCCTGTTCCACCCCCTGTGGGTTCCTGGTGGATCTGAGCTGTCCCTCGTGCTCCAGAGCATCCCTGGCAGTTCCTCCTGCAGAAGGTTCATTTTCATTTCCACCCCATTCCTGTTCCACCCCGTGGGGTTCCTGGTGGGTCTGAGCTGTCCCTCGTGCCCCAGAGCACCCCTGGCAGTTCCTCCTGCAGAAGGTTCATTTTCATTTTCACCCCNAGTTCCTCCTGCAGAAGGTTCATTTTCATTTTCACCCCACTCCTGTTCCACCCCGTGGGGTTCCTGGTGGGTCTGAGCTGTCCCCCATGCTCCACAGCACCCCTGGCAGTTCCTCCTGCAGAAGGTTCATTTTCATTTTCACCCCATTCCTGTTCCACCCCGTGGGGTCCCTGGTGGGTCTGAGCTGTCCCTCGTGCCCCAGAGCACCCCTGGCAGTTCCTCCTGCAGAAGGTTCATTTTCATTTCCACCCCACTCCTGTTCCACCCCGTGGGGTTCCTGGTGGATCTGAGCTGTCCCCCGTGCTCCAGAGCACCCCTGCCAGTTCCTCCTGCAGAAGGTTCATTTTCATTTCCACCCCACTCCTGTTCCACCCCCTGTGGGTTCCTGGTGGGTCTGAGCTGTCCCTCGTGCTCCAGAGCACCCCTGGCAGTTCCTCTTGCAGAAGGTTCATTTTCATTTCCAGCCCCACTCCTGTTCCACCCCCTGTGGGTTCCTGGTGGGTCTGAGCTGTCCCTCGTGCCCCAGAGCATCCCTGGCAGTTCCTCCTGCAGAAGGTTCATTTTCATTTCCACCCCACTCCTGTTCCACCCCCTGGGGAAGTCTCCTGCAAGTGGTTCACCAGTTCACTTTACAGGTCTTGTCTCTCTGATGGTACCATTAATGTAGTTTTTAATTACACAGCATTGCAATACAGTGCCATTTTGCAATTTCTTTGCGTTGTACTTGAAAATAAGTTGAATTGCAGACTATTTAAAACTGCTTTCCTGCGCTTTCAGTAGCAGTGAGAGCTTACCTTATGTGAAGTCTTTATGTAAAAATATATTTTATAACAACCTCATAGATCTTTAACAAAACCAAGATTTGTATTAGCTTTGTATAAATGTTTGTGGCTTACAATTTTATATGTTTAACTTTTTATAAACTTTCCAGGGACTACTTTTTATTGTAAATTTTTTTTTTCTCTCCTTGCTTTAGTTGAAGATTGGCAATAAATTATTTCTAAGGGAGGTCTTAGAAGAAAAAGCATCACTTCTTTTTTATAAAACGGTTAAATSAATTCATAGTTTCAAACCTCTTACACTTGCTTGTACATTGCTCTGTACATACTCTCCAAAGGTGTTGCCTTTCAGCTATTAATATTTGCCTTGTGTACAAAAGTACTGACGATGAATAAACATATACAGCCTCATGTTGGTGTGATGAAATMATTTTTTTCTGTTTATTAACGAGCACAGGCAGCCAGATGATTCTTTTTGTTGGTTGGCAGAGCCTGGCTGGTTTGCTCCTGCAAACACATCTTGTGTTTCAAATCAAATGTGTAACAGAGTCAGACTGCTCAGAAGGCTCCTCCAGGTTCTGCTCAGCCTGATGACTTTGTCCCAGCAGGGAGGCACCAGGAAATTGCTGACTTGCACTTGACAGCCAGTTTTGTGCTCAATATTTAAAATATTGATGGCACTTGGGTGTGTTCTGCGACAAAGCTCTATGAATTATGGATCTTGATATAGCAGAGTTGATTTTTTTTTTTAGCTCTCTTTGACTAAGCCAGCCTCTGCCTCCTGGAGAAGGAGGCTGCAGTATGAAGCAGGATTTTGCAGCAAAACATTGATTTCTCATCAGTTTTTATAGGCCTGAAATGCTTCATTTTCCACAAGATTCCTGGGTTTGGCTGGCGCGCTGTGGACACTAAATCCCCAGAAATGCTCAGCCCAGCTCATCCCTGTTTGCAGAGCTGGAGCTCAGCCCTGGTGCAGGGCCTGCTGACAAAGCAGGAGTGCAGAATTCTCAGTGTTGGTGTTTTCTGGCTGAGCTGGGGCCTGGAGGCTCTCAGAGCCACCTCTGATCTCTGAAACCAGTTCCAAGCCTGCTGGGTGTCCTGGGACTCAGCTCTGTGTGGTTTCCAGGTCCTGCCTGTCCCTTTCTCACTCTGGAAAAGTCACACCAGCTGAACACTGTCTGGAAAATCCAGGGGTTTTTTCAGCCTTTTTTTCCTTTTTTTTTTTGCATCCCATTTCCTGAGATGCCACTTGAGGTTAAGTAAAACCGAGCTCATCTAGAACTCAGCYTAACAAGTGACATTTGTTGGGGTTTATAATCCAAATATCACAGGTGTAATTGCATTGCCTTCACCTGGTGAAGCTTCTGGGGACTCAAGCCTGGAGCAAACTGCTCTAGTGGAAGGTGTCCCTGCCCATGGCAGGGGACTGGACCTGAATGAGCTTTTAAGGTCCCTTCTGACCCAAACCATTCCATGATTCCATGATAATTCTCTGACATAATTAATAACGTATAAATAACTAATCATTTCCTCTTAGGAATTGGTTAGTGGTGTTGGACCATSCTGATCTCTGATCACCTCCCCACACTGATGTGCTCTGGGCTGAGGTGCTGGGAAGAGCAGAAGTGAGGGGAAAAAAAAGCACATTCCAGGATTTATTTCCAGGAGGAAGTGAAGTTTCTTCACCTTTGCAACACTTGATGTACTAAAGCTCCTCGTTGCAGTGCTGAATGTAGGTTGGGTGCTCAAGCCTCTTCCTTCCTGTTAAAGTAACTCAGTGATTGCACAAGAACTGTGCAAGGAGGGATAAAAAATGCACTGGGGCTGTGCCCAAAGTGTCCCTGGCAGCAGGAGCTGACCTTGGTCCCTTTCCTGGGGAGCAGGGGTGACCATGGAGGGCAAAGTGCTGAGGAGCAGCTGCCAGGAGAGAGATCCCATGGGGAATCCAGCTGGAAATGGGGTGGGAATCTGCCCTGGCTGCAAATGGGGTGGGAATCTGCTCTGGCTGGAAATGGGGTGGGAATCTGCTCTGGGACAGGAATCTGCCCTGGCTGAAAATGGGACAGGGATCTGCTCTGGCTGGAAATGGGGCAGGAGTTTACTCTGGCTGGAAATGGGGTGGGAATCTGCTCTGGCTGGAAATGGGACAGGGATCTGCTCTGGCACAGCCCCTGCTGGGTTTGCCCTCTAAAACAGGACAGGTGATAGCAGGAGAAACCTCTGGCCCCTCCACCTGACTGTCCACTTGTGTTAACACCAGCTGAACTGTTCTCAGTGTATGTGAAATGGGAATTACTTGATTAAATTGAGAAGAAGGACCTCATCACTGGGCACAGCTCCTGAAAGGTGCCTGTGCTCAGCTGGGGCTGGGCTCTTTCTSCAGCAGCACTGACACAACCAGAGCACACAGCCTCCAGCTGCACCAAGGGAAATACAGGYTGGACAGCAGGAAAAAGTGTTTTACAGCCAGGGTGATAAAGTTCTGGAATGTTCTGCCCGGGGAGGTGGTGGAGTCCCCATCCCTGGGGGTGTTTAACAAAGCCTGGATGTGGCACTGGGGGCCAGGGTTTGGGTGAGGGGTTGGGGCTGGGCTGGACTCGATGGTCTTGGAGGGCTCTGACAACCTGGGCATTCTGGGATTCTGTGATTCTGTGACTTTTGTGAATTCTGTGATTCTGGGAATTCTGTGATTGATTCTGTGATTCTGTGATTCTGTGACCCAGGTGAATCCAGTCCCACAAGCTTTTGCAGCCGTGTTTTATTTGGGCCTAGCTYCAGGTGCTCTTGGATTGCCTTCCTCTGCTTTCTTTTCTGCACATGAGGAGCCAGGCATTGCTTCAGCTGGAGTGCAGCTCCCACAAGCAGCATTTCCCTGGGCTCTGGGTTCTTGCTCAGTGCCCTGCTCAGAGCAGCTCCTGCCATTCCCAAGCTGCTCAGCAAACAGGCAGCAGATGAAGAATGAGATGAAGAATCCAAACGTCCCCAGTGAGAGCAGGGGAGGCAGCCCCTGCCCTGAGCTGCTGCCTGTGCTCAGCCTTTGATGAATTCTGAGCACTGGATCTGACAAACCTGGGCTTGGGGCTCCAGGCAGAGTGAGCATTTGCAGGCTGAGCATCCCAAGCTGCGAGCAGCAGGTTGTGTTTGCTGCTCCTGGGGCAGGGAGGGCTCCCAGGCCCTGCAGGGGAAGGCAGGAGATGTTTGTCAGCAGTTCCAGGACCTGAATAAATCCCATTTCCCTCCTGGATGGCTGGAAATGTGGTGACCCACCAAGATGATGCTGATCAGTGCAGACTGGGTTTTATTAATTCAGTGGAAGCACGAGATCCTGTGCATCCAGCACTTCCCAAAGTGAGTTGTTCCCACTCCCAGCGTTCAGTAGTGGGTATTACCTGTATTAAAGATGCTGATGTCCTTCCCAGGATCCTGCCCATTGACAGGCAGCATCTCAGAGCTCAAATCCCTGCTGGTGTCCAAATCTCTGCCCTGCCCAGCACCAGGCCAGCTTTGGTGGCTCTYGGCCAGGCTGCAGGTGCTGTCCTGTCCTCTCCGTTGTCACCTGCAGCCTGGAACACAGCCAGCTTCTCTGGCATTGCAAAAAGCCACCTCTATCAGAGCCAGAGGGGAAAAAGGAGAAGGACATTTAATTTAACACCCCCATTGCCCCAGGCAGCCTTTGTGCTGAGTGACTGCTTCCAAGCTGACCATACTCAGCCAGGGAAGTTTGGGGGGTGACAGCAGCTGTGAGTAACTCACCTGCAGGGAGTGACCCCTCAAACTGTCCCTGCAGTGCCACCACCACCCACGGGAGCTTCAGCACCCCCAGTCTGTGCCTGGTGGTTGTTTCCAGCTTTTCTTGGAAGAAAAGCCAGCATCTATCAGTGATACAGATCTTTCTTGGGTTGCCTCAGCAGAATATTTTGCATTTTTGCTGTATGAGCTGATTCTCTTTGATTGATCCAGAATCCAGGGGTGGGAGCAGCTGGGAATTGATGACTRGTTCCTGCTCTAGCCTCCATTTTCCCTGAAGAAAAGGGAAGMAAAGGAAAGAACTTCAGTGAAATCAGCATTTCCAAAGTGTTACTAACACCAGGATTTGCAGGGGTACAAGTTGAGCAAGGCTTCAGCAGCACCAGCCTTCTTACATCATGTCTGGCATTTGCTGAAAAATTGTCTAAAATTAAGGGCAAAACTTCCTCTTTTGTTCTTGCAGACGACCCACACTGACTCTCCTTCCCTCTCTCTCCCATGCCCACTTACAAAACTTGAGGAGAAAAAGGGATATTTCTTTTTTTATTATTTTATTTCTCTTTKTATTTGTTTTATTTCTCATTTTATGCTCTGCTGTGCTCCACAAGCTGCCTGGGGAAGGAGCAGCAGCCTGAGGCTCTGCAGCAGGAGCCACTCCATCAACCCTGTGGATGGTGTTGCATCTTCTGGCCCAGCAGGAATCCCTTCTGCTGCTGCTCCTCTCACCTCTGCAATACTCAAGGTGAAACATTATTMAACACTTTTTTTTGGGTTTTTTTGCCAGCATGTGGAAAACCCTAAACCCTCCTCTCATTTCCAGTGAAATTTGGCTTTCACTGTGCTGGAATGAAGCAGTGGGGAGTCACCCCTGGTGTTCTTTGGGGGTGTCAGTGGGGAAAGGGGAATTTCTGCACATGCAAAATTCTGTGAATTCTGTGATTCTGTGAATTCTCTGAGTTCTGTGATTCAGTTTAGTTTAAACCTAAACGTAAACCTTTGCATTTAAACCTAAATTCAAACCTTTGCATTTAAACCCAAATTTAAACCTTTGCATTTAAACCCAAATTTAAACCTTTGCATTTAACCTAAATTTAAACCTTTGCATTTAAAC
>JACDOX010000411.1:184259-207616 GCA_014549065.1 Cardinalis cardinalis | reverse complement strand
TTCTCTGCTCCCCCATGGATCTCCAGGGGCTGTGGTTGGATCTCTGCTCCCCCATGGATCTCCAGGGGCTGCAGGTGGATCTCTGCTCCCTCATGGATCTCCAGGGGCTGTGGGTGGATCTGTGCTCCCCCATGGATCTCCAGGGGCTGTGGGTGGATCTGTGCTCCCCCATGGATCTCCAGGGGCTGCAGGTTTTTCTCTGCTCCCCCATGGATCTCCAGGGGCTGCAGGTGGATCTGTGCTCCCCCATGGATCTCCAGGGGCTGTGGTTGGATCTCTGCTCCCCTGTGGATCTCCAGGGGCTGTAGTGGATCTCTGCTCCCCCATGGATCTCCAGGGGCTGTGGTTGGATCTCTGCTCCCCCATGGATCTCCAGGGGCTGTAGTGGATCTCTGCTCCCTGGGCTGCCGGGCACAGCTGCCTCACCATGGGCTGTATCACAGGCTGCCAGGGGATCCATGCTCCAGTGCCTGGAGCCCCTCCTGCCCTGACCCTGGGGGCTGCAGGGCTGTTTTTCCCTTTTATTCCCACTCCTCTGTCTGGCTGGAGTTGCCATCTCTCCTCCCTGCTTAGATACATTGTCCCAAGGCTGTGTCACTGTCGCTGACGGGCCCAGCCTCAGCCAGTGGCAGTTTCATGTTGGGGCTGACTGACATTGACTCTGTTTGACATGGAGGAAGCAGCCAGCAGCTTCTCACAGAACCCCYCTGTACCCCAAAATCTGGAGTGGAAACCCAGTATAAACTTGAAAGGGGAGAAAAATCTCCTTAAGAACATTTTTGAAAGTGTCATAGCTGAAGTCTTTAGAAAACCTGGCCTCATAACAGATGTTTAAAGCTGCACTCTTCATTATTTACAGTTGCAGAGGTATTTTGGGATTGCAGTGTATCCATGAAATAAGTGATGAGCTATGAGCAGGTTTAAATTACACAGGAGCTTTTTAGGAGCCGTGTCTGTAATCCATAACTTCCGAGAGCAAACCCTGCCCTGACATTTTGGCTTCAACCTGAGCGTGTTTCACTTCCGAATGCTGGTCATGCCTGGCCTCTCACATTTCCAGCTCCCACCCACCTCTCTCCTGGCCCTCATCCATCCCCATGACCCCACACAGCTCCTGACAGGAGCCTCCAGTCCTACAAAAGCCTCAGTTCAAGCAGCAGGAAATTCAGGTGTGGTCTTCCCTGGCTTGAGTTGTTGAAGATTTCTCAGCTTTTCCTTTTCTGCCTGTGACTGTGGAGCCCCCAGAGTTTTGATTTCTGATTTCTTTCCAGGTGCTAAATAATTTCCCAGCATTTTCTTTAGCTTAGTTACTGCTCTGGTAGGTAAATGTGTTTTTTTGCTGTGGTGTCAGTCAGATAATGCAGCATAACTTTGTTTTAGGCTGCACCATCTTTGTTCCCAAAGCAGTTTCCAGTAGTTATGTGTTATTGAACCTTCTCCTTCTGTTCCCTTCAGCCATGGCAGCTTCCAGCAGCAGCAGCAGCGAGGAGGAGCGGAGCCTTCGGGAGTGTGAGCTTTACATCCAAAAACACAACATCCAGCAGCTGCTGAAGGATTGCATTGTGCAGTTATGCACAGTGAGACCTGAACGGCCCATGGGATTCATCAGAGAGTACTTTGAGAGATTGGAGAAGGTAAAAACGCACAATGGGAGGGAAGGAGGGTGGAACAACTTCTGTTGGAATGTATCTTTGTCATTTAGGGGCTGAGGTGCAGATTTGACCAGTTGTGTTGACTGTTTTAAATTGGAAGTGGTGCTTTTGGAAAACAGATCCTCTTTTCCAGTAGTTTGTGCACCTCTGTCACACCAAAGCCTGTAGGACAGACCATRAGGTGACAAGGAGACTTATCCAGGTGTGATCCCAGCTCAGTGCTTACTCATGGAGGATACACAGCATACATGGGTGTGTCTGGAGCTGGAGAACTCTGGAGATTGACCTTGCTGGACGCTGCTGAGGGCATTTGGATTCTTACATTGATTTCCAGTAATGTGGGCAGAGCACAGAAGTGGTGCCAGTGGTATTCTCCAGGCCTGGTTGAAGATAAATGAAGTGTTTGCAGTGCAGATCTCTGGAAGAGCAAGCCTGTTTGTGCCTTCTCTTGGGAGTTCAGTGTTGCTGTCCCTCTTGTGTTTGCCCTGAGGTCCCTTTGGTGTTTTTGTTGTTGCTGGAAGCATTCTGGGATCTTGGGGATGGAAAGCATTCAGAGTTGAAACAGTGATTTCACACTCTTCTGACCTGTTAATTTTGTATATTGATCWCTAAGCAGGTAGGAAAAGGAACTGCARTGGGAAATGGGAAGATTAAAGGCTTGTGCAGAGGAAAGGTTGGGTGCAACTGTGCTCAGAACATGGAATTAGTAAATAATGCAGCTGTGACCTTGTGCAGCACTTGTTTGCAGGTGCTGCTCTCAGTACTTGTATAAGGCAGTTAGATATTTATCTTAATTTCTTTTTTCTACTGAGTTACTAATTGCTGCTATAAAGAAGAAGGAAATTAACACTGGAGATCATAAATATAACTTGTAGAAATTGTATTTTAATGGAAGTGTTCAGGATAAGTACTAGAAAATCACCAAGGGATGCAGACTACCTGCTATAAGTCTTAATTTATTTGGGGAACATTTTGCTTRTGAAATTAAGAGCTCTGACTTTTTTTGGTTGTGTGTATCAGCAACAAACCAGTGAATAATGAGGTTCTTAAAAATCCCTTGTCCCTGCCTGTTACAATGACTCCTTCCCCTCCTTGGATTCTTGAATTTTGAGGTACTGCTASGTTAGGAATTTTAAAACATCACCAAAGGTATCTATAGACAAAATTTTACCAAGTAAACCACATTACTGTGCTTAGAATAAATCCTAAACCAATCCATATGTGAGGATGTAAAATGGGATTATTTGGGTGCTTTTGTGCAGTGGATTTATGATCAACATGCAGTATTTAGGAACTTAATTTGTTTTTTAGCAAGATAACAAGTCCAGCTCTGAATTTAATGACATGAATGTTGGAATTGAATAAGTTGATGATTTTATTCTGGTGCACATTGGCTCTTTGTGTACTTGGTCAGCCTACACTGAAGCTGAAAATAAAACTGGTTAGGTAATGTTTTTCCCCTTAAAATGCTCTCACAATTTTGGTCAGGGTCTTTTCTCATGGTTTCCAAGTGCCCTCTAGTGCAGCTGTAGCTATAGGTGAAGCTGGAGCATTTTTTTGTTGCCTCCTATGGTTTAAAACTTGCTGCAGCTTCCCCTGGGCTGAGTTTCCCCAGGTGCTGTGGTACCTGCCCAGCTCTCAGGTGAGCACTGAGCATCCTGTGCTGGGCAGGAAACTCCTGACATCCCTGTCTGGAGAGCACAAATGCTCAGTAATGCTATTAACCAGCTCCAGCCCAGTCCTCAGCTCTGCTGCAGCAAAAATGCCTGAAATCACTCTGCTTCACCTCCCAAATCGTGTCTTTTACACCTGTAATAAAGCAGAGCAACTTTTCAATGTGCTTTCTGAATTTTCTTCTCTCTGACTGTATCTCAACCTGAGGGTTTTTTTAATAAGATTGATTTTTGAAGGAGCACCATTGAAGACTGAAGTGAGCTTGCTATTTTCTCTCTCATTCTCTTGACAAGTCATCTCTTCCACTGCACACAAACAGAGCTGATTCACTGTCATGTTATTAAAATATGTTGAAGAAATTTAAACATGCTTTAGAATTTCTGTTCAGAAACATTAAAATTGCTGCCTCTGAGATGGTTACAGCTACTACAGGAATTCAAATGTCCTCCTCTGGGTTATGAARGCTGTTAGATGAATCTAATTACTACTCATTGATTGTATAAATGGTTTTATTTTATCTGTTTATGGTGTGCTAAGGCCTCTGTTCTCTTTGCTGTGCAAACATGTGTGGTAATAGCAATACCTGCCAAAAGCTGTAATGGCTCTCCAGTGCTGGGATGGGCTGTGTAGTGCAGCTCAAGCTATGGAAATTTAATGTAGARATCATTATTGCAGCCTGCCAGGGGAATCCTGGCTCTTGGACATGTCTGCCCTCTAGAATAAGTGCATTGAAATATTGTGTGTGATGCAGTTATGTGCACATCAGGCTTTACAGAGAGCTGGGATTAGGAAGTGTGATGGACATGTAGTCACTGCCCCTGTTCCCCCCCACCTACCCTGCTCAGATATTATGTATATGATATTAAAATATATGTAATATATGTATTTATACATAATATATAGAATATACACACTATATATATATATTAAAATATCTGAATATTTTCCCATTTTCCTAATTGTTTCTTTTGCAAAACAAGCTAGTTTAGGAGGATATACTGTGCAGTTGTGAATTTATGGCAGGGCTTTTTAAAAAATGCCTTTATAGCTTCTGAATGTTTGGGGTTTTTTAAATATGTTGTAAATGAAATACTAATTACCAGAAGAAGTTGAGACAGTGTCTGGTGCAATGACAATTAGCAGGTTTTACAGTGTACATAATTCTGAAATTGTGAAGGTCTTTTTCAGTAGCTGATAGACTTAAATCTGAGTATGTGAAGTGTCATCACTTCAGTATTACTTGGAATAACTGAAATGGAATTAAAAAGCATTGGTTATTTGTCAGGAAAAATAATGCTTGCAGTTTGTGACTGACACTGAAAATTGTGAACTGCCTTATCAGCTGAAAGACCAGATCAACACTWGGATGTAATAAATAGATTATTCCTAAATCTTTCTCAAATCCTGGGAATGTTTATACTGATGAGTASAGAGCAAACTCATTGTCTTTGTCCATGATATGTTTAATGTGAGGAGCTTCTAGACTTGAACAAACAGGTTTTCCTCAGAAACACTGGCTAAATCCAAAGGTATCTGGGAATAACCACTGCCACTCCTTCTTTAGGTCCTACTGCAATTATTCTCTGATCTGTTGGTTTAATAAATGGGGGTTAGTGTCAGAAATTCTAAAAGGTGTGTATTAAAAAGATGAAACAGATTATAGGATGTCGTGGCACAGGGTTGTCTGGCAGTGTAAATATCTGGAGATTTATAGTTTAGTTGATACAGTGATGTTTGGAGCTGTTGGTCTTGGAGGTCTTTTTAAATCTCATTCTATGGTTCTGTTTTGTCTCAGAGTGAATCTTCTTGGTGAGTGTGTAGGGACTATTTAGAGAAACTGGTGTATTTTAAATTAATACATTCTTTTACCCTCCTGTAACTTGTTTCTGTGTCCATCCCCTACTTACTATTCTAAAAAAAAATGTTAATATTAAATTTTGGGTCAGACAGAAGTTACCAGTTATAATTTTTTGTGTCAGTTCAGTTTCCTTCTCCCTGAGTGGAGCATTGCCCTGAGGAGTCTCTTCAAGAGTGTTTTGATAACAACTCCCTCACTAAATGCTGCTGAGTGCTTCAATCTCTGATCACAATATTTAATATTTTATGTGATACTGGGAAAAACCCAGCAGCTGGTGTTCACTTATTTAAAAAGTGTCTTTTTTAATGGGTTAAGTATTTTGTATGTGAACAAACATGTTCTGTGGTTGATGGTGAGGCACTTCACACCAAACACTTATTACTGCTCAGGCTATTTTTAATTTCATCTCTGTTGAGACTYGTTCCTCTAAAATCAGAGGACAGAAATGAGTTTTAAATACATTTTGCTCCCATGGTTGGGAAATGTGGCGCCATTTGATCAATGGGCAAAGAGCAGGAAGTGAAACGTGAGGCTGTGGAGCTCCTTGGCTCTGGGAGAGGGGCAGTGGAAACTCCCAGGAATGGGTGTCCCATGGCCCTTCCCTCAGGCCGGTGCTGTTATCCAGAGCCTCTGCCCAGCTGGGATCAAGGACACTGGGACAAACCCAGCTTTCACAAGGGCTGGAGCTCTGRGAGAACAGATGAGTCCTTGTTCTTTCCCAGAATGTYCCAAACCCCTGTTTCCTAATGCTGGGAAAGTCATTTAAGCTGTTCTGATGTCAGTGCTCTGAGTCCAGGGTTGGCTGTTTTGTTTTCAATCTGATTTTAGTTGATTGAGGTGAATCTTTCGAAGAATCAAATTTCTGTGTGTCGAGYTAATTAGAATTTGTGTTATTGTAAGTACCCTGCTCTTCTAGAGTATCACTCCAACACAGTAAGTAACTGAAGGAAATAAGGAAAACAAGTAACCTTGTGCAAGGTTTGCATGTGGTTTGCATAAAAAAAAATCCCACTTTGGCCTCCAGCATCCTTCCTCCAGCTCTTTTGAAAGCAGTGTTCATGTTTCTTTCTCCCAAAATAAATGCTGGTTAATGAGTATCAAGTTGGTCCATGACTCAATCTCTTTCAAAAGCTTCTCATGTAGCACGGATTTCTGAGGAATTGCTCCTCTGTCTTTCAACTCCAAAAAGGCTTTAACACCTCGCAGCTGAGGGGAGGAATTGGGGGTTTGCAGCTGGGGAAGTGCCTGCAGCATCTGAGGAATGTCCTCGTCACCTGTTGAATAACTGGCAGAAACCAGAATCAACTTGTTCACACCAATAGTTTAATAAATGAGGAATAACTTAATAAAATAAACATCATTGTGATGTGAGTGGTAGGAATGAAAGGCACATCTACCACGTGGTTTTGAAAGGGCTTTGATCTCGGATGCTGCAGTCTCCTGTTTGCCTTAATGTGGGAATAATGGTACACAGGAAGCTCCCTGGTGTTGGCAGGCTGGGCTGGAACATGATACATCACTGCTTGTTTTTTTCCCTCTGGATTATGTGACACAAACATGTCTTCCTTCCTGTTTAGGAGGAAACAAAGCAGTTGTTGAATCAGCTGAAGTCTGGTTCTCGCTCCGACTCCCGGGAGGACGAGATCTCCCCTCCTCCCCCCCTGAACCCTGTGGTTAAATACCGATCACGACGTGGGGCCATCAGTGCAGAAGTCTACACAGAAGAGGATGCTGCCTCTTATGTTAGAAAGGTGCTCTGACTCTTAAACCTTGCTCAAAATTACATCCACAATCCAAGAGTTTATCTGAACCCACCTTCTGTCCAGGGCATTAAATAACACCAAGCTCCTGGAGCCTGTTACGTCCTAATTGCTGTAAAAAGCAGACCTGTGTGTGTGGCTGTGTAACTGGAGGACAAAATAACCCATCATGCAATTAAACCATTCATGCATYACTTAGACCTGTTCCCTTTGAAGTCATGTATATTTAGATGTGCATATATTTAGATATATAGAATGTGCTTCCAGTTATTTGGCAGCTGCAACAACATTTGGCCTAATGGCAGAGCAGGCTTGCTGCTGTTCCCAGGAAAAYACAGGTTGAACAGATATTTGTCCTCCTGCAAAAAAACCTACAAACTGAGCATGGAATTATGCTTTTCAGTTGCATAAAATAATACAAGAYTATATTTTCCTTGTGTTCAAACTGTCTGTAAACATTTACTATATTTGGGGCTATATTTATAGTGCTTGAAAGAAAATGGAARAACTCAGCCAGTGTTTTGTAGCAATTTAAGTTGTTTATTTACYATGGGAAATGCAGAATTTTTTCATGAGAAAAATTAACCATTTGCTTTCTCTGATCCTCTCCTAGGTTATTCCAAAAGATTATAAAACCATGGCTGCTTTGGCAAAAGCAATTGAGAAGAATGTGCTGTTTACCCATCTTGATGATAATGAGAGGAGGTAGGAGGAAGTCTTGGTGGGGTTAAAGAGCTRAATGTGTCACAAATCTGCAGTGACTCTGCAGTGGTCAGTAGAACACACAGAGCTCCAGGAGCAGTGTGGATGGGTTGGGGGTACAGATGGGTGGAGTTGTGCAGGTTTTTGTCTGATTTTGCTGTCCTCTCCTTCAGTGACATCTTCGATGCGATGTTCCCTGTCACTTACATCGCAGGGGAGACTGTCATCCAGCAAGGCAAGTGTCACTGTTTGCTCAGGGGGGGCATTTGGGGATGGGGAGCTGGCTTCTTWGTTTGTTTATTTTTTATATTAAAAGCAGKATTACTGCAGCCACACAATTTCTTRTTGTGTTCCCTGGAGCACTTCATACTGAAGTGRAGAGTYAGAGCCACTGGAGGAGGATGAGGCTTCCTTGCAGAGATTATCTGTTGGGAATATTATTCCTTGATGACTCTGGAGAAATGTKATGTCAATTTATGGAGCTGGTTGGCCTTTCCAGTAATCCTGGAATTGCTGCTGATCTCCTGAGTACCAGTAGATGTCCCCTTTCTTGGGCTGAGAGGAGTGTGAAATCAGCAAAATGTGATGTTTCACCCTGCAAACTGTGGGAAAATTTGCCAGCCTTGTTGGAGTCTAAACATCAAAGTTGGCAGTGATGCCAGTTCTTTCTAAGTATATTCAGTTTAGTGTATATTCAATTTTTTTTCTCTTCTTTAGGTGATGAAGGTGATAACTTCTATGTTGTTGATCAAGGAGAAATGGATGTAAGCATTCCTGGTAGTTTATTAATGATATGTTCATTCCTTGAAGAAGAATACTCTGATATTTATAGGCCTCTTCTACAGACCCTTAAAATGAGCAGCTTTGCTTATTTTAGTTCTTACTTATAGAAGTTTGTTTTGCCCCTTAAGAGCTCAGCCTGGCTGCACAGACTGAGTTTGGAAATGAATGATTTGGATATGATACAGATGTTTTAGGCTTGCAGGGTGGGGTTGAGGTGTGGGGCAGGCTTTAAGAACAACAAGGCTCTTATTTTCTAGCCCAGCTCAATTCATAGCTGACAAACCTTGTTGAGGTGTTGTTTCTCAGGAGTCTGAGACAAAAATTCAAATTGTGCTGGGGTCGGAAGCATTGATAAAACCCTGAAATGATCAACCTTAGTGCAGGTGTGAGAATTTCCTTGTACTCCCAAGGGAGTAGAGGGCAGCAGGAAGCTGAGGGGTGTCTGACCATGCTCTGCCTTGCAGGTTTACGTGAACAGTGAGTGGGCCACCAGTGTGGGTGAGGGTGGCAGCTTTGGAGAGCTCGCCCTCATCTACGGCACCCCCCGAGCTGCCACCGTCAAAGCCAAGACCAACGTCAAGTTGTGGGGCATTGACAGGGACAGCTACAGAAGGATCCTGATGGCAAGTAGCCCTCAAAACCTGGGTTTGTGCTTTGTGGGTTATGTGTCCTGGGTGTCTGTCCTTCTGCCTGTCCTTTGCTGGAGTTATTTATTCCAAATCCTGCTGTCTCTTCAGTAATCAGAAAGCTGATTACTCAACGTGCATCTCTCAGGCACAGGGCAAGSGGGAATCTTGCATTAGTGAGCAAAACAATGCCAGTATTAAACTGAGCTGAGGGTGAAATAAGGCTGCAATAACTGCTGAGTACTTTAGGAATGTTGCTCAACTGGAATATTACTGAGAGAACTCAATTTCAAAACATTTAATCTTGTGGGTTTGGGGTCTGTGAGACAGAACACTGTGTGTCTGGTTAAATTTGTTTGTGTCTGGAGTTTTATTTAGAGTAGAAAGAAAACTCACTTTGTGTCCTTTCCTTTTTTTATAGGGAAATACTTTGAGAAAGAGAAATATGTATGAGAAATTCCTTAGTAAAGTATCTATATTGGGTAAGTGAGGAGATTTTTGTTCTGGAGTGGAATCAGTTGGCACATTGTAATGGAGCTGTTATCCTGCATTGTGATGATTACAGGCTGTTGTGGCAACTCATCACAACTGCTTCTCTGCATCAATCCAAAATGGCTCTAATTCAGGTCTTTATCACTGATGCACACATGCAGGCAGAAATACACTGACCTCTGTATAAATACAGAGCAAAAAGTGTAATTTGTGCCTTGAGAAGACACTCCAGTAATGAGCTCTTAACTCTGCAGAATCTCTGGACAAGTGGGAGCGTCTCACTGTGGCTGATGCCTTGGAACCGGTACAGTTTGAGGATGGGCAGAAGATTGTGGTCCAGGGAGAGCCAGGAGATGAATTCTTCATTATCTTGGAGGTAAGCAAGCTCAAAATTACAAGCTCAGAACTTGGCTTTTTTGGTTATGTCCCTGAGCAGGCACTTGGAGAAGAACAAAACATAAGAATGTACTTCCAGAGAGTCACTAAAGAAACATCATCTTGCTGGACATGCAGTAACTTGGATTTAGTTTTGCTGTTTTCACAAATGGTACTTCCAGGAAAAGAGTAACAGGTTTCTGACTGAAAGCAGTTTATCTTTTTGATAGTGAAGACCTGTTCTAGGTAGCTGGTAATGCCTTACTAGTGTTCTGTCTGGTGGTTTGTGTTTTTTCTGGCTTTTTTTGCTAGTCATACTATAATATTTCTACTGTTCTGAGGAAAACCAGCAAGCAGTCACTGCTGTAGATATGTAAATGTTCAAGATGTTTAATGCTTAGAGAGGAGAGGAGCAGTTGTTCTTGTATAGCAGTTAGGTGAACTGTGCAAGGACTGTGAAGTGGCTTTTGAACTGAGGCATCCTAACAGTTATTTGTGCAAAGCAGCTGATTCTGTGTGAAATTCAGTGTTGGGAGTGATGCTGGAAATTGCAGTTGTTTGACTGCTGTCATTTATTGAAGGGCACAGCTGCAGTGTTACAGCGCCGGTCAGAAAATGAGGAATTTGTTGAAGTGGGCAGACTGGGACCTTCTGATTACTTTGGTGAGTTATGTTGTGACAACTGTGGCTACAGACACACTGTCACCATTTTGTCTGTGCTGTGTCAATGCTGGAGATGAGATGGATTTGCTTAATTACTGTTTTGGACTGCTGTGGTTGCTCTCAGTGTTGGGTGAGTATCAGAGTCACTTGGCACTCAGGTGTGCACACAGGATGTGATTGTTCCACACTGCTTTACTGTAAAATATGATTTGGCCTGACCTCCCTGCCCTGAGCAGARCTAAATTTTTAAATGACATTGTGTTCCTCAGGGCTGTGTCCAGGTGAGTTTGCTGTGTCTCCAGGGATGGAGATCCCACAGCCTCTCTGGGCAATTTCATTCTCTGTCTAACCAGCCTTGTTGCGGAGAGGTTTTTCCTTCATGCCTGACAAGAATTTCCTGTTCTGCAGCCTGTTGCTTTCTSTCTGTCTTTCTCTGTGCAGCCTGGGTTTGTCTTTGTAGTCACTCATTACACAGCTGAAGACAGCAGTAAGATAAGAAAATTCCTTCCTTGGCCTTCTGTCTCCAGGTCAGACAGAAACCTGGTCAGARCCTGCTCTTTAATGGTTAAACACAGCCCTCTCCCTCTCAAAACCCCTAACATTTTTCTCATGTTTWGGGTAGTTCCTCTCTTTCCTTTTGCTAAAACCTTTTGGTTGTCCAGGTTTGCAGCTCTGTAGGTGATGTAAGCAGCAAATCCTCTGTTGCAAGGCCTGAATTGGGATGGACTTGAGTGCATGGGCTCTGCCCAAAGGCTTGCTTGGTTCAGGATCTAGGACTAGACTTCATTCCGTGTCATTTCATATTTTCTGATATTTCCCTCTGTGTTCTCTTGAGTTTCCCACTCTAAAAGTAAATATTATCACAGTCATTGTGTTCAAGTGCTGCAGATCTTTCCTTCAGGGGTTTRAATCTCCCTTAGAACCTCCTTGTTCTTTAGCAGGCCTCTCTTTTGGAGGCTTCTGAGTTCAGGAGTTTTAATTGGGCACAGAGGAAAAGTTTTCCTCATTTCTTTGGAACATCCCTTCTGATAATGCAGGCAAAAGTGTTCTCCAAGGAACACTGAGTTCTTTCCTCAGTCCTGAACATGGAAAGAGCTCAAGTCCAAAACCAAGCAAACAAAACCCCAGAGTTGCTTGGTCTGGTTTCTTCCATGCTTGTTGTAGGAATGTTAGGGGTTGTTTCTATTGCTGATAACAGGRGCTTGTTGAAAACTTCATTTCCAAACATGTTGTTCAGCAGTTGAAACAAAGCTTTTGGCCTGTTTGTGCAAAACTTAAGAAATGGGATCCAGTGGGACTTCAAAATGCTCCTTTTCCACAGCYCCATGACAAGGACAGAGTGTTGATTCTGGCCAGCAATGAGTCAAAGGCTTCTGTCTGGTGCATGAATGTTTTATTTGTTTGTTTACTTCAAAACCATGCTCTTGTTGTCCTGAGTTTCCTAGAAACACCAGAATTGAGCAGTACTATTAGGAAAATAACTACTTGTTAGCTAGGAAAATTACACTGTGAATTGAAACATGACCTGTCCTCAAAGAGACACATATTGAAAAATTCTTAGGCTTTTTTCAGAGAGACTTGAATGTGGACAGGCTTTTTAATAACAATCCACAAGTAGGGTTTTTTTAAAACTACCTTCACAGTTGCTTTTAGTGTAATTACYTAGGTACTTGTTCTGAGCAGTGCTAAGCCTGAATTACCTTCTCTGCAATTTCAAGTGGAGAAATGTTGTTATTTGCAGGGACCCCTGTGGCWGGGAGGAATGATGAATCTGACTCCATGTTCTCAGAAGATTAATTTATTATTTTATGATACTATAATATATTAAAGAATGATGTAGATATGTAAATGTTCAAGATGTTTAATGCTTAGAGAGCAGAGGAGCAATTGTTACAGTTAGGTGAACTGTGCAAAGACTGTGAAGTGGCTTTTGAACTGAGACATCCTAACAGTTATTTGTGCAAAGCAGCTGATTCTGTGTGAAATGCACTAAACTATACTAAAGAATACAGAAAGGATACTTACAGAATGCTGAAAAGRTAATAATGAAAACTYGTGACTCTCTCCAGAGTCCTGACACAGCTTGGCCYTGATTGGCCAAAGAGTGAAAACAACTCACAGCAGRATCCAATGGAACAATCRCCYRTGGRTAAACAWTCTCCAAACACATTCCACATGAGCACAACACAGGAGAAGCAAATGAGATAAGAATTGTTTTCATTTTTCTCTGGGGCTTCTCAGCTTCCCAGGAGAAGAATCCTGGGCAAAGGGATTTTTCACAAAATGTRAATACCACAGAGAAGGGTCATTTCTTTGCCTCTTTTTCCCATTGATTGGTAACTCTGTTGCCTGTTTCTGCTGTCCCAGGTGAGATTGCTCTGCTGATGAACCGTCCTCGTGCTGCCACCGTCGTGGCTCGTGGCCCCTTGAAATGTGTGAAGCTGGACCGGCCCCGGTTCGAGCGCGTGCTGGGCCCCTGCTCGGATATCCTCAAGAGGAACATCCAGCAGTACAACAGTTTTGTATCACTGTCTGTCTGAAACCTTCCTCCCTGTCCAAGCCATGCTTCACGAATGCAGACTGCTTCCTTCCCCCTTGTGCAGAGCCACATCGCCACTGGCATTTGCAGCTTCCTGTCCAGTTAAAAACAAAAAAAAAAAAGAAAAAAAAAAAAAAAAAAAAAAAAAAAAAAAAAGAAAGAAAAAAAATGAAAAAAAATAAACTGCTTATCATGGCACTGTCATTAATTTAGAGCATATTATTTCTGTGCTCTCTGTTCCATTAAATTAATAGAAAAAGTTCAGTGGAGACGTTTGCTTCTCTCTGTGCACCAGTGTCCAACTCAGGCCAGTGCTCAGTGAGGGAGAGACCTCCTGGCACCAYGCCATTGCCATAGAGTGAGGAGGTGACAGTAAAGGGGGGGGAGAAGTTCTTTTAAAGGTGTTTCTCAAGTTGTTGGACAGATTTTAAGGCTGTGGTCATCACCTGCTGTATTTCTTTTCACATGAGAGCTACCCTTGTAATTGAGCTTCTTGGGGCTTGGGGTTTCCTGGGTTTCGTTTTCATTTTCTGGGTACTGTAATCCTAGGTTCAGTCGTGAGGCATCAGCTGCTAAGAAAGCCACAGTTGGAATTTACCAGTATAATTGTTCCTGTGTCTGCTGGTTTAAGATTGCTTAGTTCTGTTCTTGTCAAGTGTAAATCAAAAGCTTTYCAGGTTAATAGTTCTGGTGAACTATTTCAGCTGTTGATCCATTTGCTGACTTGCCGCAACTGATCTTTTCCACTTGTTCTTTCTCCAGCCATAGATTTGCCATTTAAAACTCTTCCTGTTCCAAGTGGCAAGAACCAAATGCTCCATGAAATGCCTGACTGTGGTCTCTAGTACATAGATTGGTGTAAGAATGGTGCAGCTGTCCAGCTGTTAGTACTCTTTGAGTGCTTAGAYTGGCGTAGAAGTCGAAAGCAAACATTTGATTTTCCCTGTGAATTGTTTTGTTAATCCTCAGTTGACTTTTAAAAAATCACCATCAGTTCAAGTGACCCTTTGTTACCAGGGAAAATAAATGCTGAGTGTTTTGGCCAGTATCAGTTGCAGGTGACAAGAYTGCTGGTCTGTAGAGCTCCATTATTCTTAGTAGAGAATGTGAGGCAAACAAACTGAATGTTTGARCTTTCCTGCAACACTCAGTTGTTTTCAGTTTTTAGAGCTGTCAGTTCATCATTTTAAAAATTGTTCACTATAAATCTAGTTCAAAGCCAAAAGGTGCATTYTTTTTTCTTGCTTATGGGATTTCCACCACACTTATTTAATCCCTTTTTTTTTCTTTCCCCAAGTCAATCTGTTGCGGAGTCTTAAATGTATTTCAGTATTTCCCAGCTTTGTGTCCATTACTCTGTGCTCACCAAGACTTCCCAAAAGTTTTTACTGAATTCCACGGTTCAATAATTGTAGGCAATTTTTAAGGTTTCCTTTAAACTGTAATTTATATCAAGTAGCATAGGTTTGTATTTGGGAGTGACAGCAAGCAGTTTGGCATTTGTTGTGCAACTACTTTAATGATGGAGCCCTCRTTTTATTTCCTTTCTGAGGTGGAGTGGATGCAAATCCAACGTTTTCCCAGGCATGGACAGAATCAGGAAGAGTCTGCTAATTCATGCAGAATAATACTGAAGGTATCAAGCCTTTACAAAAGGTTTCAGGGTATTTCTGAAACTGAAATCCCAGGAAGGGGATTCAAATGCTTGTGGGTTGAGTTCTCTATTCAAGAGATGTTGAATAGAGGATTTCTGCCAGAGACCTTAAGGAATAAGCAAATGCTACCTTTTTTTGGTTCTTTTTTTTTCCTCCTTTTTTTTTTTTTTTTTTTAAATTTTTTTTTTTTTTTTTTTTTTTTTTAGGTTTTTTTCTTCATATTTTTTTTGTGTTACATTAAAGCACCAAAAACTGTGTAAACCAGTTAGAGCTCCACAAACAAATGCACATTTTTTTTATATAAGGCTTTCTAATCAAGTTTCACTACTGCATCTTTTTAGCTTGCTGTTTACTCCCTTTTGTAGTTTTACCTACAAGATTTTAAGATAAATCAGCTAAGTCTGAGTTAAATATTAAACACAGTTATAGCTTTACCTTTGTGTGCAATTTCAAGATGTTTGAAACCACAATTGGCATAGTTTTGCCTTAGCTAACATTCAGGGCTTTAGAAGTAATTTTTTGCTAGTCTATCTTCAGCAAATTGATGAAGTCTATTGCCCTAGGAAGCTATAGTCAACCAGAGGACCATTTTTGTATTGTTACCTGACTCTATAAGTCTGATTTACTGTATGTGCTAATATATTATATTATATTCCTTTTGTTATAGATTGTCCTAATGGCAGGTAAAGCAATAAAATGATTTAAATTCTTAAATGCAATCAGCCTCTTTTATTTTATTCCCTGCCCCTACATCATGTTTTCCTTTGGCTTTGGAGGATGTGTTATGAATGAGGCAGCAGAAAATAAGCAGCTTAATGGATTAGCTTGGTGTAAACTCCAGAGGGGTGAGTTCAGGTCCTGGCTTCCCCCTGGAGCCTGGAGAGAGCTCAGCCTCCACGTGCCAGCCTGGGAATTCCTCTGCACTTGGACCTGTGTCCTGTTGGCTCCTGGCAGCTTTGATCTCTCCCAAGGTGTTCATTCCCAGCCCAGCCATGATTTTTGGATTTCTAAGTTGGCTGCTCCCATCTCTGCAACCCCTTCATGAGCATGTGATGGATAATCATGAATAAGGTGTGGTGGGAGATGGAAAAGGGGGATTTTCAGCTGTGATGGAGCAGGAAAACAGTTTGAAAAGTGACCTGAAGCAGCTCAGGCTTGGATGTGTTTTACAGCCAGCTCCAAGAAAGCTGAGTCACCCAGCTTTGAAGGTCCAGTAAAAATGTATCTGTCATGTAAAGGAAAATAAAAGTGAGAAGAACCCTGTACCATCCATTTAAATATCCATGGGTTACTTTCCTTCACCTACCTTCCCTTTCCAAGTCCCCTCCACTGAAAAAAACATGCTGAAAACTTTTATTACAAAATAAAACTTTAAACCCTTATAACTATAAATGCACACTTTAGTGTTACAACTTAAATTTAAGCTTATCTTCTGTTGCCATGTGCTTCCTGTTGAAGCAGCAGTCACCATTCYGTGGCAAAAGATGGAATTAATTCTGGGTTTGTCCTGTGTGGGGAGAGCACAAAAAGTCACCGGTAGAGGGAGATAAAACGTTGGGAATTCACTGTTCTGGACAGGAATAACCAACAGAGCAAATGTGCTGAGAGGCAGACAAATCCTCTTATTTTCATCTGTTCTCTGTCCACAAGAGCAAAAACGTCTGTAAGTCCCAAGAGTAAAAAGGTCAAGAGTCTGCTTGAGATTGTTGAAAAGTTGGAAATGCCAGGATTTGTCCGAACCACAACTCGGGAGAGACTAAAGGAGCCTGGAGTGGGGTTTTGGTGGGGTTTATGTGGGGTTTTTGGTGGGTTTATGTGGGGTTTTTGGTGGGTTTATATGGGGTTTTTGGTGGGTTTATGTGGGGTTTTGGTGGGTTTATATGGGATTTTGGTGGGTTTATATGGGGTTTTTGATGGGTTTATATGGGGTTTTTGGTGGATTTATATGGGGGTTTTGGTGGGTTTATATGGATTTTTGGTGGTTTATATGGGGTTTTGGTGGTTTATATGGGGTTTTGGTGGGTTTATATGGGGTTTTGGTGGGTTTATGTGAGGTTTTTGGTGGGTTTATGTGAGGTTTTGGTGGGTTTATATGGGGTTTTGGTGGGTTTATATGGGGTTTTTGGTGGGGTTTATGTGGGGTTTTTGCTCACCTTTGTGACCTCAGAATACTGGAGGAGTTTCTTCACTGTGAAACTCTCCAAACTTCCTCAATCACACAAACGGGCACCTGTAGGACACACTCAGAGCAAACTGCCCCTCTCCTGTGGCTTTGCATTTTGGAGCCAGCTGCCTTATCAGAACATTTTGGACTTAAATTAACGCACCAGCACAACCCCCTGGACAAACAGCTGTGGCCAAATGAGCTTTGTCCCTTCCTTGCATCATCCAGGCACTTGTTGGTGTCACTGAGCTCCCTTTAGGTCAGGCAGAGCTCCAGCCCATGGGACAATGAGCTGGTGGTGCTGGATCCTGTCCAAATCCTGCCTGGCAGCTTTTGTGCAGGGATTTGGGATCCTCTGGAAGGTCTGCAGTGCTGTAGGTGGCTTTTGTTTAACTTACAGGTTACTTTAGAATGAGTTTCTGGTAGATTGGTTATGGTGTGGGGTTTTTTGTTGGCTTTCTTTTCCCCCTTAAGGATGATAAATTATCAACAAACTCCTCAACTGCTTTCCCCAGGCTGCCAAAAGGCTCAGTGTAGTAATTCCTAATAGTTAAAGGAAAAAGCTATTAAGGAGAGCTTCACTAATCCCTCCCTTGCTGTTGGGAGGGAAGGGTTAGCTGGGAACTGAAATACCCATGAATACTCCCTCCTCATGCTTTGTTTTGGTCCCCAGTTTCTGTTGCATCTCCTCAAAATGCACAGACTTGGAGAGGAGGGAGAGACTGGGATACCATTTGTATTTTCCAGCTAATTATGACAACCTAAATGATTTTAAAAGATATGAGGAGAAAATTATTTTCAAAGATATGAGGAGAGGCCCTGAGGTAGATTCCCCTCACTTTGACAAAATGTTTTCCCCAGAAATGGGCGGGTCCTTGAATTGTAAATACAGTCCTGTGTCTCRGAGTGGTTTGATTTTCAGCATGGTTTTTTTAGTTTGGGTTTTTTCCCTTGGAGTCTAAGGCAACGCAGACCTGGCTGTGCTCTATATCCAAGCTSGCCCTTCAGGCAGGGCAGAGCAGTGGTTTCAGTGCCTGTGAGGCTTTGTGAGACCTGCACAGGTCAGTGTGGGCTGCTCCTGACACTGAGCACATGCAGTGCCTTAAGGTCTACCTTGGCCAAGCCTRAAACTCAAACTATTGTTTCATATCCTTGCTTGCTGTACTGTTGTAACTTTTCTACTTTCAGACCCTGCAGCTGCAGCCAGCTCTGAGTTCTTTTTCTGTTTCTGAGCCTGCTGTCACAGCTTTCTGAAAGTCTGACCTTTACTGTGTTTCTCACAAAGCCCTCTGGTTCTGCCCAGGATAAAATAAACAATGCAGTAAACCAAAACAACAYTGACAGAGTCAGAATGGACCAATGCCCGGTCTTGTGCCAGGGGCAGGTATATCTCAAATATACACTCCTGGCCACAGAACAAAGACTGGCTAAGAGGAAAATGCTCTTGGCATCTCTTTATTCAACCCTCACACCCGGGTCGAGTTCGTGTCCTTCTCTAGCACGACCAAACCCCTGTGGAGGTTGAGCAAACCAAGGTTCAGGTGTTCCCCTCAGCCTCCCAAGGGCATGGCCAGCTCCAGACCTGGAGATCACAGCTTTTCCACCCCAGAGCTGTGTTGGCTTACTGGAGGGGCC
The DNA here is from genome assembly GCA_014549065.1 of Cardinalis cardinalis. Lineage (NCBI taxonomy): Eukaryota > Metazoa > Chordata > Aves > Passeriformes > Cardinalidae > Cardinalis > Cardinalis cardinalis. Next base: position 189,038 of record JACDOX010000411.1, on the reverse strand, counting down.
GCACGTTGGGCGCCAAATTTTGTCCTGGTTKAGGGGAAATTTGGGAGAGAATCTCCAAAGGCGTGTAGAGCTCAGCTGAAACCACAGSCACTGCCCGAGCACAGGAGCTCTGCTGTGGAGGAACCCAGTGTGACTCTTGATCTTCTGCCACCTCCCCGCGGAGTCTCTGTGAGTGTTTGTGGGTGGAAATGAGCCATGCTGGAGCTGCCCCTTGCCTGGCAGGGTTCTCCTGGCCCTGAGCCCTAAGTGTCCAGCTTGGCTCTGTGCACTGCAGGGCTCTGGGGCTGCGCGGTGTCGTTGGCCACCACCGTGGCCTCTCCAAAGGTGTCGATGCACTTCCCCACGGCAYCCAGGATGAGCTGGAGGCGCCTGTCCAGGGCCAGCAGGTGGGGCTCGGTGAGCACAGGGGCCAGGGGGTCCTGCAGGAGGGATTCYCTCATCACCTCGCTGAGCTGGTACTCGGGCTCCGCCAAGAGCTGCAGGCGCAGCCACGTCGATCTCTTTATTCTGGAAAAAAAACCAAATCAACAATTTAATGCCTCCCAGCAAGAGCAGCTGAGCTCCTTGACAGCAGCAGGGTAGGGATGGGTGAAGGAATTTAAAGAATTTTGGAACAGAAGTTCTGTAATTTTAATTTTGGAAGGTAATTAAATTTTTTTTTTTGCAGAAATCTCTGCTTCTCCCTTTGTTTTCCCAGAGTATTTGTACTGCAAATTTCTGTCAGCAGAGAGAAAAAACATGAGTGAAGTTCTCAGTAGYGAGTGAGTCAGAGATGACCCAGTTCCCCAGGTTCCTGCAGGGTGGTGCCATCTCCCCAAGGATGACATTGATGAGATGGGAGCAGAGGGGGAGGTAAATGAAAAGACATGAATGAGAAAATATCTTCTGTCAAAACTCTGAGCAAAAAGAGGGAATATTTCCTGGAACTGATGTAACTGTGACTTTTCACCTTAGGGGGTACTGAGGTTCAAATGTGATTTGCTTTGACAGAAAATGGGATGAAAAGCTGCAATCTTGGAATGCTTCTGGCCATGAAATGAAGTGTTCTGAAATCATTTGTTTAATCCTCAGCAGAAATGTGTTGACTTCAGCATGTATAATACTGAAATAAATCAGTGGCTGTAGYTATTGCCCTTTGAATCTTGGAAAAAAAGTGGTCCATGTTTATGGAACCATTTGGATTCAGCCCAATCAGAATTTTCAGGTGGAAAAAGGCGAAGTCAGATCCATTTTAGACAGCTCAAGAATTTGTATTTTTAGGCTGTTGTTTGTCCAGGGCTTCCATTGGGAATGTTGATCTGGATCTCTGCAGCTCCAACAGGCCATGTGCAGTCTGGGAAAGGGTTGTGGCTGTTCCAGGTGCTGGGGACAATCACTAAGGTTGGAAAGGTTCTTTAGAATCATCAAGTCCAGCTGCTGTCCCAGCACCACCAAACCACGTCCCCAAGTGCCACATCCACACATCACTTGAAGAATTCCAGGGATGGTGACTCCATGATTTCCCTGGGCAGCCTGTGCCAATGTTTTACTACCCTACTAGTATGTTTTACTACCCTTTCCAGGAACAACTTTTCCTAATATCCAATCTAAATCAGGAGTGTGCGTGGAGCAAGGTGTGTGCGGGGAGTGGCACGAGGGAAGGAGGATGCTGCTGCCCCAGGGCCAGGCATCACCTTCCTGCACTAATATCCCTGAAAAACCTAAAATAATCAATTGATCAAGTGTGAGGGCTGACAAGGAAGCTTCAGACCCCAGCTGTGAGGTGCTGCTGCTCCTGCTGCTGCTGCCAGGGGAAGCTGTGCCCAGAGCAGATGCGAACGAGGATCTGTGTGCTGTCCTTCGGCCCCGGAGCTGCAGTGGGTAAACACCAGCTGTRTTTGCTCTGGTCCCAGCAGTGCTTGGAGGTGGAGAGAGGGCTGCTGTGACCCGTGGGGAGCAGCTGATGGAGCGCTGGAACAGTTACACAACAAACAAACAGAGCACAGACAGGGCTGCGATGGAAACGCTGCCGCCAGCCCCGCTGCGCTCCCACGGGGCTGTGACCCTGTGGCTGGGCTGGACTGCTGAACCTTTCACCCCGAGCCCTCCAGGGACTCCAGCAGCCTGCCTGGGGCTGCTCCAGGCCTGGCTGTGCCTCCAGGATGCTTTCAGGGAAAGGACCACCTCATGGCACGGCTGTATTTGTGCCGCTCGTGGTCTGGGAGAGGAGACCTGCAGGCTTCAGAGTGTGGGACAGGCTGGGAGCTGGGAGAGGCAAATAAAACAGACTCAAATCTGCTGGAAGCCAGGCTTGGAGCAGAACTCAGCTGGGAATGAGGTGGATGTGTTTAACAGCCTGCTCTCACCATCCCTGTGCTCCTGGCTGGAGGAGCTTTCCTGCTCTCATGGCTCAGCCTGGTGTCAGAGCAAGGAGGAAACTTGGTGGGCTGAGTCCAGGTTAGTGGTCAGGGCAGGCTGAAATTTTGGCCTCTGTGTGCTTACTCAAGCAAAACCTCTTCCCCTTCCTTCCCAAGTGGTTTTAGATGCTCTCCCTCTCCAAATGGATCAGCCCTTGTGGGAAATGAGGGTTTGTGTGTCTCCCTCAGGCAGCACAAGTTGTTTTTATGTTGTTCCTGGCCCTTGTTTGCTTATGACAAGGTGTTCAAGTACTGCCTTTTACAATTATTAAATTAAGAGGAGTTTCTGGGAGGTGGATCTGGAAGAATAGGAATGCTGTGACCTGTGGATATTATGGTATGAAGGTCAAATTAAGAGGCAGAGTTAATTTCAAGCTGCACAAAATTTCAAGAGAAGGATTCCCTGCGAGCCTGCAATTAGAAATGAAAATACTTGCTGAGTGCAAATAACAGTTCTTGAAATTAAAGGTGTGTGAGGAGAGTGCAGTTACCACCCCAAGGGGGAGAAGGAGCAGGTAGAGCAAGGAAAAAGGCTCCACATCTCCTGAAGACAAACCCTAGGAAAAGCAGCTGCTTCTGCCTCTTAAATTTAACTTGCAGCTGTTGATTTATGGGAATTAATGAAGGAGGAACACAGGGTTAAAATKATGAGCTTCTCCTTCATGCCATGAGAACAGGAAGCTTGATGAAGTGCATCAAAGTTCCACCAGGTTGTGCACGGAGATTCCTGTGCTTCCTGAGAGCACCTCGTGCTGATTGGCTGGGAAGGGCTGTTAGAACTTTCTGGAAGGGTTTGATCCGTTGGACAGCATCTCCTGGTGTGCCAGTGGATGTTTTTCCACTCGTGATTCCCCTGCTCCAGCATCCAGCCCCCCCCTTGGCTGGGATGGGCAGGGTCCTCCTTGAGCTGCTGGGGGGAGCCAGGCCAGGGTGACCTCCCCAGGGACAGCAGGAGCTCGGACATTCCTGGGGTGGAATCTGCAGCTGGAACTTACACACAGCACTGGGAGAGCGGGGCCAGGATGGAGATTTCATCGTGGGAATGCCGCCCAAACCTGGGGGGTGAAGCAGAGTTCAGAGCCTGCCCTCCTCCTCCTCCTCCTCCTCCTCCTCCTCCTCCTCACCCCTCCCCACCTCCCCCTGCCTCACCCTCTGGCGTTGTCCAGGTGCAGGAGGAAGCCATCGTCCCCAAACTTGGTGAACATCTCGTAGTGGTGCCTGTCCATGTTCCCTGCAAAGGCCACACAGAGGGACACAGCTTGCCTTCCTTCCAGGGAATTGGCTGAATTGTCCCAAGATTTCTTTCAGATCTGCATGGAGTATTTGTTGCCACGCTGGAAGTGCCCAAGGTGCTGCTTTCCCTTTGTTGGGGTGGGTCTGGGGGCTCCCTGTGCCCCCACAATGGAGGGGCTGTGGGGAAAGGAAAGGGGGAAAGGGGGAAAGGGGGAAAGGGGGAAAGGGAAAGGAAAGGGCCTTTCCCTCCATCATTACCTATCAGGAAGTCAAATATGGCCATGTCCACGATGTTGAGCAGCCGGTTGCTGTTGCTGTAGGGGTAGATCTCCCTCACTGTGTTGCAGTAGAGCGGATTCACTTCCCACCTGGAGGAGATGGAGAAAAGGAGACACCCTCAGCTGCTTCTGCCACRTCCCAAAAATACCCCAAAACCCATCTTCCATGTGAAGATGTACAGGAGGAGGAAATAAATCTCCCCTGGTGCATGCAGGAGGCTGGAATTGAAACACAGCCAATGGAGCAGCAAATGTGGGGAAGGCTGTTAGAACTTYCTGGAAGGGTTTGATCCACTGGACAGCATCTGCTAGTGTGACAGTGGGTTGTCATGGCTGTATTTGATTGGTCCTTTACTTAAAACACCATCACCATTGGCTAATTAAGAACCCACCCTTTGGTAAACAAATCTCCGTAACACACTCTGCATGCTCACAACACCAAGTGCAGCAAGTTAAGAGAAGAATTGTTTCTCATTCTTTTCTCTGATCTTCTCACAGCAAACGGCTTTAAGGGTTATTACACTAATTATTACACTAATTATGGGCTCCCTGAACCCTGGCCCGGGTTATTCCTGCAGCTCTGTCCGAGTGTCCATGCCCTGCAGTGCAGATACRGGGAGCAGCCTCATTTACCCACTTACTCCTCTTTTCCCTCGAAGGAGTAGGAGCGGATCCAGGGGTTGGGGATGGAGAGCCGTGGGGCCAGGTTGAGGGAGGGCAGGAAGGCAGAGAGGGAGCCCTCCAGGAGGTGGGGGCTCCCACACACGGCGTACTCCGTCTTGCACATGTACGGGCACTTGGCGAAGAAGCAGACGTTGCTGGCTGGGAGGAGAGCAGAAAACGGGGTGAACCAGATTGCAAGGCAAGGTGTG
>JACDOX010000411.1:78635-110612 GCA_014549065.1 Cardinalis cardinalis | reverse complement strand
TATATTATATTATATTATATTATATTATATTATATTATATTATATTATATTATATTATATTATATTATATTATATTATATTATATTATATTATATATCATATCGTATCATATCATAATGATATATTAAAACTATACTAAAAGAATAGAAGAAAGGATTTCATCAGAAGGCTTGCAAAGGAAAGGAATGGAGTGAATAATAAAATCTTGTGACTGCTCACAGCCTTGACACAGCTGGACCTGTGATTGGTCATTAATTAAAAACAACCACATGAGACCAATCAAAGATGCACCTGTTGCTAAACCATCTCCAGACCACATTCCACAGCCATCAGATAATTATTGTTTACATTTAATTTCTGAGGCTTCTCAGCTCCTCAGGAGAAACATCCTAGCAAAGGTATTTTTCAGAAAATATGTCAGTGACATTCATTGTTCTTTGTCAATACAAATGCCTTTTCCCAAAAATAAGAATAAAATTTTCACCTGGAGCAACTTTAGATTAATGAGCACACAGTAATGCTTTGAAATAATGCCAAAAAATACTTTGGACTCAAGTCTCTTCATGAATTCTCCCAAATCCCATTTAGGACTGTCCTAAATCTTGCAAAAAGGATGAAGGTAAAATAGTTTTTCATCCCTGAGTTAGGGAGAGACAAGAAATGTATCTTCCAACAGAACCATTGCAATGTGAGGGACAGCACCATCTGTGGATGTGGTAAAACCCTTTCCATGTAACTTTAAATATGTCCTTTTGGCTTCCCATCTCTTTCCCATGGTGGGAACACCAATTTAATGTAGTGGTTTTGGTTTGCTAACTTGAGGTTTCTCCAATTTTGAGATTTTTCTTGCTAATGAGTGTGGTGTAATTACTAATGCACTCACTTCCTGCTGTGGGGTGGGATTAGGAGAAAGGCAAAGTAGCCTCAAAACTTTAAAAGGATACAAAGAAAAATGTATTGACAGCAACTAAAAGAATGAGTAATAAGAATTAGAATAAAGCTTTCAGAACACTTCTGTCTATAATTTTTCCTGCTCACCAGACACAGCGCTGCCCGTTGGGATCCATGCCGGTGGAGGGCTCATCCAGGAGCAGCACGGAGGGGTTGCCCAGCAAGGACAGTGCCACACACAGCTGGGACACAGAGAAGGGACTCAGCCAAACCTCCTGGCACTGTGCCCCCACACAGCACCTCCTCATTTATGGGAATTGTGCTTTATGAAATGCGGGTTTGRGAAAGGCTCATTTCCATCACCCCACCCAGCATGAGGGGCTCCCAGGTAGCTCAGGGCACAGCTTGGTCCCTCCACTCACAAAGGGGAGTTTTAATTAGTGTTTGAGCATTGCAGTGAGCCAAAACACACCTTTCTGGTTATCCCAGGAGGTAATTTTCTGACTTTTTTGTTTAAGTAGTCTTGAAGCTGCAGAGCGTTCACAATTCTGCRGGGAAAATGAAAAAAGAGCATTTTTATAACTCTAAATCAGTACTCTCATCAAGTGTTCCCAAAATGACAAGAAAAAGGAACTTTCCTCCCCTTGCTCTCGACTCCAGCTTGTTTTCATTAAACATTTATTGTGTTACTAAAATGCAGTGACTATTTGAAGCAGAGTGCACTGAAGAAGCCACAAGCTCTGTTCTAAACCCATCACCAGTGTCAACAGCATTACAAATCCACTCCCCTTGCCAGTGTCAGCTCAGCACCCTTTCTTGTGGCGCCAACCTCAGAGATTTCAGAGAAACTGCCTGAAGATAACATTCTTAAGAGGGCATTAGTGGTAAATTTATCCCCACCAAACACACTCAGGAAAATTGGAGGTTTTCTAAACCCACTCACTAAATTACAGCATTGAGAACAAAAGCACTTTCGTAGCTGAGTTTCCTGCATTTCTTTCCATGTTTCCTCTGTGAATTTTGACTCTCTGGTCCCCTCCCCATGACTGAGGGGTGGAACATGGACCATCCCAACCCTCCATGTGTAAAAAATGCGTATTTTATGATTGGCTTTTCGCAAATATTAAAATGAATATTATATGTGTTATGTTAAAAAGTTATGCTGTAGTAGTGTGTTAGATATAGTTTAGGTTATAACATAATGTTAAAATAGAAACGATGTATGTGAGATATTTTTAAGAAAGGAATGAGGTACTTGCACCAGATAGGAACCACAGGACACCTAAATCTTTTAGAGAAAAAGAATTTATTGCTTCCTTATCTGAAGAAACTAATTTCTTCCCACCCCACTCAGCCATGAAGACGCTGTCAGGGTTCAGAGGAAAAAACTGACACTGACCAGACAGAATCCTGTGTTTGAATGGAATTTCTGCATAATGTATGAGGTGTATGAATATGCAACAGGCTATTGTTTTTAAGGGTTAATCCTCTGTTAACGTGTGTCCTTTTTCGGGCTTATTTTGCCCAGAAAAGGTACCCTGACTGTCTCTAACTCTTTGTTCTATTGTCTCATATTTTCCTAAACCAAATTATTATTACTCTAATTATACTATTATTTTTAGAACCATTTTATTACTATTAAACTTCTGCAGTTTTAAAACCAAGTGATTGTTGTTTTTCACACGTGTACCTGTGCACAGCAGCAGCCGCGTCCTCCGGGYGCAGCCCCTTGACGGCCGCGTAGAGCCTCAGGTGCTGCAGCGGGGTGAGCTCCAGCCAGAGGGGGTTCTCCTGGGGGCAGTACCCCAGGAATGCAGGAGCCTGCTCCAGGGAGCCTCCTCCATCTCCCCTCTTCATCAGCACCTGCACAACCAGGCTGGGCTTTGTCCTCTCACACAGCCTTGCCCAGCGCCAGGCTGCGTTGGGGATTTTCAGGAGCAGGGTGGCACTGCTGGGATCTGTTCCTTGAGCTTTTATCAGCCTCAGTACATGGTTGAGACAATTGGGAGATGGCAACAGCTCATGTACAGCCAGCAGCAGCCAAAGATTTCTTTGTCACAGAGCATTTTAAAAACTTTCTGGCCAATAGCATATTGCTGAAGCTTACAGACAATCGTTCTGGGCAATCACTAAAAATACACGTACACCTGCTTCACACASTGSTGCCTYGTCTGCTCTCTATTAACAACACACAGTACTCYAATACTAAGCTTAAAGCCTTCTACTATAAACCTTAAAACCTTCTACCTGTGGCTGTGGTGACATTATAAACCAGTTTATACTCTAAAAACCCAATTCATATGCTAGGCATACTTTATTTTTCTACAGTCTTAAGGTCTATCTTGGCCAAGCCTAAAACTCAAGCTATTGTTTCGTGTCCTTGCTTGCTGTACTGTTGTAATTTTTCTACTTTCAGACCCTGCCGCTGCAGCCAGCTCTGAGTTCTCTGCTCTCTGCTGTCACAGCTTTCTGAAAGTCTTCCTACCTCTACTATTTTTCCCACCCAGGGGGTGGTTCAGGAGAAATTATGGGGTTTAGGTGAGGAAACCCACAGGGAGGGGGTGATTTAATACTGCTCATAAATATAAACATATAAATAAACATATGAATAAGAATAAGAATAAGAATAAGAATAAGAATAAGAATAAGAATAAGAATATGAACATGGCAATTAGGGCAGATGCAGCAGTTTATCAAAATTAGAAGTAGCAAACCATGACCTTATTAATACATTATTTAATTTCATAGCAGGATGGACTCAGTCCATCCTGATCAAAAATAATGCTCTGACAAAAACTGCAGCCTGATAAAAATGACAGCTTAGCTTAGGTGCAAGGTTTGGATTTTTGCCATGGGCCCATCCCTTGTCCCCAGGTGTCTCCTACCTGCCCAGCAGTCAGGGCTGTCTCTCCAGTGATCATTTTGATAGTTGTGCTTTTCCCAGCTCCATTGGGCCCCAGAAGTCCCAACACTTCTCCTGCAATCAATACACAGAATTTCTTAGGACTATTCCCCATTCAAGAAATATATCATAAATATATAAGAATGATYATAAATACATCATAAATATACAAGAAATATATCAATATATACAGTCCCACAAAAGAAAAACCATAAAAGGCAACATGCTAATATCAAAGATCATATAAAATAAATGGTTTTATTGTATAAAATACACACTCAGCGAGCCCATAAGATTTCAACTTAAAACTGATGCTGTGAATTGCTCCCAGGAGCCATTGCTAAAGTGGTCCCCTCTCCCCAGGATCTTTATTTTATCTTTATTTTAGATAATGGACAGTCACAGGCCATTAATAGGATGCATCATGAACACATCAAGCCCAGACTGAAGGTGCTTTAACAACAGAACAAACAGATTTGACCCTTCTGTCCTTGCTCAGGTAACTGAGAATTAACTCTGGGTCCAACACAGGTCTGGCAGGACAGTCCCAGTTCTCACCTTTTTTAACACAGAAGGAAAGGTTTTTGGTCGCTGTTCTCTTCTTCTTCTTCTTAAAAAGTGAGCCAGCTTGCTTTATTTTATATTCCTTGCACAGATTGCTGACTATAATGACTGATTTCTGAAAGTGAGGAGGAAAGAGCAAGATTAATTTATTATCTTGGCTAGCATCAATCCTTCAGTGATTTTTTTTCATTAAAAAAGGCAGAAAACCTTCTGAAGATCTTTGTTTTATAGCTCACCACAAATATGAGGTGCAAGAGGACACTTTATTGTCCAGGCTCCTTCAAAGAGCTTTCTTCCTGAGGGAAGCCACACTTTTGGAATTTTGATTTTTCCAGTGAGAACAACACAGCCAGAGCCCTGCCCTGCACAGGTTTGTGTTTTACCAGGTAGAAAATCAAACAAAACAAGAAGGACAACACTCAGGGGTACCTCCTCCTGACTGGGAGCCACCAGAGCATTTCTCACTGCTTCCCTTTCAGCTCTGACATCTTCATCTTCCTCCTCGAGCTCCTTGGGGTGCTGCTGGCTGCTTTCTTTTCGTGGAGAAATCCTGAAAACCCATCAGGTTTAGCTTAGGATTTTGTTCTTTACCTCTGTTCTCCACCAGTGCATTGTGGATAAACCAAGAGGGAATTTCCCTGGGATTGATTTTATACAATATTATAATGATTACTATTAAAGTCACCATCATTATTGTTATTGTTGGGGATGATGATGACAATGATGAGGTTTATAATCTTTGGTTTTTACSAAAAAAAGAAGCTGGTGCATCCCACAGCACAGGCAACATCCTGTGGAGTAATTATATAACTTAAAAGCTGTTTTGTATTATCACACCACTGCAGTATTTAAGGGGCTATTGAAGTCATCAAAAGATCACCAGTATTAAAAAAAATATTTAAAAATAGGGACACAAATGCAATGTTTTCAAGGAGAAGCAGTGGGGTGGGAGTTCAGATCTCATAAGTGCATGTGTGTTTATACAAACCTAAATATGGGGTCCCGTCTCAGCACTGCTTTTCCATATTTTAACTCCAAAAAGCGAAGAAGAAGAATGAACACCACAGAATGGATGTAAGGCTGAAAAACAGAGGTTGCCACATGAACAGCCTTGCCTTGCCTCCCACCACAGCTGGCACTGAGGTGGTGGCAGTGCTATAAAATATGTGGGGGAAACAGAATATGTGAAAATGGCCCATTAACACTGAAACTCTGGGTAATCAACACTGCAGGAAGCACTAAGGGCAGAAAAACCCCAATTCATAAAATAACAGGACAGCATGAGGTGATCTGGGCTTATTTCTCTTTGCTTTCCCCATTTCAAAGGTGTGAAATTATTCTAGCACAGCGGGTAAAATGTCATCCAGACCCATCCAAGTCCTCCTCCTGCTTCCTCATACCTGAGGAGGGGCTTTAGGATATGGTGTTTCCTCATGGCAGGRAGGAATGATKAATCYGACTCCATGTKCTCAGAAGGCTCATTTATTATTTTATGATACTAAATTATATTAAAGAATGCTATACTAAACTATACTAAACTAAAGAATACAGAAAGGATAATTACAGAATGCWAAAAGATRATAATGAARACTCGTGACTCTCTCCAGAGTCCTGACACAGCTTGGCCCTGATTGGCCAAAGAGTGAAAACAACTCGCACCAGAATCCAATGRAACAATCACCTGTGGGTAAACAATCTCCAAACACATTCCAAAGGAGCAAAACACAGGAGAAGCAAATGAGATACGAATAGTTTTCCCTTTTCTCTGAGGCTTCTCAGCTTCCCAGGAGAAAAACCCTGGGCGAAGGGATTTTTCAGAGAATGTGAATGTGACATTAGGAGACCCACATTCCTAAATAAAAGCAATGTTAAATGTTTTCTTACTGCAAAGACAGCAATCAGTACATGACTGCCTSGCTCAGAATCCCCCGTGATCTGTAAGAATAAAAAAAATACTCAGTGAAGAAGTGCAATTCTTTAGTATCATTCTGGTTAATGCAGTAACATTCWGAAATGCTTTGAAAATCTGCAAAACTTCTGATTTTCCCCAGATGAACAGATACAGATGTTTGGCTTTGGGAACCCTGGTCCTACACCAGAACATGTCACAGCTCTSAGTACACAGAGCAGACTCTCCTTCCAGATGTCCTGTCCCAGGAAAGCATCTCTGCTTTGGGTCCCAGTGGAGAGGAGGTGAGTGGGACAGGACAGAGGAGACTTCACCCCTCAGTAATTTATCATTTATCAGCAGTGTTGCAAATAGCTGGAGGTTTTGTTAAATTCTCAGCAGACTTTCCACCACCCCCGTCAACTGACATGGAGCAAAGCCTCTTGTGAGTATTCTAAATTTTAACTCAGTTTTTTTTTCCATGCAAAGACAGATCTGTGGCTTCAGATTTTTGTTTTAGGATTGGTCAAGCCAAGTTGATTGGCTTTGTGGTTGCTCCATCCTTGGCATTGTCTAAGGCCAGCTGGAGCAACCTGGTCTAGTGGAAGGTATCTCCTCACATGGCAAGGAGTGGAACAAGATGAGCTTTGAGGTCCCTTCCAAACCAAACCATTCCATGATTCCATTCTATGACTCTGCATGGAAGGAATTAAAGAGTTTTTACCTAATCCACAGTCACAGCTGCACAAGGAGTCACCCCCAGCCCTGATGAGCAGCTGGGAAATGAGATCTGAGCTGAAAGAGTCGTTTAACAACGTGCTCTGGAAAATCCCACCTAGGATCAGCCTTCCCAGACTGCAACGTGCAGTTACTACCAGACTTTGGGGCAGTTACCCCCAGATTTTGGGTGCAGTTATCACCAGATTTTGGGGCAGTTACTGTCAGATTTTGGGGCAGTTGCTTCCAGACTTTGGGGCAGTTATTGTCAGATTTTGGTGCAGTTACCACCAGACTTTGGGGCAGATACCGTCAGACCTTGCTGCAGTTAGCCCAAGATTTTGCTGCAGCTACTGTCAGACTTTGGGGCAGTTATTGTCAGAGTTTGGGGCAGTCATCATCAGATTTTCCTGCAGTTACCCCGAGATATTGGTGCAGTTACTCTCAGATTTGGGTGCAGTTTCCACCAGACTTTGCTGCAGTTACCCCCAGACTTTAGYGCAGTTACCCCTAGATTTTGGTGCAGTTACTGCCGGACTTTGGKGCAGTTACTGYCAGATTTTGGTGCAGTTACCCCCAGACTTCGGTCATGAGGACCCAGGGCTGTGTTTCAGGCCTCTCCTTGCCCAGAAGCACCACTCACGTGGGAGTCAATCCCAACTTCGATGGCAAAACGCATCAGGGGGTACACAGGAACCAAGAGGGACAGAACGTAGAGGGAGATGGGGGGGCCCAGGTTGTCGATGACTCTGCTGATGATAACAGAAATAAAGCACGCCTGAAAATAAAACAAGAGGGTGACTCAGCTGATGGGAAGAGTTAAACTGCTCCTTAAAACTGCATGGGTCTAGCTCTGCAACTCCCTGTTGAATTTATAAAAATCGACAAAAAATTGAGGAAGATGAGACACAGAGAGGGCTCAGGAGATTCTCAGCTGTCTCTGTCTGAGGGTTGGCTGCTGCTTTGGGCCAGCTGGGGAGACTTCTTCCCAGGGACAGGGCTGCTCCAGGCAGACAAGTCAAACATGGGATCCCATCCTGTTCATTCCCATCCCAATCCATGGCAATAATCCGCCTCCTTCCAGGTCAGGCTAGCCTGATGGGTCCTGTCCCAACACTTTATGTCTGTTGGATGTGGGGTGTCAAGCAGAGTGATAAATCCATTTTTTGTCTCCATTCCTGCACCAGTTCAGGTTGGATCCAGGTATTCCCCCGTGTCACAGCAGGATTGTGGCAACACAACACGGTGACACAAATTTAATACCGAATTGGCTGCTATGAATCACACCCAGATTATTGTTCCACATCTTTGCTTGGTGTTTTGACATCTAGCTCATCGTCAAGATCTCAGCATGTCTGCAATCCCTGCAGTGCACTATSCAACCATGTGCTCACCATTATCAGGATGAAAGACCAAAGATCAGAGCTCCATCCTTTGCGAGAGTTGAAGGAGATCAGGTAGATTAAGAGAACCAGGGAAATTCCATAACCCAACATCCCCGTGACCTACAGGGAAAAAAAGGCTTTTGTTGGAGAAAATGGAGTGAGGTAAACCACCAGAAACCCATCTATAGATAGCAACAGGGAGCAATGGAAATGATCACAGAGTAAGATCAGGGCACTTAGAAATTACCACAATTTTACTTTGAGGTGTAAAGGAATACATTAAGGCAAGATTTATTGCCTTTTATTTCCAGCTGGAGAAACCCAAAGGATAGGAGGTGAAACAAGAAGGTCACTAAGAGGACCAAGAGTGTTCCAGCACCATCTGCAGCCACAGTGTCTCAGCTGCCCTCACACAAAATATTTTCCCTCAATCCCTTCCGAGCAAAGCACCAAGGACCAGAATGGGATGTACCAGCATGAAGGTGATGCTGGCGCTGCCAGAAATCTTGCTGTTCATGGCAAACTGGAGCCCAAACATGGAGAAGAGCAGGATGCAGCAGAGTGGGATGTCCACCAGTGCCTGGCCACACCAGTAGGCCGAGGGAAAGAGCCCTGAGATCCTCAGCTGGGCACGAGCTCCCACCTGGGAAGGAACAATTTTAAAGGGGAGTTTATTGCCCGTGCATGGTTGGCCAACTGCACCCATGGGAATGGCCCCAGGAAATGAAAAGGGAATAAWATCGGTCACCGTTGTGATTCTGGGGTAAAATTCAACCTCCTTTTGTCTTTCAATATTTGGTGCTGGCTGCAAAACTTCTCATGGGTCAAAACACCCCAAGCTGCCAATCACAGGGCTGGGCTCAGTTAYCTCAGAGGTGTTTTCCAACCTAAMTGATTCCATGATTCTGTACTCAAAATTCCTTCTGGCAGTKCATTTGTGATCCCTTCTGCCCACCCCAAACCTGCTCCATCCCAAGGAATTTACCTTGCAATCCTGCGTGTAGCCCATGGCAAAGTGAGGAGGAAAACCAGGGAATAACAGCAGCGTRTAAACGAGGTACACGGACATAATATAATCCCAGTATCCTGGATTGTACAGCTGGAAACACAAGAACAAAGCATCTGTGGAAAATGCYTACAATTCATTTTACCATTCATTTTACTGCATTTCTCATGGATCACAGGGCAGCACGAACAAAAAGAGGGATTTGAAACCAAATTTGGGAAGGTTTCCCCAAAGCAGAGCCATGCAAAATGCTCGCTGATGAGGACAGATGGGTGCTGCAGGTCCCACTTCTCCATCCCAGAATTGTGGGGAGCTCTCTCTTCCACCAACTGACAGGCCARAGCTTGAATAACATGCTGGAGAGAATAAGGCACCCCCTGGAGAAACCCTCCCAGCCACCCTCTCCACCCAGCAGCCCTTGAGACCCACACGGGAATAATCTGATTTTCCTGAAGTCAAACGTGGTGGTTCCAGAGGCACCGTGAAGGAAGGTGGGTTTACATGTGATAAAATCTGATGAATTAGTGAGACCTTAAACGGTTTTCTGACAGCTTCTGGCTTCACTTACAGAGAAGAAGGGGTGGCTCCAGACCTGGATGTGCCTGGTGGAGTTGAGGGATCTCAGCAGGGCGTTGCTGATGACGTTCACCAGCACTGGGAAGCAGTTGACAGCCTCCAAGTGGCACAGCACGGTGAACCTGTAGCTCTTCAAAGAGCAGGAGAACAAGGTCAGAACTCCTGGCTTTTCCCATCTGCAGGGAAGCAGTAGAAAAGGAGCACACCAGGAAAATCCAGCCCTGAAACAGCTTTGCTTATGCCTTGTTTGCTAAAAAACCACAAATTATGAGGTATTGGAAGTCTGTATTGCTGTGCTAAAAATGTATATTTTGAGGTGGAAGGTCAGGAAGATAAGGTCTCCTCTAGCATGGATTTTACTGCTCAAAACACTTCCTAATTTTTGTAAGTAGTAAATTTTTGTAAATAGTCAACAGGGCCATCCCACAGGGAGAGCTGATGGAGGTACTTTGCTTAATTATTCAATTGTTGTGAGGAGACTGGGGGGAGAGGAGAAAAATCTTCACCTGATCTTCGCGCAACAATCGTAAAGCACCGTTGTGTTCTAGCTCCTCCGTGATATTTTCYTCCTTTGCTATTTCCACTGTAATATCCTGGCTCTGGAGCAGATGGATTAAGTCATCAATGTCTGTGCCTGGTGTGAGGACCAAAAACAGAGGAATTATAACACTGGGAAACAAAAGAGTCTTTGGCGATTTTATTTTTATTTTTAAATGTATTACCACCAAACAAAACCAGAAGAAATCTAAAAACTGTGGGGATCAGCCAGCACATGTGTGCTGGATCATTGCACGTTAGTTTTTGGGAAGTTAATGGATTTCAGAYTGAATTTTTGCATTGTCCTTTTTTTCCCTAGCCTCTCCTGAAGCGCTACAAAATGAATTTTCCTTTGGGCCYATCTGATGAAGATACCAGTGTCATTCTCTGGCTGAATAACAGGAAATATCATCCACTCATGGGAATGTTGAAGGTGAAACTCTGGAAGCAGCCCATTAATTTGATTCAGCATGAGTGAGCCTGGAGTGTGGTGCCTGCTTTGAAGACCCCACACTCTGAAATTGCTTGGATAGAGACCTGGATTTGTGGCAGAGAGAAAACCTTATCTCCCTTTTGCACATCTCTCATCAGGGTCTCATCAGCTGCTGAAGMCACAATAGGTTTCCCCCCCAACCCTTTAAAGACAATCCTTCCTCCCTTGTTAAAGCCTTCATCCGCCCCTTGCATCCTCCTCATCCACACCATCTGCTCTGTCCTGCATTTTCCTTTGGAGCAGCAAGAACCCAGAGCTGGGGAGGATGAGGAGAAGCTTCTCCCCTCACCTGTGTGGTTGTAGAGCAGGAGGGTGGTGGTCTCCAGGTAGGATTTCCTCCCCAGGGGCAGGAAGTACCGTGCAGGAGAGAGCTGCCAGGCACTCACGCTCTGCCAGCCTCCCATCACGCACAGCTGCACCACCAGAGGAAGCAGAAAAACCACATAGAGCAGCAAACTGCGTTAAGAAAGAGATGAATAAACACTCTGAAAAGAGATATTCAGCAGAAGTGCATCCAGAATGCATTTGTGTGCTGGAAGTGGTGGATGATATTCAGATTACYCAAAGCTCTGTTGAAAACTTTTGGCAATTTTCATAGAATCATGGAATATCCTGACTTGGAAGGGACCCAGAATGACTGAGCTCATGGCCCTGACATCCCAAAAATCCCACCCTGGGCATCCCTGGRAGTGGTGTCCAAACACTCCTGGAGCTCTGGCAGCCTTGGGGCCGTGCCCATTCCCTGGGGAGCCTGGGCAGTGCCCAGCACCCTCTAGGAGAAGAACCTTTCACAAAATCCAACCTAACCCTCCCCTGACACATCTCCAGCCATTCTCTCAGGCCTTGTCACCAATGACCAGGGAGAATTTTACTTCCAGAAGTCTCAAACTTTGATCATTCACCAAATGATTCAAAATGTAGCAGGGAGAGAACCTCAGATCCAGACTGCTCAACTTTTTAGGGCCATGAAATGCCTTTCAGACTTCCATTAGGTACAAGGTTTTCATAAATAAGAACCTTCTAAGCATTTTAGGGCCATGAAATGCCTTTCAGACTTCCTTTAGATGCAAGTTTCTCATAAATAAGCATCTTCCTTTAGTTCCTTGTGCCCCACCAGGAACTCCAGCTTGAACACCAGTGGGGCCAAATGAGTTCAAACTCCGGCAACATGGGAGAATTTAAAAGAAAAGAAAAAAAAAAAAAGGAAGCCTGAAAGCACTCTCTGTACACATTGACTTATTTTGAAACTTCCTCCATTTGACATAAAAGTATTTCTAAATGATTCTTTTATTTAGAGAGAAAATGGGTTTCTCTTGCATAAATTATTCAGAAAATGCACAAAAGGGAGTTTTTGTGTTACTGGCACTGGAAAGCAAAAAACTTTCCCTTCCTCTGAGTGCAGATGACTGAGATCATTCCTAGCCAAGACCTCATATCAATTAATCCAAACTCATGGAAACAGGGGTGTGGAAGTTGTCCCCCCTGGTGTGACCTTGTCCAATTCYAGACCTCCAGGAGATAACCCTGTAGCAATGGTTTTGGACTGCTTGAGCTGCAGTGTGCTCCAGCCAAACCACTTTTGGTTATTCTTGTCAGAGCCCTCTGGAATTCATCAAGGTTACTAGGACATAAATTGTGCTAAATTAAGAAAGAAGAGGCTGAGAAACAAAATGCCAAGACCACAAGAATTAGATAAAGGCTGTGAAAAAAGGGAAAGTCAGTGAAGCACGGGACTGTAACCAACCACATATCCTGAAAAGTGCAGAGCATGCGGACAAGATAGAGGCACCAATCACGAAAAGTGTGCTTAGTGTGCAGTAGGGTTAGAATGTATAAATAGAGCACAATGTAAACAATAAAGTGGCTTCTGCTCAATCACATTGGTTAGCTGTCCAGGAGTCCTGCTCTCCTGCAGAACCCCCTTCGGACTTACATGGACTGCAGGTTCTTCACCGAGCTCTTGAGCTTCAAGAAGCGCACCCGTGCCATGGCAGAGACCTGCTGCCTCCAGAGGGCCAGGCCCTGCACTGATGCCATCCCGGTGTCCGAGAGCAGCTGGGAGCTTGGCCTGGMCTCCTCAGGGCATCCTGGGGCTGCTTCTCCCCACTCCTCCCCAGGGACGTGCTCATCTGCAGAGAGTTTCCATGTGCACATTTATGTCCAAGATTATAGAATGCAGGGTGCCCCCAAAGCGGGGGGTGATTGGCACCTGACTCCATTGATTCAGAATGCTGAACAATTGCTTTATTAAACTATACTATATTGTGTTAATACTTGTCCTGGATTGTCAAGCAATTTGTATTCTATTTGCCATCGGGGTAGCAGTTATCTTCTGTTTAGTGGGAAGTTTCCTTATCTCTTCCACACGCACTCCTCTCTCAGGGGAGACACCTGCTGATAAGAGGCCATTGAATGTCACTGCATGGCTGATAAGAACTATAGCATCCCATTGGGAGATGTGAGCCCAGAGGAAGGAGCCAAGCATTCCTACCTGGATATAATCTGGAGATTCTGGAGCACCAGCCAAGCATTCCTACCTGGATATAATCTGGAGAGTCTGGAACACCAGCCAAGCATTCCTACCTGGATATAAGCTGGAGATTCTGGAACACCAGCCAAGCATTCCTACCTGGATATAATCTGGAGCTCTGGAACACCAGCCAAGCATTCCTACCTGGATATAATCTGGAGCTCTGGAACACCAGCCAAGCATTCCTAGCTGGATATAATCTGGAGCTCTGGAACACCAGCCAAGCATTCCTACCTGGATATAATCTGGAGCTCTGGAACACCAGCACAGCTTCTCCACTGGATTTCCCAGAGGAACAGCAGCTGCCTCTTCCACTGGCTCTTCAGAGGAACCTGCACCTTTCTCCAGGATCCCTGCTCCAGCAGAACCACCYCTGACACTGCAGGAGGGCTGAGCCACAATTCCAATGGGACTGCTGCCAACACCCTGACCCACAGGGTGTCAGGCTCTGTTCTGACTCTGTCAGTGTTGTTTTAGTTTACTGCATTGTTCATTTTATCTTTTTATTTTCTTCCCTAGTAAAGAACTGTTATTTCCTTCTCCCATATTTTTTTTTGCCTGAGAGCCCCTTAATTTAAAATTTATAGCAATTCGGAGAGAGGGGGTTTACATTTTCTATTTCAGGGGAGGCTCCTGCCTTCCTTAGCAGACTCCTGTCTTTCAAAACCAAGACAATACCATACTGTATTAAAGAGATACTATACTACAAAGAACACTGAAGAATACTAAAGAAAAACCTGTGACTGTCCAAGACAGCCAGGGCACAGCTTTGAGTGATTGGCCAAGGAAACAAAACAATCCTCAGCAGAATCCAACTGAAAAATCCCTCAGGTAAACAATCTTCCTAACACATTCCACACATGCAAAAACAACAGGAGCAGAGAACAGAGATAAGAATTGTTTTCTCTTTCTCTGAGGTTTCTTGCTGCGATTCCCAGGAAAAATCCTTGGGAAGTTGTGCCTGCCTGCTCTCTATGAAGAGAGCTGSAGCTACATAAGACCAGCTTCTAGGTTGGGATTCATGACAGTTTAAGAGGCACCTTTGGAAGTTACTGCAGAAGAGCTATCTCTGGCTGTGGGTTGTAAATTGTACCTTTTTGATTGTCCGTGGCTTCTCCCTCCAGCCTCAGGAACACGTCCTCCAGGGTTGTCATGCTGACTCCATAGTTGATAATTCCCTGCTCAGAGCAGCTGTCGAGGCCTCTGAACAGATCTGGAGGGCAGAGATAAAATAAAGGTGTTAGCASAGATATCCAGATCACTCTGGCTCAGCTGAGCCCACCTGACTGGAGCATCTCCAGTGACAGAGAACTGCCAGGACACAAAGGTGTGGAGGAACACAAAACTGCCAGAGCCATCCTCATGGAGGATGATCTTCTGCTTAGCACCAACATTTCAGACTGTTTCATCTTCTGTGGGATGGTCAGGCTGAAGTGATGAGCATGGTAGTGAGAAATGGGCATGGAGCAGCTCAGGTTGTATGGGGTTTTCTCTTATCTCTGTCTTTTCATTTAGCAGAAAAAGAACTAAACTCTCAGTAACACACRTGGCCCAGTTTAGGCTGCAGGGTTTGTCACTGCAAACAGTAGAAAAGCATTTGTTGCACAATTTGATCTTAAATGTATGATAAAATTGTGGGGCAAACCCAAACTGCAATGGTTTGGAAGTCCTGATGTGACTCCTGTAAAAAATCTCCCTTTGCATTTCTCCTTCCACACATTTGTCATTATATTTTTTTCCCCTATGAATAATCCTCAGTTATTTTCATATACATTACCTGGGAATTTATTAATGTTTTCTAAAGGCAGTTTATATCTCAGTTCATACTGGCTGTGTCCTGAGAACGTGGCATTGGGGATGTACCCTTTCACCAGGGATGTCAGATTCTCCAGGTCRCAAGACTCACTGACATGGATCCTGTTGTGTGGAAAAAAACCACAGACAYTTAGGTTTGGAATAAAACCAACCCAAACCCACCCAGACAAACAACATCCACCATTTTATGGATGCATAAAAAGGAAACTCCAGTATTCTTCATTCATTCCCTGCTCTGGATTAATTAACCCCAACCCTAAATCTTACTGCTGTTTCAGTTAATGGAGCTGGATTTTAATGCAGGCAACTTGTTTGTTTAGATAATATCTGCTCTAGGGTTTCATGAATTCTGGTGTCCCCTTGTACTTGCATGTTGCCAGGTGTTGTTGGGGCTTCAGGAGATACCTTAAATGATAGCAAATCCCCCATTTTTTCTTCAGGAACAGAGAAGAGCCAACACACTTCAGCCTCCCGTGCGAGATAAAAGCCTTGCGATCTGGAGAAAGGAAAAGCCAAAGGAATTTCTAGTGCAGAGCAGCCGTGTCCATCTTCTGGGGCTTTGTGCTGCTGGGTTATCTGTCGTAGTGTGTTTTTATGCTTTATAATGGTTTTGTCTTTGTATCCCTTTACTTTTCCCAAATGGTTTGCCGCAGGTTGTGTCCCCTCCCTTTACCTGTGTAATCCCTCTCCTTTGCTGAGACCATCCCCAAATCCCCACCCTGGCTCTCTGTCAGTCACTCAGCATCCCATCCCCTCCATCTAGAACTTTTGGTCCAGGACGTTGAGTGATTAGCCAGAGGCTAGGAGTCAACCCCCCCAAATGTTACCCCATACACTGTCTTAAATGTGCATTCCCCCAGCCTCCATCCCTTAAATTCACTTATTGGTTAGTAAAGTGTTATCTACTTTTGGTTTCTACCTCCCTTTAAATGTAACCGTGGCACCTCTCCTGGGGCCTAAACRTCCTAAATGTCCATTCCTCCAGTCTCCATCCCTTAGGRTCACTTACTGGTCAGTAAATGTTATCTACTTTCGGTTTCCACCTCCCTTTAACTGTAACCTTGGCACCTCTCCCAGGGCTCTCACCAGCAGGCCCCTTGAGGTTTGTAAAGGCTCCCTGGAGCTCCTGAAATAAACCTTGGATTAACTTCTGCTAAGAGTTGACCCCTTCATCTTCTGCCRTTGTTCCAGAGTCTTCTCTGCTGCAGGAGATCAGCCTGGCTGCCCTCTAGCTGCCTTCTGTACCTCCAGGACACAGGAGAGTGCCTCCCCTCCCTGCTGTCCACTGTCTTGGGGCTGGCTGGGGTTCCCTGAATTATCCCCCAGGGATGCCCCAGCAGAGCTCACCTGCCAGGATGTCAGCCTCGTCCATGAACTGGGTGCTGAACAGGATCACCCGCCCCGCCTGCTGCTCCCGCAGGAGGCTCCACACCCGGTGCCTGGAGAGGGGATCCAGCCCYGCCGTGGGCTCGTCCAGGAACAAAACCTGCAGGGAGGATGGGGTCAGACATTCCCCACTGCTGGAGTGGTGGCGTGGCTTTGGGGGTTTGTGGAAACACAGGGTGTTGGGGAAGATGAAATAGGAAAGCCTTATAAATATGATTGCCTGGCAAAAGATTTTGAGACTATGGAAACTATAAACGAGATTGAAATGAAAGCAAGCTTTGAGATACCTCAGGTACTGAACAACTGGAAAACAATGGTGTGGCCAGCTGAGGGTGATCCCCTTTTGATGGAACAACACCCTCTGCTTGCAGACAGGCCCAAGGGTCAGAGCAGACCCAACCAGCTTGGCAGAAGGGGCCCAAAGAGGAGTTTTTAGGGTTTAAAATGTAACGCAGTGTGGTAATGTAATGATTCTTATAGGCTGTATGTAAATGCTATAGGATTTGTATCTTGTACTAGATTGGTTAGTGAGAATGAGAATATTCAACACAGAAGAAGATTTATTGTATTGTAACGGGAACCTCGCTCTCTTACCCTCTTACCCTCTCATCCTCTCATCCTCTCATCCTCTCTCTCTCTCTGTCTCTCATCCTCTCTCCCCCTCTCTTCTCTCTTTACTGCTCTGAGCTGTGGCTGCAGCTCCCAGCAGGGCCCTGCACTTGGCCCTTTTTAATAAACCCCAAGTTCCAGACCTGGCTGCAGAGATCTCTGGTCTCCATATGTCCTGACCATCCCACCCCCCGACGCTCCTACATGAGGGCACCAGGAATATTTGTCTGCTCTGGGGTGCCCTGACCCCCAGGGCAGCACTGACTTTGACCCTCATTCATGGAGAAAGTTTCCTAAACTCCAGAATTCATTAGGGTGTGAAGTAGATTGTAGAGAGCAGTGTAGATGTATCACTTAGGTGGGAAATTTAGGTTTTAGGATTTTTAGTATGTAGCGGATGGAAACAAGATGGAGGGCACAGAGTGTCATCCTGGGTTTCTTTTCATGCTTCTTCTTCCTCCTTCTCCATGGGTTGGGGTGGCATTTTGTAATTAGGAGGAAAAGTCWGCATTTCGGGCTTTTGGGGAKCAGTTATTGGGTTAAAAGGGAAATAATCCAGGTGTCAGTTCTTAATTGGATAGTTTAATCTTAAAAGACCTTGTAACAAGAGATTGTTGGCCATTTTGTGGTGCTTTTCCAGCACGCTGAGCCTGGTGTGGACAGGCTGCAAAACTCTAGATAAGGTAATAATAAAAAAGAACCTGAAGACCGAAAAGATCCAGTGCATCTCTCTTTCCTGACACAAAACCACTCCAGGAGGGTSTCCCCGACAGGGGAGCCCCAGGGASGGCCCAGCCAGAGTCCCWGAASTCGGGGAATTGSTGACAGGTACCCTGACAGGGTTTGGGGTTCTGAAGGCAAGAGACCCTGGGCATCTTTCAGAAAAGGGCAGCTGTTCTGGGGGTTGTGAGAGCTCAGGGAACTCTGCCTGCTTCAAAACTCAGCTGGCAAGGTGGGTTATGAATTTAAAAAAAAAAACAAAAGAAATTATGAAATTTATGATTTCTTATTATAAGCATTTAAAGAAGTCAGAAATCCTAGAGCCAAATACACGCCCAAGGTTTTAATTATGCTGGACCTGAGTATTTCCTACATCACAGAGCTATGCCCACTGCTTTACCTGGGGGTTTCCAAGCATGGCTATTCCAATGGATAACTTCCTTTTCTGCCCACCACTCAGCTTTTCAGCTTGGGTGTCTTGAATGTTGCTGATATCCAGCAGTTCCAGAATCTTTTGCACCTAGAACAGCACAAGGATGTCCATTCTCAGCAGCCATTGTCCTTCCATCCTTTATTAGGGGAGATTTAGATTTAAATTAACCATCAGAAGGAATTTATTCCTTGTGAGGGTGGGGAGGCTCTGGCACAGGCTGCCCAGAGAAGCTGTGGCTGCACCTGGATCCCTGGAAGTGTCCAAGGCCAGGTTGGATAGAGCTTGGAGCTTCAACTTTCAGAAGATCCAGGTGAATTCTTTGACCTTTCCAGTGCAAAAGGAGCCTCTATGGAATGGTGGGGAACACACTCACCTCTTGCTCCACCTCTTTGGATTTGATGCCCTTGATTTCTGCAAAGGTTTTCAGGTTTTCTTTCACTGTCAGGACCTCAAACTGCGTGTTGAACTGCGGGCAAATCCCAATCATCTCCCTGATCTCTTCCCTGTCTCCCGTTTCAGAGAGTTTGTAGTTGTATATGGTGGCAGAGCCTGTTCATGGGGATAAATGGGTGTCTTAGGAAATGCAAGATGTGGCTGGGGGTAGCAATATTCTGGCAATATTCTATTCCCATCTGTCAGAGCTGGGGCAGTTCTCTGCTGTTCTTTGGGCAGTTTTCTTTATCTCTTCACAAGCAATCCTCCCTCCAGGAGATCTCTGCTGTTCATTAATTATTAATTATCTTCTGTCCATGGCCCCTGAGTGTCCCTGCAGGGCTGATCCAATTCCAGCATCCCATGGGAGATGCTCCGCCCAGGGGAGGAGCCAAGAATTCCTACCTGGATCCAATCTGAGCTTTGGGACACCCCAGCAGCCTTTGCCCCCTGCATTGCCAGAGGAGCAGCTTTCTGCTGCCCTGCATTGCCAGAGGGAGCCCAGGCCCATCTCCAGCAGCCCTGGAGCTGCAGAGGAAAACTCCCCCCTTGTGCAGGATCCCTGCTGCAGCAGAGCCACAGCTGGCACTGCAGGAGGGCTGAGCCCCCATGGGAYGGGGCTGRGACACCCCCTGACACACAGGGGACAGGGCMTGCTCTGACTCTGTCAGRGTTGTTTTGTATTACTACATTTGTATTTTTATATTTTCTTTTTATTTTAAAATTTTTTTCCTASTAAAGAACTGTTATTCCTACTCCCATATCTTTGACTGAGAACYTCTTAATTTCAAAATTAYAATAATTCGGAGGGAGAGGATTTACRTTYTCCATTTYRAGGGAGRCTCCTGCCTTCCTTAGCAGACACCTGGCTTTTCTAACCAAGACAATGGGATGAGGGGAATGAATTGATCTTTAGAGCTTTTGGATCAAGGCCACCCCATCCCAGCCTTGTCCTACCTTCCGAGGGGAAGCTGAGCCCACTGAGCACGTTCAGCAGTGTTGTCTTTCCAGCCCCACTGTGGCCCAGCAAGGCAGTGATCTGACCCTCATAAATGTTTAAAGACAGACCTAGAACAAAAATAACAGTCAAGTCTGGGGAGAAATGAAGTTTGAATTGCCCTCCCTCACTGTCAAAGGCAGAAGTCAAAAAGTGCAAGAATTAAGTGATAATAATTAGCCAAAAGACCACTGAGTGGGGCAAAGCTCTGCAAAYATTTAAAGGCATAAGGAGTTGTTCTGTATTTAGCAGAAAAGACAGAAATAAAACAATTTTTAAAAATTAAAATATTTCTTCTCTTTAGTCTTATTAAAACCAGCAAATTAGTAAAACCYGAACAAAATAGTGATCAGYCACATCAATTAATATTTGACATAAATTTCCAAGCATTGCAAGTGGATTTTTTCATTGACTGTTTGCACAATGGTGTTTCCTTGTCTTTAGCAGGAATCAATCTCACAGCTTTCATACCTCTTAAAGCTTCTGTCTTCTTGTCCTTCTTCTTATAGGCTTTTTTGATATTGTGGAGCCTAAAGGGAAGGTAAGGAGGTTATTATGTGGGGATTTCTGTAAATGCTTTTCCCTGCCACCCTTTTACATTTTTATGGACCTTAAGTTACAATRACAGAAATGGCATGAAGAAAATAAGAGGTGCTGGGAAATAAAGCTGAGATTTACAGGTTTGACAGGCTCTGTGCCCAGGTGTGAACATCCCAACCTGGCACCAAAAATGGGGCACCAAGACTGGCAAAGACAGGGCCAAGCCCATTGCAACACTTCCACAATGGGTTACCCTCTTCATTCTCCCTTTTGTCCCTAAAGGACATTGAAAGTCCACAATAAAATAAAAAACCCAGTTATTTTTAAATSTAAATTTATCTAAATTTCACCTTTAGTGACCAGTCTGAATTATCTTTTTTTCTCTGTGAAACAAAATGTTTTGCAAGAGTCTCACGAACAGGAAAACAGCCTAGAAAAGTCCAACCCAAGMTGATTGAAGGAGTGGGGAGCCCTAAAGCAGGCAAAAGCAATCCCTTCTCTCTGAACCTGATGGCCTCTTTCCCAAGGAACTGGGGGGGCACAGGCTCCACATCATCTCCCAGGAGCTCCTCAGGGTTTGCTGTGGCTYTGGGCACGTCCCTGGTGGAGCCTCTCCTGCTCCTCACCCAGTACGAGGCCTTCAGGAAGAACAAAGGAGGGGCTGGGATCCCGTATTTGCCTGCCAGGAAAGCAGAAAGATGGCCTGACATCAACCAAAGGCACAGCCAAGACACCATCCTAGACTAAACCTTTAGGAGTTTCAAACAGCACAATATTGTTGATTTTTCCAGTCAACCCCCTGCCACGTTTGGAACAGAAGTAGAGGAGACAAGAAGGGTGGCTCCAGGGAATTATGTCATGAATTCAGTGGTTTTTGTAATGAATTGAAGCATTGTCCTACRTGTTATTACACTTTAATCTCATCATTAGAAAGAAAAAATATTTAAAAATGTTAAATACTTTGTTGTCATTGATTCTCTGGATCTGGTGGTGCCAGAAACAGAAAAGTCACTCCGTGACACCATAAATTTCTTTTAGTCCAAACCTTATTCTGGTAGAGTCCAAGAAAGGAGCAGCCCATCATTTCCTTGATATAGCCCATGAAATCCAYGTAAATAAAAATAAATCATTCCCACCTGGCAGAATTTTGTCGAAATACAGAGTCAGCAGCATGTACAAGACTGAGTCAAACACCAGCAGTATGTAGGTTGAAAATAAAAAGTATGCTTCCTCCATAAGGTTGGAAAAGGAGAAACCTATTCTATATTTCTCTAAATCGAAAATCTGAAGTAAAAGAGAAAGAAGAACAAATTTCAGGCACAAATGCCACCAAACCATGGATGCAACTCTGTTTCTTAACCCAGAAATCATCTGCAGTACTGACCAACTGTTCTTATTTTCTTTCAAAAGGGGAGGGGGAATGAATTAACTCCATGCAGAGATCTTCATGCTTTAATCCAGAATTTTCCAGAACAATCCAGAAACACAAGAAAATATCAGAGTTTTAGAGGAAATCAATTAAAAAAACCCCTGATATAGGCACTCTTGATGTGATAGAGTCACGACAAAAATGTTATAATTTACATAATGATTGATTTAACCATATGGCAAATTAACAAAGTCAGTCACTCTTTCTGCTGCAGAATTCTCCTCTCCCAGGCAGATTTTTCTTTAATATATATCAAGAAATCAAATATTAGATTACCAGAGCTAGCAAGAGCTGTGCAGATATGACTAATGGAAAAGTGGGCAATGGATTTCTGCAGGGCGGGGATGGAGGAAGGGCAGCAGCAGCAGGAATCAATTCAGAGCTGCCTTTGCACAGTCCCTGCTGCCAGGAAGGAGCAGGGGAGTGGCTGGGCAGCCAGGGATGCTGTCCCTGATGTCCCTGAGCATAATGGGGCTGTTGTGTGCAGGATGGGGCCATGTGGAAGCTGCAGACGTGCACAACAGCAGATTTTTTTTTGTGCCAAGGGCCCTGCTTGTCTCTGCATTCAGCTGCTTTTGAAGCAGGGCAATGGGATGGGGGTGTTGGAGCCCCTCTGTGCTGCCCAGCACAGCTCAGCTCACCTGGGGGTTGTGCACAGGAAGGRGAAATGCCTGGGTGGTTTCCAGCTGGATTTTTGAGCTAAGGGCAGGAATTCCTGCACCTTTCTCCACCAGCAGGGGAAGGAAGGAAGGTTCAGCTGCAGGGCTGGTGCCCCCATACCTTGGCAATGCCAGTGTTGAAAGCAAAAGGACACATCAGGCCAAGGAACCACTTCAGGGGCTTGGGGACTTCTTCTATCAGCACTGCCAGGCTCAGGAACCCGAAGATAAAGATGATGAGGAAGCCTATGGAGCTGACAAGCTTGGAGGTCCTTAAGAGGGAGCAGAGCATGAAAACCAGGTGGATCTGTAAGGACAGGACTTTCCTTCAACCACTGAAAGAAATAAATATCCTTAACAGCAGCACTTCCRTCTGCCAGGCACCAGATCTCTGCTGAGCTGAGTCTGTGTAATAAAATCCACTAAAGCCCTTCTTAGTGGGTTGATCTGAGTTTCAAACTGGGCCTTTTGTAGCCAAACAAGAGCCTGTCAGCCCTTCAGGCTGCAAATCAAACCTCTGCTGCTGGCCTAGAAAAGCCACTCAGATGTTTCAGCCAGCGTGGCCCACAAAGTTCCTGAGCACTGTGCAAAAGGCTTTGGAGCAATGCTCAGGCTCATCAACAGGGTAATAAATCATGTGGGGAGGAAGTCTGGCTTTAGAGCCTGACTTACACACGCCAGGCCATAGAGGAAGAAGAGGAGTGAGACTGCAGGGAAGCTGCTGGTGTAGAAGCTCTCACGCAGCACCAGGACCGTCAGCAGGCAGGAGAAGATCAGCACATAAAGGGAGTACAGCAAACTCCAGGACAGCCTGGGGAGGGAGAGGTGCCATCAGCCCTGGGGGTCATTAACGCCTCTGCTTACAGCTTCATCTGCACGTCAGAAGTGTTCAAATTGAAATATTAATTATTTYCCGCGGCAATAATTTCTTTTTCACATCCTCAGAACAGACAGGTGATCCAGCTCAGGAGAAAATGCCCCAGGGAGCTGAGGACACCACTGCCATGCTCAACCCTCTGGATGAGGAACTGAACAAATGCACTGATCAGTTGCATCAATTAATATTTGACACAAATTTTCAATCAATGCAAGTATGTTTTTTCATTGACTGACTGAAGTATTTGCACAATGGTGATTCCTTGTCTCTACCAGGAATCAATCTCACAGAGTGCTGGCAAAAAGTTTTAAACCCATTTAACTCATTCATTGGCTTCTCAAGTGCCCGTCACTGTCATGTTTTCTGAAAAATCCCTTYGCCAGGATTTCTTCTCCTAGGAAGCTGAGAAGCCTCAGAGAAAAAATGAAGTAATATTATCTCATTGCTTCTCCTTGTTTGCTGCTTTGGAATGTGGTTGGAGATTGTTTATCCAACAGGTGATTGTTTCATCGGTTTCATGTGAATTGTTTGTATTTAGTGACCAATCGTGGCCAGGCTGTGTTGGGACTCTGGAGAGAGTCACGAGTTTTCATTATCATTCTTTGTAACCTTCTGTCTGTATCCTTTCTCTATTCTTTAGTATAGTTTTAKTRTAGCTTTCTTTAACATAATAAAAGTACATAAAATAATAAATCAGCCTTCTAAAAACATGCAGTCAGATTCTCAATTCCTCCTTCGCCCTGGGGACTCCGAAAATAACACAAGTACCCAGGAACAGGCTGATTTTTGGCAAATACATTCAAATTAAAAAAGAGCTCACCAAAATGCAATGTCCTGCAGCCCCATGGTCTTCATCAATTCTTTGAGCTGCTTCTTCTCTTGTGTGACATTCCTTGATAAGAAATACATGAAGGGCAAGAAGCACATCACGACAACRACCATGAAGTAGCTGTACTCCAGGCTCATGGAGAACATGATGCTCCTGGACTTCATTCTGGCACCAGCAATGGATTCCATTTCTTCCCAAACAGAATGATTTGTCACCATCTAAAGGAATGCAAGGTCAACAGATTAGTGTTTTGCCTCTTTTCTGCAGTGAGATGCATTTATACAAGGCATATTCTGCTTCATCCTCCCTTAATTAAGTTTTAAAAGCAGCTTTATTTTCTGKCAAAGCCATCCCTTGCTATTCCCACAGCAGAGTTTGCCTTTCCTATATTATATTTAMAATGAAATGATGCCTCCATCAGCTCCTAAATTGGATTTACCTCTATAATGGCAGCATCAATGCTGGACTGCAGGGACAGGAAGCCTTTGTACCAGTACCTTGGGCTCTCACAGCTCTTCCAGGAGAAGTCATGGCAGGTGTCTGCAAGGCAAAGGGCATCACACTCATGAAAAGTAATTAATGTTCATTATTAAATGTAATGACAAGAACACACTGGCACTGTGGGAAACTCTTCAAATGGACAGTGACAAGGAAAAAAACCCAAACCACCCAAATTCAAACTAAAAAAAACCCAAACTGCAAATCATTCCATCGCTTAATAAATGTGGATTATTCTCACCCTGTCCACATTAGACAACCACCCTGAAATTCTCATTTTGTATTACCTATGGCTCCAATGACTTCATTGGGAATAGTCACATGGGTGGTAGGAAACCTGAGGTGGTAGGAGAAGTTGTCCTTAAATACAACTCCTATAATTTCCCTGTTTGAAATCCAGGCTTTCTCCATGGCTCTCTCATCATCCATTTCCACTAGTTTTATACCTGTGGAGTGCCAGAAAAATATTGCCATGAGATTTTGTGAGTCTGGAAGTGTGTCCAGAGGCATTGAGGGAATGTTCTGCTTTCTCAGCACTGCAACTCCTCCTTTTCCAGTTCTCACTTGTCACTCTTGTGCCAGGGTCGGGACAGGAACAGGAGAGAGGCAGGATCGTAGAGAAGGCAAAGAAGGGTTTATTCAAAAGAACCGAGCGGTTTTTATAGARTGGTACGATAGAGTCTATTCTATTGGCTAACTAACAAGAAACATCATTCTCATGCACTGTCCTTGAGAGGAACAGAAAAATGAAGTAGAAAAACACCTGCAAATTGTTTATAGTCAACAAGTTATTACATCTTTCCAGCTCCCTAAAACTTCTCACAAGCTGCTGTGAGAAACGTTTGCCATTTCTGTCTCTCTGTCCCATGGCATCCACACTCACTGGCCATGGAGGCAGCTCTAAATACTTCAGACTTTACCTGTTGAGAAGAAATGCACCTCAAAAGAATGTTTTTTAATGTGTTTTAGAAGTATTAGGGAATATTAGGTAAGGCAGAGTTTTCCAGTTCAGAAGGGCACACTGGCCTCACAGGTAGTTTAAATCCTAGAGAGGAAATATTTGTGAAAATGGAGGATTTAGGGTGAATTTTAAACCATCTCCTGACCAAAGACGTTCAAGAACCGCTACAACACAGCGCACACCGCATAAGAGGTTCAATAACGACAAAATCCARTATTTAAAAAGCAAAGCCCACCTGTCACGACAGAGCTGGAGGCCACTTTGCTCATGATGTGCCTGGTGGTGGCAGTGGCGGGGGTGAAGGTGACGGTGACCCCGGTGGCATTGAAGGCAGGGTCGTCCAGGTGGCCCAGGTGCTCGGCGGGCACCTCGGGGTACTGGGTTTGTGTCATGAACCCGTGCGAGGACACGATGAACAACAGGGGCAGGAAGAGCAGGGACAGAATCCACTCCTGCGCCAGGGAGAGCGGGGAGGAGAATGTCATGGCAGCAGAGAAGCAGGTTCTTCGTGGGATTAAGATGGGAGCAAGAGGAATTCAGTCGTTGTGRGGTTAAAATGTAAATAAGAGGGATTCGCTCACACCCATTTCTTAGGAGGGGATGAAGAGATTCTCTGCATTGTGGCCATCACCTGCTCCAAGAGCCCATCTGTGCCCTCATTTGTCACAAATCAGACATAAATATCACCATTTAAAAGAAATKATTCAAGTCTCCAAGTGTTCATTACCAGTCAAGCTTCTCAAAAGTAGTCAAAGTTCTAATTTTACCCAAARAAGTTGGTGTCTRGGGGCATGCAGGGATTGGCCACTYTCAGTAGTTAGCTGCTATTTTTGYTTTATTTTTAATTTTTTTCTTACCTGAAAGCTCTGCATCTTCATCCTCCACTTGATCAGGACATTTTTCCACAAGAGAATTTTAGYTTGCTGGAATACACTTATATTCCTCTGGACTGTCTTCATCTTTGAACCTGGAGACAATTTCTTTTTGAAAATTGCTTTCAAATGCAACAAAAGCCAAACCAGCAGCAACTGGTTTTATTTGCACAGTCCTTGCAGATGTGCAGTGAAGCTTTTTCTCCCTTTTTACAGCAAGAACGAGCTGAAGAAACTCAGATGTTGTGTGCTGAGCACAACCACCCCCTCAGCACAGGGTCCAAGACCTGTCCAAGACCATCACCCTCAACACACTCCAACCCTCACAGCTCAGCAGCAAACGCTGATAGAAATCAGAATTTCAGGCTTCCATGCTTCAGCATGGGGAGTTTGGGAGGAGCTCATTGTTTATTGATGAAATAAAAAAGGGACTATCTCATTACATGACCTAATCARCTTGGGTGGGCTCCATATCCAAGAAACAACAACAATATAGTCAATTAAAATCCCTAAAATCCTTTTGCTTGCAATTTTAATGTGCTTTAGGCTCAACACCAAGTAGTGTTGAGCAACTCCTGGCTGTGGYGTGAGCTGAGCTCTTGTGGAAAACAGCATCTGCTGAAGGGAACTCGGAGCCACGAGAGAGCAAATTCTTGGAAGTACGTGGGAGAGATGTCACAGGCAGGTTATTAATGAGAAATGAGATAAAACTGAGTGGCCACGAGCATGCACTGAGTTGTTACTCCAACAGACAAGGCAGAATCCTCAAAATGACATGGTCCAAGCAAAACAAGGATTATTTTGCCTGGTTAATGTGGGAACTGAAAGAAGTAAAGCACAAAGCTGCCTGTCAGATTTTTGCAGATGAGAAGTGTGCTTTTAACCATCCACAAAATATCCATGAGGACCTTTAATGAGCAAAAGGATTCAGTAGCTCCATGTAAAAGAGCTCTGCTCAAATGGCCAAACTGCTCTGCTGTCACATCTGGAGCTAAAATCTGCTTTTCAACAAAATCCTGACCTTCTCTAAGTGATTCTCAGGTAGAAAAATCAGAGCTGTTACAGATCTAATCCCTTCAAGCCTTCCTGTCATAAGGAAGGAAGATTTACGTTGTCCTGTTCCCCTGAGGGACAATGCCTCATGGTGCTGACAGGCAAAACAGAGTTTATCTTCCTCCAGATATTTCTATTCAGCCCTCAGGGGTTGAATCTCTGGATGTGATGAGACAGCAGGCGCTGAAATTCTGGAAAAGCAGCWGCAACAAGGGGCTGCAAACACTTGCCCTGGCTTTTGCCATCATCTCTAAACAGAGTTTTTCCACACTGATGGACTAAACCTAGGTGTATAAAAATTTGAATTTAGTGTGTAATAACCTCTAGACTTCTTTGAATAAACTGTGGGTTTACACTTGCTATTATTTGGTTGCTTTTTCACCCCACAGAAGTGAGGATTAGGAGGTTGTGTGTCACCTGTGCCTAATATTAGGGTTGCGTGTCACCTTACCTAATATTCCCTAATCTCCACCTCTGCCATGGGGTTTGTTTCACAGCTAAAGACCCTTGCCATGTGGATCTAAGGGTCCCTTGCCGAGGATCTAAGTAACCTCGGCAGGCTGACAGTCCCAGGAGATCCTGGGCTGGAGAGTGGCACACCAGGAGCTCATCCTGGACATGCCACGTGTCCCTCGTGTGGTCACCCCTCAGTGCCCACTGACCCTGTGCTGCTGCAGGGTTTGGGCAGCTGGGGGAAATGTGGCACAACTGATTTCTTTGCTCCTGTGGTATTTCAGGAGATTTTTTTTTTTAAGAGCATAAGATGGACAGAACTTTTAAATCCAAACTTTAGCTTACACTGGAGGTAGGGAAAGAAATCTACTCCTTGTATGTCCTGGACCATTTAAAATACTGAGCTGAAGCTGCTGCCTCCTTGTAGTGCTGAGAAACACTGGAWATAAACCTGTGCCACAAGCTGAGCTCCATTTGTGTGTTATTCCATCTCAAAGCAAGGTTAAAAAGACTCTGTTGCCTTTAAACACCCCTCAGCTTGACCCAACCTGTTAGAAAGATGCCCCGTGCCCCACCCACACACTGTACCCTCACCCAGTGTTGTTAACAGCGTTATCATTTACTGGGGGTTCCATACCTTCAAAGTAACATTTGTTATTTAGATTTAGGAAGAATGCTTCAGCCTTACCTCAGCAGGAAGCTTTGAGAAGACTCCAGAGCCTGTCCTGGAGGAGCAGAGGTGCTGAGCCTCCCTGGGCTGGACTGCCCGACTCTCCTCGAGATTCCCAGCTCTTCTCTGTGGTTTTCCCCCCACCCCTTCAGGCACTTCTGCAAAGACATTCCTCACACCATGGCTTCTTTTGTTCCCCTGGCTTCCTTCTGCTTCCTCCCGGGCAGGGCTCCAGCTTTATTTGTGTCAGAAGAAGCAAACAGAGCACTTGTTGAGGCGCCTCGTCCGAAAAGTTATCACAGAACATTCTTGAGTGGTGGCCAAGAGAAGAAAAACCAGCCCCACAACAAACCACACAAAAATCCTTTCTCTGGCAAACTCTGCTGTGTTTCTCAGYGCAGCAAGAGGAGTTGAAGTCAACAGTGATGTCACTGCACAGGCAGGGGAGGACAAAAGGCGGCAAACTCTTCCCGTGGCATCAGGCACAGAGTAGGAGCAGCAGATAAGCGCTGCCTCCTGGATAGCAACAGCTCTTCCAGCTAAAAAACATCTTGGAAAGGTTGAGATAAACGTCTCCTGACTAACCCTGCGCTTGTAAAGGGGATGGGTTTGGTTTCAGCCCAGGCTCTGSAGCGTGGCTGCCCAAAGCAGCATCCCTGGCCTCATCAGGGCTGAGGGACCCGGGGTGGGA
Source organism: Cardinalis cardinalis (assembly GCA_014549065.1). Taxonomy (NCBI): domain Eukaryota; kingdom Metazoa; phylum Chordata; class Aves; order Passeriformes; family Cardinalidae; genus Cardinalis; species Cardinalis cardinalis. Next base: position 81,199 of record JACDOX010000411.1, on the reverse strand, counting down.
GGGAGCCYGAGCAGCTGGGACAGGAAAAGTGGAGCAGCTGGATTTGCTTCCCTCTGCTCTGCCTAGCAGGAAAAAAAACACCCCTAAGGTTTAAATCCCATTCAGATGTGTCAGAGGGAGGCAGACAGGCCTCAGTCAGGCAGGGAGTCAGGGCATGGGATGGAGTTAAACCTGTCCCCAGAACATCTCCTGGGTGTCCAAGCTCATAAAAGCTTAAGCACAGAGCTCTATTCATTTTTAACCTTCTAAGATATACATTAAATAAACTTGTTGCAACTTAGAAGGMGAACTTACACAAGCTTATTGTTTTATTTCTCACGTCTGCACTAACTTAGAAAACTTTTTTTGCTGCTTTAGCATCTGTTCCCATAACTTCTGCTTAAGGCCTGCTTTCTTAGCTTTCCTAAAACCCTCTAATTTTTATGGATTCCAGCACAAGCCTTCTCCTCCCCTCCTTCCAAAACGAAAAACAACACTCTAACGTGAAGAGGGGGCGATGCCAGGTGCCAGGCAGTGAATCTCAGTCTCCTCCCTGCCCACCTCCTTGGCAGAGCTCTGATGTTGGGAGATCCAGGAGGAAAGCAGAACTCCKGGGTGTGGGTGGCTGCTCTGGGCACTGCTGCCGGCAGGAGCAGCCCATCCGTGAGCCACGGCAGYCACCTGCTGGCACCTGCTTGCCCAAATGCAGTGCCCAGACACTCATCCCTGCCTGCCCAAGGCACCTGCAGAGCTCTCCCTGCTGTGTCCCAGCCCAGCACCACCCACAGCAACCAGGGCAGCTCATGGTGAGGGTYGTGCTGCTGTGCCCGTCCCATGGGATGGCACTGCCCCTGGCCTCCAGTGGGTCCCCAGCCTCTGCCAGAGGGTGCTGGGGGAGAGGGCAACAGGGCACAGGGGGAAACACCTGGATGCAGGGAGTTCCTGCTTTATTTAGGTTTTGTTGTTGTTGTTGTTTTGGTTTTTTGGTTTTTTGGTTTTTTTTTGTAGTATTTTTTAATTATTATTATTATTTTTTAATTATTTATTTATTTATTTTATTATTTTTTAATTTACTTTTTAACTCTAGCCCTGGCAGGCAGATAATCCAAGAGGAGATGCTGACCTGCTCAGACAGGGTCAGGGTGATGGAGCTTGCCCCCAGCTCCCCATCAGTTGCCCCATCCCTCCCAGGTGCTCACAGGAGTGCTGGTGAGGAGCCCCCCTCTCTTCTCAATGACCAAAGCAAGGCTCAGCCTGCTGTCCTCCTTCAGCTCTATTTTGGGTCAAAGCACACCTTATTTTGACTCTTTTATAGATGATGATATAMGGGCTGCAAAATTCAATTACATTGATCCAGCCACTGCTGACTCCTTTCCTCTGTCCCTGGCCCCAGTGGTGGGGATGAGATGGGCCCAGTTGGCCTGAGCTGGAACTCACAGCATGTTTGGGTCAAAAAACAGCCCTGTCCCTCTCTCTCCCAGGAATCAGCAGCTCTGCTGGCCACATCCCACCAGGCAGAGGGTGATGATTCTCAGGGCTGACAAGGCAGGGACCTGGTGTCCTCCTGCCATGGGTGAATGAGGTGCCAGTGCCTCCCCAGGGTTTGCTCCTGGTTCTCCCCAGGGACTGAGCTCCTTTCCCAGCCCAGTGTCCCTCACAGCCTCGGGGTCAGGAATTCAAACTCTATGAGCCATCTTGAGCAGGGGCACAGATGAGATTCAGGCATCATTTTGTCAAAGGATAAAGGCTTTATTTATTAAAATAATAACTCTTTTTTCTCTGTGAGGCAGAACACCTGCAGGGCTGTGCGTGCTGTGACGTSGGTCACCGAGTGCTGGGGCTGCAGCTGGCACAGCTACCAGTGATTTCACTGATGAAATTCAGTAACACTGATGAAATCCATGGAATATTTCCCACTGTGCCTCCAGGAATCAGGGGTGGAGGCGTCTCTGCTCCACAGCCCCGTTGGAGGCCACCTCCAGGTCGTGCTCATCTGCATCCCTGGTGAGGTCTACAAACACCTGCAACGGGACACAGTGGGAAGCACCCTGTGATTGCCATGGACTGGCTGTATTTGTGCTGGTCACAGCTTATTYCTTCTTTTTCCACAGGCAGTTCCCAGCCTGGAGCTCCTGCACAAGCCTACCTGGTGCAAAGTGTTCAGTGACAAGCTGTACTCCTCAAGCTTGAAATTCCGTTTAGCTGCGGAGGGACGGAGAAAGCATCCTTAAAACCCAAATCCACAGAAACCATTTGAAAGTGATTTCCTTATTTAACTGATTGTTTCCTTTTACCTGCTTCTAGCTGGGAGAAAGACCTGGACAGAGGCAGTGCATCTGCCACTGGAATCTTGTAGGTGAGCATTGAAGAAGTCCTGAAAAAGCAATTAGAAAAAATGAATTCTTCATCTTGTGACTTGGCAGTGCAGTGTCACAGACATCTTTTCTGAAAAATCCTTTCCTTAGGATTTCTCCTCCTGAGAAGCTGAGAGGCCTCAGGAAGAAAATATAAACAATGATTATCTGCTGCTGTGGAATGCAACAGGTGCATCTGGGATTGGTCTCATGTGGTTGTTTCTAATTAAT
>JACDOX010000411.1:50201-74954 GCA_014549065.1 Cardinalis cardinalis | reverse complement strand
TTAATGACAATGATGGGTTCATTTTTTGGGGTGCATTAATGACAATGATGGGATCATTTTTTGGGCTGTATTAATGACTATGATGGGTTCATTTTTTGGGGTGTATTAATGACCATTATGGGTTCATTTTTTGGGGTGCATTAATGACAATGATGGGATCATTTTTTGGGGTGTATTAATGACCATTATGGGTTCATTTTTTGGGGTGCATTAATGACCATTATGGGGTCATTTTTGGGGGTGTATTAATGACCATTTTGTTACAGGGCTTGCTCCCAGCTGAGTGAGGAGCTCAGCAAGCTCTCCCCATCCCCTGGCCATTGGGAAAAAGGGAAAAGACAGATCTCCACTGTCACCTCTGCCTGGCCAAGAGTTCCTGCAGTGATGGGTGAGCCCATCCTGTTAAACCTGCCCCAGRTTCCCATTCCTGCCAGGCCAGGGCTGCTCACCACATGCGGCGCTGCCCTTTGGGGTCCACACTCACGGAGGGCTCATCCCAAAGCATCACTGCTGGGCCTCCCAGGATGCTCAGAGCAAATGATAGCTGGAATGGGAACAACATCAGGTCAGGGCTCCTTTATTTACCTGCAAAACTGGTGCACCTTAATCCCTGTGAATTTTTCAAAGCTGAAGCTCTTGATTYCAAAGTACAAAAGGAAGAGGGATTTWAAAAAWAATCCCACTTCAGGTGTTCTCAGTTAATGTTTTAATCTCTCAAAATCAGATTTCCCCAGAACCCCTGAGCCTGCCAAAGATGTGAAAGTGGTTTTCCATCCYATTTACTGGAAGATGTAGGTGGTGGGGCGTGAAGAGGTGATTGTAAATCCAATTTGTGGTCAGCACTTATTAAGCACACAGTGCAGAAGAATGGCAAAAGGGGGTGAGGAGGAGGGAGGGAATCCTGCCAGGATGGATTCAAAAGGTATTGATGAAAATGAATGATGCCAGGAACCCACTCAGCTGAAGGTTTCCTCTGCACCGTGTCCAAGAAAGAGCGAGCAGGGCTTGGGGAAGTAGCAGAGACAAATCCAACACGTACCTTTCTGGCTTCTCCAGCAGATAAACTCCTCGCTGGGGTCTTGAAATGCTTCAGGAGATCCAAGGTCCTTCCTATGCTGTGGGGAATGGAAAGGGAAAAGCCTCAAATGACCATCTTGGTGTGCAACCTCCGTGGTCAGGGGTGCTGAGGAACACTGACATCTTGTGGTTGATATCCATCACCTTGGGTTACCTGGGGATTCTGCTCCTAGCTTGGATGTTAAATGGAGGAATTTTTGCAGAAATTCAAGGCAGGAAGTGCAGTTAATGAGAGAAGTGAGTTATTCATGCAACTAACTAGCCATGAACTGACATCAGTTTGATTTTTTTTTGTGAATTTTCCCAGGTAAACTTGGGCTACAATCTTCACAGGCAAGGGACTGAGAACAGTATAAAACAGCAGAGCTCATCAGGAGAAGCTCTCTAAGGTGAGAGGCATTGAAGATGTTGTCTCTTAACCACACGAGCCAGTTTTGTTAACAGAGAAACSACCCTATAAAATCACAGAGTGATCGGGCTGGTGTGGGAATCAGAAAAACAGAAACTTCCACAGACACTGAAGGATTTAATCTAAAGCCTTGGAAGAAGCTTAGATTGATGCAAGAATACAATACACAGATATTAGGCAGAAAAATCATAAATTTATATTTCTATAGTTGCAGGTGAGAATATGCCTTAAGTGAGAAACTGTTTTGATAAGATGGTGAAGGGTTTATAATAAGGGTGGGGTTGTATGGAATAAGCTGAGAGTTTAGAAGTTATAACAGAAGCATTTGTGTGCAAGTGAGGCAGAAGCCATTAGACAAAAGTATCTGCACTGCAGCAGGAGTAAGTAAAGSTGATAGGTTAGAAAAGCAAAATAGAATTCTATAATATAATAAATAAATGGACAGTGGCAACTGCCCATTGATTTAGAAAGTTCTGTATTGCCTTGTAATGAAGAAACTTGTGACTACTCTTGAGCTATGGCCAAATGCTTGCTTCTGTAAAATCTCATGGCCCCTGAAATTGATGTTTATCTGAGAAATAAATCATTCTTAGCTTGAACATAGTCCCAGCCCTTCATTTCCAGCGGCAACAGACAGGCTGGAAGGCTCCCCATGTCAGGAGGGAGGCAGAACCAACAGATGAGATCATCTGGCTTCCTACCAGCTGATGGCAAGAGCAGCATCTTCCTCCCTCATTCCCCTGATGGCAGTGAAGGCCTCCAGGTGCTGCAGCACCGTCAGGTGTGGCCAGAGWGGGTCCTGCTGTGGGCACCAGCCCAGGGCCCCTGGGCACGGGGGGGCTTCATCCTGGCTCCTGAGCAGCACCTGCACAGACACACAGCTCCAGTTGTGGGGTCACATAATCCCTGTGGCCTGGAGGTATCTCAGAGCTCATCCCATCCCACCCCTACAATGGGCTGGGACACCTCCCACCAGCCCAGGCTCCTGAGCAGCACCTGCACAGACACACAGCTCCAGTTGTGTCACACCATCACAGGGTGCTTTGGCTTGGAGGTACCTGAGAGCTCATCCCATCCCTACAATGGGCAGGGACACCTTCCACCAGCCCAGGTTGCCCCTGGGCATGGGAGAGCTTCATCCCAGCCCCCAAGCAGCACCTGCACAGACATAGCTCCAGTTGTGTCACACAATCACAGGATGCTTTGGCTGGGAGGTATCTCAGAGCTCATCCCACCCCTACAATGGGCAGGGACATCTCCCACCAGCCCAGGCTCCTGAGCAGCACCTGCACAGACACACAGCTCTAATTGTGGGGTCACACCATCACAGGGTACTTTGGCTGGGAGATATCTCAGAGCCCATCCCATCCCTACAATGAGCAGGGACACCTTCCACCAGCCCAGGTTGCCCCAAGCCCCGTCCAACTGGCCAAGGCAAGCAGTAGTGTGGTCAGCAGCCACTTGGGAGTGGTCACCCTCCCTGAGCAGGGGGATGCTGCTCCATCTGCTTTTTCTCTTTGGGTGATATTACCAGCACCAGCCTTTTCCTAGTAATACTTTTCTATTTCCAACCTTCAGTCCCAAATCTGTAAGAGCAATGGCATTTCCCCTCCCCCAGCACATGCCATTAATCATTCTGCACGCAATTAATGATGGATTGTCACTGGCCCAACACTGTTCACATTTGTTTTCAATTTCCTGGTTTTGCAAGGCTGTTTATGGAGAGTGTTATTTTTGGGGTTTTTTAGATGTCAACAATTCTTACAGAGCTCGAGACATTTCACAATGGGTTTCCAATGCCAGCTGAAGACTTCCTGTTGCTCAAACTCTTAAATCTGTAACACTGACTTTGATGAACACTAGAACTTATGCTTGGCATGAATCAACACTTTTTCTCAGCTCTGTAAATATCCAGGGCACATAAATTGTACGTAAACATCCATAAATCCCCTGATGGTAGGAAGATTTTGCTGGCTTGCCTTATCACATCTTTAATTTATAAATGCATCAAGGTCATCTCTGCAGCTGCTCCAAGGAGCCACCTACCTCCCCAGCAGTCACTGCTACACCTCCAGAAATCATGTTCAGAGTTGTGCTTTTCCCAGCTCCGTTGGGTCCTAACAGACCTAAGACTTCTCCTGGAACAAATATGCAACAACTGTTAACAATATTTCTTGGTCATATGACAATGTTACATAGAATACAGGTCAATACCCGTGTATTCTATGTAATATTTAAAAGTACAGTAGGAGAAAGGGTTGTTTTATGCCCATAAATTAAAACTTTGAATGCAGGAGCCCAGAGTGTCAGGTCTCAATGCCCACAAGAAAATTCTAACAAAAATATTGCCTCCAAATGAGACCTTCCATTTAGATTTTAGGGAGTGCAGAAAAGTACTTGAACCTTTTTTAACACCAAAAGAGAGGTTTTTGACAGCAAGTTTCTTCTTTTTCTTAAAGATGGAAGTGGCTGTCCTGACTTCGTATTCCTTGCGCAAACTGTTGACAACRACCAAGTCCTGTGAAGAGACAGAGAGGGAAATAAAAATTCTCCTCCTACCCCAYGAGACAGCTGATCTGTTCTTACCATTAAGCAGGACTTTGAAAAAGAGAAAATTTCTAAATTAAAAAGCCATGAAACAGAGGTTAAAAAATAAAAAACCAAASCAGGAAAATATGCAGGATGGGAATAAAAATAGTGAGGCCAGCTAAAGTCCTTGTGGTGCCAGGGTGACTGTGGGCTGGATGGTGAGATCTCATCTTCTTGGGATTTCTGCTGGTCAGAGTGACTCTGAGATGTGTACAAGTCTCTTTTCTATCTGTTCTCATTCTCGAAGTTGTTTATTATTTTTTATTTATAACATTCTTTATCTGACTTGACGAGGTCAGGTCGGGTTGAAGCACACTGACCACCCCCAGAGGCAGTGCTGTCTTTTATACTAAAAACTACATGTAATTAATTACAATAACTTCTTAATACTTATCACTTGTGTTAGACAGTGAGTTTTTACCTTAAACTAATCTAAAAGTGCTAGCATCACTTAGAACATGGAGGCTGGGAAGAAGAAAGAAGAAGGACAGGGCAYGCTCAAATTCTTCTATATTGGGACTTCSAGCCCCCATTCTAAAAACCTCAAAATTCTACTTTTCACCTTGTGATAAACTATCATTCTCCTTAAACTTTTGTGGCTTCTAAATCTTCATATAAGGTTGGTAATTTTTTCCATGGGTCAAGATCAAAGGCACAGGGGTCTTGGGCTCTGTGCCARGGTCTCYGAGCCCCCTGGCAGGGGCTGGAGCCATCCASGGCAGCCAGAGGGATCTCCTGGGCTCTGACAACATCTGAGTGCATGAGCTARGAAAGCAGAGGCAGATGAGAGGATGCAGATGATGGAGAAAGGAAGCAGAGCATGCAGGGGGCTGGGTCTGGGTTCACCTGCTCGTGCTGCAGCGAGGCCAGCGCGGCGCGCACGCGGTCCCGCTCCGCCTGCACCTCGGGGGGCTCCTCTCCGGGGGGCTCCTTGTTCTGCTGGGGCTCCTCCCTTCTCTGCTGGATCCTATGAGTGCAGCAGGGTCAGACTAAGCCCCTTTCTGACCCACAGATGGGGCAACTGAGGGGTGTTTTTAAAGCTTTTATTCCATTTTCAGTCTCATGAGAAGGGTGAGACAGTACAGATGTTCTAATTCACAACATCACAATCAGAAGCCAACTATTTCCTAATTACAAAACACTGTAAGTATTTCTTACCCATCAACTTTGACCACACTGTATTATAAATGTCTTAACATCATGTCTAATCATCTAAATGTCTAATCATCTAAAATTACTGTGACTGTGTTCACAGGGGTCTGAGGATGAGGGAAGAGACGAGGATCTGGCTCCATGTTTCACAAGGCTTGATTTACTATTTATGATAWATATTATATTAAAACTATACTAAAAGAATAGAAGAAAGGATTTCATCAGAAGGCTGGCTAAGAATAGAATAGCAAAGAATGATAACAAAGGTTGKGGCTYGGACAGAGAGTCYGAGCTAGCTGACTGTGATTGGCCATTGATTAGAAACAACCACATGAGACCAATCCCAGATGCACCTGTTGCATCCCACAGCAGCAGATAACCATTGTTTGCATTTTGTTCCTGAGGCCTCTCAGCTTCTCAGGAGGAAAAATCCTAAGGAAAGGATTTTTCATAAAAGATGTCTGTGACAAATTACCCCTTGTGAATCCTACTATTATACATCCTTCATAGTTCTACTTCTCTAAAGTATCTAGTTTTATTTGAAAACCATCTTTTAAAACTTATTTCTAGTTCAATTTCTCTCCCAACAATATCTATTCYATAACATTTCTAAGTCAATATTTCTTATCTCAAAGTTTACACACAGATACACATGATGTGAGCCTTCTGTCAAATCTTAAAAATTTTCAACCAATCCTTTTCCCACAGAGGAGGAAAGATGCTTTCACTGGGAATCACTTCCAAAAAGGTTTGCATTTATAAGTTTTTTCCCAGTATAATTAGAGAAAACATAAATGCATATTTATATCTAGAAATAAGGATAAYAGGTTTCAAATTTATCTCCCTGTGCGCAGATTGGAGCCTGAACTATCCGCCACAGTGGCRGGAAGGAAATAAATAAAATTGCCTTAAAGCATCAAATTCCCTATTTTGTTTTTTATTCAATACTTTTTTTGCCAGTTGAAGTTGAAGCTGGTGACACAAACATTGGAAAGGAACCTGTGAAATGGCCCCTTCCAGGCCCAGATGTGTTTTTGATAAGCCCCAAACCTCTGGGGCAGTAAAATGTGTTTAAAGGATCCCACTTTTAGTGCTGCCACATTTTAAATTTATTACAGGGCTCCCACCTAAAGTGTGGGCCTTAAATTTATTTCGTTGGCAGCACCAATGAAACCCAAAATTTATTTGCCCTCAGGGAGCTCACAGACTCAAGAGTTGGAAAGGACRCACAAGGATCACTGAGCTGTTCCCCAGATGGGGTTTGCTCAAGTATTTATTCCTGGGGAAGAAAAGCTAAACTTCACTGGCATGGCTGAGAAAATAAAGGCCAGCTTTAGCTTTTCCTTCATCTTTAATTATTGACTGGTTCCCTGCTCCAGACATGCCAATCATCTGGGCAAGGAGAATTAAAATACACGTGGCAGGTTTGCAAAGCAATTTGGGCATTTTACCAAATTTTACCTTTTTTTGGGCATATTACCAAATTACCAAATTAACCAATTACACTTGGTAGTGTTTGGTAATTAAATACTTTCTATAAATCTTCTCTCATGTGACTCAGGTCACTTGTTGTTGGTGACATTTAAGCATGGAGCACTTGGACAACCTCGACCTGATAAAGATTTAGGGAAGGTCTCCATCCTATTTGGAGCAATACTGACACCTTTGAAAAGGAATTAAAACTTCTCTGTTTCAATTTGGAACTACAATTTACCCCCTGTAKGGAAATGTCCTGAAATCTCAGCTATGAACCTTTAAAAAAAGCTGAAATCACAATTTTCATCCTCTCAAGGACACAGAAAAAATTAAAAATACTAACTTTACCCACACGCTGGCAAACATTTTTCACAYAACACGTTTTTCCCCCTGCTGTCAGGAGGCTGTGCAGCTCCAAGCCCACCCTGCAGACTGGATAACTGTGGCTCACAAGGAATGAATCCCTGGGACCCACCTGAAGATGGGATCAAACCCTGGGACTGCTTCTCCATATCTCATCTCCAAACAGCGCAGGAGGAAAGCAAAAATCACCGAGTGGATGTATGGCTGAAAAGCAGACACTCATCAGGTTTGGGTACAGACAAGGTAACAACACACCCCCTGAATTTTAATTACAAAGGGATGCACTAACCCATCTCATTAATTTCGGCTGTTGAAAAGGTCTGCAGGGGCAAGGAGCCAAATTGATGCTTTGCAGACATTCCTCTCTGATATGCAGATTATTTGCAAAAGCCTTGATTTCTTACAGCAGCTCTAGCCCAGATAATCCACCTGCACCCCAACAGACATCCCATGGGATGGGAGATCCTCTCATCCTTTTGCCACAGCAGCATTGGCATGATCAGTTTATTAATAWTATCTCTGCCTTCTACGTGAGCTCCACTTAAGCCCCTGCCCCATTTTTGCAGCATCAGGCACAAGCCCAGGATTTCCTGGAATTTGCCTCCCCTGCCAACATTTAATGGGAAATTTTATCTACAAAACCCATCCCTTCTTTATGGGGAGAGTTTACAAGCCCAGTGCAAGCCCACTGCATCAGTGACAGTCACCCCTGCCCAAGCAACCATCTCCAAGTCCCTCCTTACTGCAAAGACAGGCATGTGGATGTAACTCCACGTCTCAAAAATGCTGAAATCATGGTACATGAGGAAATTCTGGAAGGAAAGGAGATGAGTCCATTAGAAAACCCCTCAGCACAGTGTGTTGTGTCTCAGGGCAGGGTCAGAGCACGTGGGGCAGGTAGGGATGTTTAGCTTTTCTTCAGGATGGGATAAAGGAGCTTTGRTCTGCATTTTTTCCTTTGGTTCTCACTGCCTCAATGGGTTGTGGCTTCCTTGGCTATAGAAATTCAAAGGCCTCAAATCAGCCAGGTTAAGCTGACCTTTTCCATCACTGCTTCTTCTCTTCCYGGGTCTTTGGCCTTCTCCCAGCTCACTTACTCCTTCCTGGTTTTCCCACTCCAACACTTTCCCCTCCCGTCCCACCCCTGCTGCCAAAATACAGCCACTGTAACAGCTCTTAGGGACAAAACAAACAAAAAAACCCCAATCAAASRAAGGATTAACAGGTCAAATCTCAGCCTCTTCTCTCACTCAACAGCCTGGAACTTCTGTTTTCTTTTCCCACTCTCTCTTTTTGACTGGGAATTTGGGAGGTGCCTCTTGCTTTGCCAGTTTTTGCACCATTAGGATAATTATTGAATTTAGTAGGATGTGTTTTGCTTACTAGTCCAGAGAACATGATCCAGCCCACAGGTGGAAACATAGGAATCAGCATACAGATGTAGTAAAGCACTTCATGATGGTCACTGTGCATGAAAGCAACATAATTCACCTGGAATAAAGCAGAAAAACTATTTCCAACATTAATGTATTATTGCCAAAAACCCAGGATATTTGTCAGTGATTCAGGTTATTCTGCTGAATATTGATGTAAACTGAAATTTATTGATGCAAATTTGAAATGAAGCCCCAAGTGGCAAGGTGTGTAAATCAAACATTTCAGAGTGAAGGTGCTCCTCACTTACCAGAATGGAGGTTAAGGACAAAATGTAGCGATTGCTTCGCCCCATGTGAAATTTGAAGGCCATTAAATAAACGAAGAGGACAAGAGATATTCCATAACCAAAGATGCAGATGAGCTGGAGAGAGAGAGACATCAGTGACCAGGAGGTGCCTGTGGATGTATGACAACCTGCCCAGAGAAGCCCCTTGCAAATAAACCCTCTGAAGCCCAATCCTGCAGTGAAATGAGGGCAGGSAGCCGTTCCCATTCACCCACTTTGCCCAGAGCTCACCAGGGTCAGCACAGCACGGGTCTCCAAGGGGCAGATGCGGGTGAAGAGCACCAGGAGCCCGAACATGAGGCACATCAGGCTCCAGAAGAGGGGGATGTCCACCAGAGCCTGCCCACACCAGTAGGCTGAGGGGAAGAGCCCCGCGAGCCGCAGCTGGGAGCGAGCCTGGAGCTGCAAAAACGACARAAGTGAGAAAAGGGGGAGTCTAAAACACCAACCCTGCTCCTTCTCTATTCCCTTGCTCCTCCCTCCCTCTCCTTTACAGCACTTCCCATTCTTAGTTCAACCATTGTTTAAAACCATGTCATTCCTAAAATGAAAAAAAAAWAAATTATTCAGATCTCAAAAGCTTTATTAACATCCAAATTATTGTGAGCCCCAGCTGGTTCCCCCTGGCATGCAGAGAAGTGCACTTTGGTACTGATCTGACTGATTTTCTTCTATCATCCTACCTAGAAACCACAGAATCACCGAATGGTTTGGRCTGGAAGGGACCTTRAAGATCWTCCCTGCCATGGCAGGGACCCTCYCACTGTCCCAGGCTGCTCCAGCTCTGTCCARCCTGGCCTTGGGCACTTCCAGGGATCCAGGRGCAGCCACAGCTGCTCTGGGCACCTGTGCCAGGGCCTGCCCACTGGTGCTCTCCAGATATTTTGCATTGCACTCACTCCTCGTGCTCTTTACCTTGTAATCCTCCATGCTGCTCATCGCAAAGAGAGGAGGCAAACCAGCAGCCAAAACCAGCAGGTAGGTGAATAAGCCAAAGAAAATGTAGTTCTTCAGCTCTGGGTTTTCTCCCTGTGGGGAGAAATTCAGTCATCCATGGCTGACGCTGCTCAGGGAAAATCTGACTGGCTCAATGCTCATGGGATGGTTGAACAGTGAGCAAGAGCACTAATAGTAAGTTAGTAGTGATTAAGAACAGACAACAAGGCAAAMAGAACAAAATAATGACATTTAGCATCCTAGAATTTGCAGAAATAATTYGGATTATTGTAAATTGTTGAGGATGGAGACCAGCCTTTTGTTGCTGAGGAAAGGTGGGGTTTGCAGAGATCACTGTTGTATTCCCACCCTGCTCATCAGCATGGACTGGGTGGAGAGGACCTTAAAGATCATCTCATCCYACCCCTGCTGTGGGCAGGGACACCTTCCRCTATTCCAGCTGGCTCCAAACCCCATTCAGCCTGGCTTGGACACCTCCAGGGATCCAGGGGCAGCCACAGCTTCTCTGGGCACCTGTGCCASGGCYTGCCCACCCTCCCAGGGAACAAATTCCTCCTAATATCCAATCTGAACCAATCTGGCTCAGTGGGAAGCCATTCTCCTTTGGCCTGTCACCGCCCTCATAAAGAGCCTCTCTCCATCTTTCCATCAGGGACTGGAACGCCACARTTAGATCACCCTGAAACTCCTCCAAGAACAGTCCCAATCCTCTCCAAACAGCACCAACTCCWTACGGTACCGAAACCCCACAGAACCCTTGGAAAAATCCCCATTAAACACCCCTAGGAACCAGCAGCAGTGGGACCACTGCCCTCAGCCCTTGGGAGCTGCTCCCCCAGTGCCCAGGCCGTGCAGCCCCCATCCCTCCAGCTGCCCCAGGTGATGCTGGCCCAGCAGGGAGGGACCCTGACCGTGTAGAAGAGCTGGCTCCAGAGGCGGAAGCGCGCGGTGGAGTTGAAGAGCCGCAGGAAGGTGTTGCTGAGGATGTTCACCAGCACAGGGTAGCAGTTGATGGGCTCTGGGCTGCACATCACCGTGAACTGGCGGCTCTGAGGGTGTCAAAGTAAAAAAAGGCCTTCATGTCCCTGAGAGGTGTGAGCAGCACTACTGAAACTCCTTATTATGCAAAAAAAAAATTCTCCCTTTTCTGGTGTGTCTTGTATTTGTGGGGTTCCCAGACGAAGRAAGGAATGATGAATCTGACTCCACATGCTCAGAAGGCTAATAAATTATTTTGTGATACTATATTACATTAAAGAATACTAAACTAAACTATACTAAAGAATACAGAACAGATATGTACAGAATGCTAAAAAGATAATAATGAAAACTCGTGACTCTCTCCGGAGTCCTGACACAGCTTGGCCCTGATTGACCAAAGAGTGAAAACCACTCACAGCAGAATCCAATGGAACAATCACCTGTGGGTGAACAATCTCCAAACACATTCCAAAGCAGCAAAACACAGGAGAAGCAAATGAGATAAGAATTGTTTTCCTTTTYCTCTGAGGCTTCTCAGCTTCCCAGGAGAAAAATCCTGGGCAAAGGGATTTTTCCAGAAAATATGATGGCCACAGGTGTGTTTATTTCTCTCATTTAAATACTTCTGAGGAAATACTGTTGATGTGCAGGATGAAAGAAGGAAAAAAAAAATATCCCTCACCTTGCCTTCCAGGGATATTTTTATAGCTCCATTATAATTTGGAAGGCTTGTGATGTTTTTCTCCGAGGTTATTTCTGGGGTTATGTTTTGAATCTTCAAAGCAGCAATGAAATCCTCGATTTCTGATCCTGAAATCAAGTCAAGGACAAAAATTAGAGTCATTAGAGGGAGTTTTTTCATTAAATRGAAACAGTTTCATATAAACAAGTTCCTACTTGCAAAGCAGAGTTTTTAAGAACCCCAAATATAGAGATTCTGAGCAAACACATATTTTCTATATCTTTTCTATATATTTAAACTGGTTAAACAAAATATATGTTTCAAAATTAGTTTATTTGCCTTTTTTTTTAAGATTTCCTGGTTCATTACTCTTTTACATATCATCTATATCATCACTAGAACTGCATTTGCTTTTGCTCAAAAGAAAACACCTCTCAATGCACATTCCTTTATATATCTTTGGCATTTGCAAGGTTGCTCTGTCAATTATATTAAAATTCACATTGATGCAGAAAGTGAGTCAGCCTCACATGTTGTTCCTCACCTGTGTCGTTGAAGATGAGGAGGTTTGTAGACCTATTCTGAATTTTCTCTTTTGTGGGAAGAAAATACTGGCTAGATGTGATTTCCCAGCTGCTGGAGGTGTGCCACAGATGAAACAGMATTAAAACCATCAGGGGTGGAAGGATAAATATTCCAAATAACAGCAATCTAGATGGAAAAACAGACCATAAGTGAGGCCAGGGGAAATCCACCAATAAGTAATTGTGTGATTTATGGGGAAATTTAAAACTTAAGCAAGCCAGAGTTCTCCTACTTAGTCCAGACTGCCCCTGTTTTTGCAGCTTTGAAACATTTCCCACCTAATGCTCTGCTTCCAAACCTCTCCAGCAGTATTTAAACCCCCCTGAGCTGCTCCAGGGCTGCAGGGCAGGTTGGAGGTTCTGTACTTACATGCCCCTGAGGAATTTTCCATCGTGCTTCAGCCTGAGCAGGTGAATTCTCAGCACAGCACACACCTGCTGCCTCCAGAGCATCATCCCACTCATGGCCAGGATCCCCTGCTTGGAGAGCCACGGGAGGTTCTGCTCCCTCTCCTCGAGGTCTCCATCTCCTGTGTGTTCACCATGAAATGCCATTACCCACMAAGAGCCTTCCAAGGACACCTTTTAGTCCCAAAAATCATCAGGGATCTTCTGCTCTGAACAGAGGGATGCTTTGAATTGTTTAAATTTTTTTTCTTTTTTTTTTTTTCAGAGAGACAAGAGCTAGAAGTGCAGAGAAAAAGGGCCATAATTCAWCCAGAATAGAATTTATACTGGTGAATTCAGACTGGCTGGTGTGGCAGCACATCCAAGATCTTCACTGGCCTTGGGAAGTGCCTTCTGCAAACTTTATCCCTTCCCACATCCTGGTCTTGGCTGTCCAGCCCTTCAAAGGTAAATAAATACCCTTCCAACATGAGCCTTAATTCTCATGCTTCAAACCCTTTGGGAAGCCAAGACAGAACCATTTGGGCTTCCCTACCATGATATTCCTCACTGAAGGTAAGTGGGACACAACTAAGCCACTSTAGGCCTATCAATATTGACATTTAGCAGAAATGGATTAGATATTCAATTTAAACACATGTTTAGGTGGAACTTTAGGGATGGCACGCTTGCAGAAGGGAGTGAAGGCAGCTTTACCTTCGGGGTCGACGGCATCCTCGCCCTGCAGCTTCAGGAAAACATCTTCCAGGGTTGTCCTGGTCACCTCATAATTCACCACYCCCTGCAAGAGTCTGCTCTCCAGCTGGCTGAACAGATCTGCACAGGAAAAACAACCAGGCTCAGCCCAGGTACCACATCKGGCACCAGACTCAGCCAATGTTAATTAACAAACTCAGCCAATTAACAGTGCATGTTCCAGCATTCACGGCATTAATCCACGCGACCTAAAATCATCACTAATTTATCGTGTTCTTTAGAGGTACCTAGTGGAAAATTCAGTGGTTTTGGTTTTCATGGACCATGAAAACAGAAGAGGGTCAGTGGATTTTAGTTTGTAGATTAGTTGGTGGATTTTCTTTTTTTCATCTTCATTATTAATATTAGCATGTGCACTGGAGGCTTTCTGTAAAACTGATATTTATGCAGCTTCCTAATACCACACATAACGGACCAAGGAATATAATTATCCCCTTCACAGTAATTCTGATTTTTCCCAGCAGTGGATTTCCCTTTAAAACCCTGGCACAGGGGCAGGTTTCTCACCTGGGAAGCTGTCAGTGTTTTCCAGAGGCAGCCTAAAACACAGCTCATCCTTCTTCTGTCCCTTGAGCACAGCATCAGGGATGTACTGTCTGACCACGGATGACACAAGCTCTGGGTTACACATGTCATTTATGTGCATCCTGTTAAAAAAACCCCATTGTTACAATGTTAAATAAGAAATAAAAAAAGGTGTGCCTCATCTGGTTGGAGTACAGAGCCAGTGGTGATTCTCCCATAGGS
Organism: Cardinalis cardinalis; assembly: GCA_014549065.1. Classification (NCBI taxonomy): domain Eukaryota; kingdom Metazoa; phylum Chordata; class Aves; order Passeriformes; family Cardinalidae; genus Cardinalis; species Cardinalis cardinalis. The sequence continues at coordinate 61,050 of JACDOX010000411.1, read as the reverse complement.
AAACCTCCAAAACTGGGCAGAACTTTAGTGGGAATTTTTACAGCCATCTGCAGTGCCCCTGGTTGTGCCATGCATGCACAAAATGGTTGAGGGTAAGAATTATGATCCTGGACAATGCTGCTAAACCAAGAACTCAGGAATGAAACTCCTAGGAAGAAAAAGAACTTTGCATCAAAGCCCTTGAACATCACTCTGGCACCACAGATCACCTTACTCAGGCTCCCTTTCACTCCAAAGTCATCTTAGCTGCATGCTCAGAGCTTTCAGGGTTGGGTTCCAAAGAAAGGCAGCTTGTTGTCCAAAGCAGGGAAATTTTGGCAGCCTTAAAGGTCTTCTAAAAGGAATTGTCAGGATTTCTATTACTGTCCAGATAAACTCTACAAAAACACAGACTCTACAAGAAAATATGAGAATGAGAAGCTTTTCACAAAAAGAGTGAYGACCAAAACAAAAGGTTTTACCTTAAGTGATAGCCAATTCCCCACTTTCTCTTCAAGTAGAGAGATGAGCCAACACTCTGCAATCTCCCACAGGAGAGGAAGGCTTTTCGATCTAGGGAGGAGGGAATGCAAAGGATTTAGGGGGATTTACAAGAGTGCAGCAGACTGACCTCACTCTGCTCCTTCTGAACTCAGCAGACATTTTAATAATAAATTGAGAGGAGTAAAGCCAGACCAGCCCAGAAGATTTTTTWAAAAAATATTTTTAAACCAATGCCTTTCTTCTCAACATCATGGTTAATTATTTTAGTTCTGCATTCTTGTGGGTTTTTGGAGTATTTCCCACGCAGCACAGGAACGATGCAGAAATGGAAATAGAGGCAAGTACAATAAAAATAAAGGAAAATTATGGAAAATAAACCAACTTTTGCTGACATAGAGACAAAGCCAGATAATCTGGAAGTGCTTTATCCTAGAGAGGAGCAYGAGCAAAGAAGACTGCTTTATCCTGGAGAGGAGCATGAGCAAAGCCTTGGAGGGACACACCAGCCCAGTTTTAACCCTTGCCAAGCCCAGCTTGGGTGGCCACTGTCACATGAAACACATCCAGCTGYGCCACATTTGGGCTGTGCCCTGGAAACCCTAGGTGTGCACCCCAAGGTGCCAGCCTGGGCTCACCAGCCTGAGTGTCTGCCTCCTCCATGGACTGGGTGGCCACGAGCGTGACRCGGCCGGCGCGGCGCTCCCGCAGCAGGCTCCAGACGTGGTGCCTGGAGCAGGGATCCAGCCCCGCCGTGGGCTCGTCCAGGAGCAGCACCTGCAAAGCACAACCTGCTCAGCACTCCCCACAMCCCAGCCTGGGCAAGAGGTTTGATGTGGCAGCAGCTCTCTGGCCACGGAGAGCAACACAACCTTGCCAGGCATCGGCCTGGGGAAGGCTGTGAGAAGATCAGAGGAAAGAATGATGAACAATTCTTATCTGCACTTGTTGCTGTTGTTGTGAACACGTGGAATGTGCAATGGAGATTTGTTCACCAAAGGGYGGTTTCTTARTTGGCCAATGGTGATTGTGTTTTTAGKAAAGGAACAATTAGGYCAGCCTGTAYTGTGACTGTCTATAAAAGCAATTCTTAAAAGGAGAGAAGAATRTAATAGTATAATAAAGTGATATATATATATCACTATTCTATACTATAGAATAGTATAATAAAGTGATTAATCAGCCTTCTGAGAATCATGGAGTCAATGCTAATTACTGCCCCTTCGGGGATGCCACACTACGTGTTGTACAGTGACTTCTGTGAGCCAGAGAGGAGTTTGATARGAGGATCCATGTTCACCCCTGAAAGAATTTTCTACCAATGATCCTTGACATAGAAACCAAGAAAGAAAGAAGGATAAATAAGAGAAACCTGCAGCTGCCTGTTCCAATGAGCACTTTGTTTGTCTTTCCTGAYCAATGAGTRAAGTGTAAAYTTAGGAGTTTTGTRAGAATGTATAAAAATCATGCATGCTAGAATAAAATCAGTTTGAAGCCTTCTGAAAATGGAGTGTGTTGCTTTGTATTGTGTCYATCTCAACTACAACACCAGCCCACGTGGCTCAGTTCCATGCTTGCATCACTTGGTTTCACGATTTTGATGGTCTCGCTCAGAGAAGAGAATGTACCCTCAAGTATGGCTCGTTTTTATTGCTCCTTCTCCTGTTGCAGTATCACCACCCTTCTAATTAAAAATATGGCTCTGATTGAACCAGATCCCCCAATCCTTCCAGTAAGTGAATAGTAGCCTGGAGTGGCAGGGGAAAACCACAGCAGTCTCTGTGCCAAGYCAAAATGCAAAGCTATGTCCCAAAACAACAAATGTTGTGTGTGCACAAACACAACCAGTCCCTACCTGGGGATTTCCTAAAACTGCAATTCCAAGAGACAATTTTCGTTTTTGTCCCCCACTCAGGSCTTCAGCACAAACATCCTGAACATCGGTGAGGTCCATCATGACGAGAACTTTCTGCACCTTGGGAACACACAAAGACAAGAGTCACATTTCCAAAGCACTGGTTTGAATTCCTAAACGGCTACAAACATTACAACTTCAAGATTTCAAACTTACCTACCCACAAAATGGCTTTGCTCGGAGATAAATAAGACAAGTCTGAGTTTTAAGTCATGAGATGAGGACAAGAAAGAATTGGAAAACCACTTTGCCACTAAATCAGTTTGTTCTTCTTTCCACAGAAGAAGATGCAGGTGATCATCTTTTATCAATAAAGCACAAAGTGCCCAAGATGCCATAAAAGAGAACTCAGTGGCTGAGAAGCACATACCAACCTCTTCATCTACTTCCTTCCATTGAATCCCCTTGATGTGAGAAAATATTCTCAGGTTTTCCTTCACCGTTAAGGCTTCAAAATGCAAATTAATTTGGGGGCAAACCCCAACCTTTTCCTGCATTCCTTCCGTACTCCACATTTCAGAAGCAYTGTAGTTGTAGATCATTGCAGAACCTGCACAGGGGTGAATGAAATATTTGACATCAATTCCAGCACCATGGATGCTTCCCAAGTGTTAAATTAAAAATTCAAGAAACAAAAAAGCAAAATAACCAGATAGCTCAAAGATTTAATACCYTTAGAAAATATTTCAGAGCACCAAAACCCTCCCTTGCAAATAAAACCGTATTTCCTACAGGTGTGCAGCTCATGGAAAGCACCAGATGGAGAAATGACCATGGTGCACACATGAGGGATTCATTATCCCTGGAGYTGGTGCTGAAGGAGAAATCTGCACTGACAACAACCCAGCACGAACCACTGAGGGAAAACTTGGAGGTTTTTTGCTTATTTTCCCCTTACACTTGAAAAAACCAACAACTCAGCACCCAGGCCCATCATCTCACCTGCTGAAGGCTTGGAAAATCCACTGAGCACATTTAACAGAGCAGTTTTCCCAGATCCACTGTGACCCAGCAGGGCAGTGATCTGCCCTTCATATACATTTAAGGACAAACCTGGAATAAAAACAGACAACAGTGGGATGGAAGTGTGTGAGCAGTGCACTTGGACCTGTAGCTGTTGCCACAAGGGACAGAAGTGACATTTTTTAGAAGCTGAGAGGCAAAACCAGATCCAAAAGCACAGGTTGGTTCTTCAGGAGTTAGGCCTAAGCTTAGTAAGGAATTATGTGTTGACTGAACTGAGGAAATAAATGTATTATCTTCAATATTTAATGAATTTTGGTTCAGTTTTATGMGAGGTTCATAACATTTTATTTTAGTGTGGCTCAAAGAATCCTTGGGAAGAGAAGAGCTCAGAGCTTTTCCAACACGTGAGATTTCAAGACATATTTCAAAGCAGCCAGACTTTGCCCCCTCATTTTCTTTTTAAAAATACTTTGTCTTTCTGTGGGTTGTTCAGGTTGKGTTTGTTTGGTTTATTTCCACTCAATATAGACCTTTGAGGCCATATTGATATTTTTAGTATTTTTGTATTTTTCATTTTTGATATTGTCACTTGGAGTTCTTGTTAAACAAAGGCATTTAACAAACACYCCATGACTTTACTATGGCTGTATCAAATATTTGCATTGGCAAGTGCCTGGAGAACATAGCTCAGGCAGGGGCAGCAGATTTGGCCATAAAATCCCAAGTTTGCCCAAAATAGTTTACATTTTGAAAGGGAGGTCTGAGAGGGGATTTCTAGCGTGGTTCATCACTGCAAAAACACAGCTTTTAAGGAGATTTCTGCTGTTGCAAAAAATAATAAACACTGATTTTTTTTCCTGGAGGGAACAGGGAGATAACGACCTGATAGAAATTTGCCAGTAATTTACCCCCGCAGAAATAACCATTGCACAATATAATTTAACAGGCCCAGAGGCAGAATTCAGTACAGCCAGTACATTTCCAAACACTTGGGGTTCTTTTCTAGTGAAAAATTAATAAAATAACTACAAAGCCTCTCCTTACCCTTTAAAGCTTCGATGCTCTTGTTGTTCTTCTTGTATATTTTTTTAATATTGTTTAGCCTAAAGAAAAGTAAGCAAGCCATTACTTATTGAATCACAATTTGGGAGCTGTTTCCCCTGCCTCAAATTAAACTTTTAAAACTTTTGGGGGAATATTTCCCAACCTCCTCCTCCAACTGGTCCTGCAGAAGGAATCCCTTGATGGAATTCATTTCTGGTACCTTTAAAGCAGGATTAATTAAGCCCTGTGCTTTTCTAAAAGCTGCTTAAAAGGTTTCAAAGCCAAACTTGAGGAACATTTAGTGAGTGAAGGAGGAGGATATAAACGTGGATATTTAATCAGGAGTGATGACCTAGCTGTTATTTTGGCACATTTCTGGTAACAGCCAGAAGGCAGCACCAGCCACGAGCCCGGCCAGCCCTGCAAGGATGGACAGGGCAGCGTTTTCTGCAGCACACTCTGTGCTTGAAGATGCTGGGAAAGGGGAACAGACTCACTGCTGAGAGGGAAGTGCAGGGCATGGAGTTGGAGGATGCCCCACATCCAATAAATGCTCAAATCCGAACAACCCCTGCCCTTCACACATTGGCATGAATCCCATCCACAGTGCCAGCTGCCAGCCTCACACCCACCAGAGCAGTGTGGCTGTGCCCTCTAGAGCCAATCAATCCACACAGAGCTGTATTGTTCTTGCCCAAAGGAGCCCCTTACCTGATGGCCTCCTTGCCATCGAAGCCCGGTGGCATCGGCTCGGTGTCACCGCCCAGAACGGGGTCGTGGCTGCTGCCAGCTCTCACCCCCACGGACCCTCTGCTGCCCCTGAGCCAGTAGGAGGGTCTCAGGAAGAAGGCAGGAGGATGTGGGACCCCGTACTTGCCTGAATCAGAGGCAGAGAAGGGGAAATATCAACCCCCAAAGCTCCCAAAACCTCCATCTGTCAGCTCCGATAAACGCCCAGCCACCGCTCCCCCGGCACTGCAGAGCGCGAACTTGCAGCAGAGTGAAAGAGTTTATCAACTCTGCAATTTAAATTGTCCATATCTGGCGGGGAGTAATCACAGCCAAGACCCCATTCACAACCTCTTTGGTTCCAAGAAATCAGAACAAGTCCTACAACACCCTTCCAAACCCAGTGGTCAGGGCTGTAGGAGCAGGATCTCACTGTAGAGCTGCAGTTTTCTCTCCTCCCACCACTCCTTRGGTAACTTTATCTCTACAAAGCAAGGAATTATAGAAGAAAAAGCAATGAAGTTCGCATTTTTCCCCCTCACATTTTCACTCACCAGGCAAAACCTTATCAAAGTAGATGGCCAGCAGGAAATACAAGACACTGTCAAGGCTCAGGATGAGGTACAGGTTATAAAAAGGGTACAACTCTGGGCTAGATGCTGGTCCATATTTTTCTAGTTTTACCACCTAGGGGAGGAAAAAAAGCAAAAAAAAAAAGCAAAATTCAGATTCAACATTTCCTTCAGACAGAAATACTTTGTGTGAGCTACTGCTGTGTCATCACAGCCATTTTCACTCAAAACCAATTCACTCGTGACCACGACGCTGYTTCCAAGGAGGGAAAGGGTTTATTCTGACCACAAACACCAGAAATGCCTCAGTAAGCTGAATTTCAAACCATGCAGAAGTGACAAAGTGCTGTTTGCAAAGGCAGCACTTCCAGCCCTCAGTTCCTGCAGCCCTTGGTACCCACCAGCCACATCCCACTGCTCATTTTATAGATTTAAATCTGGTGCAGTAAAATTCGTGATGCACTTGAGTGCCCAACCATCTTTGCCACGATTTAGCAGATTTTTTAAGATTTTTTTTTAGATTTTTTCAAGCCAAGTTTTCTTTTTAAAAGCAGAAGGGGGTGACTGGGCTGTTCTAGAGATGCAAATTGTGGATTTTGCTGCTCTCTGGCAGAATTTTGGGGGCTGAGCTCTTGGGATGCGCTGGTTTTATTATGGACATACCGTTGCAAGGCCAGCTGTGAAGGCAAAAGGACTGAAGAGGTTTAAAATCCATTCCAAAGCTCGTGGCAGTTTTTCAAACARTGTCAAAAAGCCCAGTGCCCCAAAGAGGATGTGAAGGAGAAATCCCACAAAACTGGAAATGTTTGGCTGCTTTAGCAACGAGCTGAGCAGGAAAGTGAAGTGAATCTGCAGCAGAGAAAACCAGTCGTTAGCAGGATGCATTTCTGCTGCAATTAAAAATAAAACAACATGAAAATAGGAGGAAAATTAGAGAACCTGCTGGGTTTCAATTGTTCCCTCCAGATGYACAAGGCTTTGTCTAGCAGCTCTGAGATTTAGGGCAGGTTTATAAGGTTTATAAGACAAATCACTCCCAGCCTCATTTTAGCACCTCTCTTTACTCAGAYTTTGAGTCAGAATCTCCCAAAATAYAATKATATAAAAACTATACAAAAAATAACCTAAACCCCAGCCTATAAAAAATAACAATAAATCACAGTAGAGTATTTCTGTTTCTGTCTCATATAATAACAGCCCCAAAAATCTCTGCAGATATTTTAATTAGGGGAAAAAAAAAAGGAGCATCATATAAGAATACAAAAGCAAACTTACACAAGCCATGCCATAAAAGAAATAAAGAAAATACAGTTCCAAGAAGCTGCTGTGATAAAAAACTTCACTCAGGGTGACCCAGGTCAGCAGGCTGGCTGTGATGGAGACATACACAGTGTACAGCAAACTCCAGGATAACCTGCAAGGGAAGGCACAGTTATCTCTGCCCCTGAGCACAACAMCACTGCCACGACATAGCCAAAGGGGTTTGAATTCAAATATTTTGTATTTTCAACCATTTCCAGTTTCCAGGCAGGTRCAAATATCAGAGAGGCACAGGAAGGGTCAGGGTGGGGGGGACAGGGAGGGTCGATGTCTCTGCTCAAAAAGGGATATCCCAGAGCACACCAAGGCACAGAAATGTGTCCAGGCGGGTCTGGAGTATCTCCAGTGAGACGCTCCTCTCTGAGCACTGCTCAGTGCTTGGTTACTGCTCAGGGAAAAATTCCTCCACAAATCCAGGCCTGGCACGTGCCCAGATCTCTGCAGCTCAGCGCCAGCAGCAGGGGGACACAGGGAATCTGCAGCCAGGACCTTCCATATCCACGTGCTTTTCCAATGATGGGAAATATTCATGCCCTGATGGGTTAGGAAACCTGTTGGGATAGACCCTGTGTCCCTCCTCTGCTCCAGCATTTACGGGTTTCTCCAGAATTTGTTGTTYCTTTGCTGTTTCTGTGTGTTCCACCCATTTTCTGGAGGCAAAATGTCCTTCACACCCAGAGCCCTGCTGCACCAGGAGAGCTCCTCCTCCTTTTTGGGGAGGAGAAGAGCAACAAAACAACTACAAAAAGCCTGTCTCAGAGCAACAGGCTTGGAAACAGAGGCCCCCCAACAAAAAGAACCCCAGAATGGCTCAGACACCTCAAAATCCCCCTAATTCCACCCCTGCCATGGGCAGGGCCACCTCCCACCAGACCAGGCTGCTCCACACACTTGATAAAATTATCCCTGTAATTACACATGGATAAAATAATTCCTGTTATTACACATKGATTGATTTCTGAGGCTTACCAGAAGGAAATATCCTGCAGGCCCATTGCTCTCATCAACACCTTCAGCTTCTTCTTCTCCTTGAGAACTTTCACTGACAAAAAGTGCATGTATGGGCAGTAGCTCAGCATGGCACAGATGATGAACCAAAGGTAATCCAGTTTATACAGAGGTTTCATCACAGTTTGCAGGTGAACTCCAGTAATTGACTTCATTTCTTTCCACACAGAGTGGTTRGTTTTMATCTWMAGGAAATCAGAAATTMAATTAATTTCRTTTTTGCAATGAAGTAGCCAACATCAGAACAAACAGGAGGTTACAAGCACTAAAATTATTAGTTTGTCAATAATAGRGTTATGTTGATAAGCAAATAACCAGTAATAAGTGTATTTTTGTGCTGACTTGCAATAAACTGTATTAAATCCTTGTTCCATTCACTGCCTCGAGCCAAAAGAATGATGATCCATCATTCTTTTAAATTTTGAATTACACAAATTATTTAAGAAGTTGATGACCACAGAAAATCAGAGCATCACGGGATCCCAGAACGGTTTGGGTTGGAAGGGACCCCAGAGATCCCCTTTTCCCACCCCCTCCATGGGCAGGGACCCCTCCCACTATCCCAGGGTGCTCCAAGCCCTGCCCAACTTGGCCTTGGRCACTTTYAGGGCTGGAAAATGARCTGGCTGAGTGATTTCCGTGGTTCTTGGTGTTTTATTCCCCTCTATTTTTGGTTTAATCAGTTTGGGTTTAAAGTTTACACAGAGCTGTGGGAAGAACAGCAAATTCCACCGTGAGCACACTTACTTCTATGACTGCTGCATCAATGCTGGACTGCACTGAGAGGAACCCCCCATACCAGTACAGAGGGACTTTGCAGTGCCTTGCTGAAAAATCCCAGCAGGTTTCTGTTGGGGAAACAAATTTTTAAAGAAGAATTAATCAATATTAATCAACACATTTCCATATACATACTTGTGGGTGACACGTGGGGTGGAAAATGAATTTTACCTAAGCGTGAGGAAATCAAGATTTGGGTTCACTCAGCGTTTTATCTTTTAATGTGTTAAATCTCTGGCCAGGGACATTAATGCACACACAGTTCTCATTTTCCAGGCATGATTTGATGTGTTAAGGTGCAAAAGGGAGAGGGGCAAAAAGGCGCTGGATGATCTCTGAGCTCCCTTCCACCAAAAACCATTCTGAGATTCCCTGATTCTCTGACTGTGGATGACATCAATGTTCTTACAGCTTTTTTCTCTGATGTTTTTTTTCCTTTTACAGACACAAACCCCCAAATTTTAACTCATGTCTTTCTCGAGCCATTTGGGACATGCAGCCTCCGTGCCTTTGGGGTGGCACAGCAGCACAGCAAYCCAGCTGAACAGTTTTGAATGCAAAATCAAAGCCTGGGGTTTCATTTATTTTGTTACCTATGTGCTCAAAGCCTTCATTTGGAAACGTTGCTTTGCCCATTTGAAATCTGAGTGTGTAGGAGAAGTCATCCTTAAAAACAACACCAATGGTTTCCTCCTCCAAAAGTCCTTTTTCTTCCATTTTTGCCTCATTTTCCACTTCTTCAATGATTATACCTGCCATTAGAATAAATAATTAATATTGAAAAAAAGAAAAAAAAATAAAACCAGCATAGCTTGTCACAGACACATTTTATGAAAAATCCTCTCCTTAGGATTTTTCCTCCTGAGAAGCTGAGAGGCCTCAGGAACAAAATGCAAACAATGATTATCTGCTGCTGTGGGATGCAACAGGTGCATCTGGGATTGGCCCATGTTGGATGTTTCTAATTAATGGCCAATCACAGTCAGCTGGCTCAGACAGAGAGTCCAAGCCACAAGCCTTTGTTATCATTCTTTCTTATTCTATTCTTAGCCAGCCTTCTGAAGAAATCCTTTCTTCTATTCTTTTAGTATAATATTTTAACATTAGTATTAATATATTACATACATATAAAAATATATAATTATAATTAGTAAAATATATTTTAATATAATATATATCATAAAATAATAAATCAAGCCTTCTGAAACATGGAGTCAGATCCTCATCTCTTCCCTCATCCTCGGACCCCTGTGAACACGGTCACACAGCTGTTATCTGAATGTTCAGACAACAATTAAATTTGGCATCACCACCACTTTTTCCCCTCAAAAATCACATGGGACAAATGCTCTTGTCCCTCCCTGCCACGAGGGCGGGTCAGGTCCCTTGAACCCCTGCAGGAACGTGGATTTAAGAGTTTTTACCCCTCAGTGTTGAGCTGGAAGCCACTTTGGCCATGATGCTGCGGGTGCTGTTGGTTGCAGGGGTGAACATGAGGGTGACCCCCGAGGCGTTGAAGGCCGGCTCGTCCAGGCGCCCCAGGGCCTTGTAGGGGAACTCCTGGGTGGGGTAGTACATGATGAGCCCTGCAGAGTCCCTCAGGATGTACAGGAAAACCAGCGAGGCCACCCACTCCTGCAGGGGAGGAAGTGAGAGGAATGGCAGATTTGTCTTCACAAACCAGCTGTGGGTCTGCTGGGAGATAAAACCAGCACTGGGGGATAAATAAACAATGGGAGGGATTCCACTGATTGATGAATGGAAAAAGGTGTTTGATTTTACAAATAAACTTTAAATTCGCTGATAAATGAAATTCGGTATTGAAAGATGAAAGAAACAATGAGGAAGRAAAACCCCTAAATTYMGTAAGAATTAAAAATTAAAAGGGAGGGTTGTACATTAGAGGGCAATCTCTGGTATCAGGTGTTTTGGGAAGTCTGAACCTCTCAAGTACCTCAGCCAAAAGAGAGAAGGGAAATGTGGCTGGGAAATTGGGATAAAAAGGAGGCTGCGTCCTCCAAAAATTGGAGAGATC
>JACDOX010000411.1:25071-46103 GCA_014549065.1 Cardinalis cardinalis | reverse complement strand
CCCAGGTCTGGATTTCAGTCATTTGCTGAAAGCAGCAGCTCAGCCCAGGATGTTTGGGTAGTAAACAAAGTGTGGTGGTGTTTGGATAACAAGGAAAACATGATGGTCTTTAAAGGATGCACGGAATCTCTGCAGTCACAACAAACAATTTTAAAATGATGGAGCAAATCTAAAACTTTTTAGAACATTTTAACCAAGTTTCTACCAGTTTTAATTTACTTTTTGCCTATGGAGCAAGGAGCAAACACCACTGGGAGCCAAATATGAAGCCAGGAATTCAAACAAGTGATGCTTCSTACAAAGGCTGTGGAATTTAACTTTCTGTCAGAAAACTAATAAATATTAGCTATTATTAACTTTAAATTAGGTATCTAATTAATCTATTAAATAATTATCAAAAAGGACAAAAATACAGCCAAGAGAGAATCCTCTGTGTGGCCTGAGGCTCAAAACCTCAGATGCAGAAGGCAAAATAAACACATCAGAAACTGGAGGCAGTGATGTTTGGGAAACTTTAATCCAGTTAAGAGCATCACTTGTAAAGCTGGATGTCTCCAGGGGCTCATTAAGTGCATCCAAACTTCCTGCTCTCCAGGAACTCCCTGCCAAGGTGTTGCAATAACTTTTTCGGGATCCTGCGTGCAGCTCTGCTCTACCAGAAGCTGTCCCAGGAAGGCACATCCCATATAATCCCTTTATTTACTATCTCAGGGAATTCCTCCTTGGCACCTCTTCACACTGTTTTCCTCTATCAGCTTAACTTTTTGAGGTCTGTTTGAAGATGTCCTGCTCATTGGACTGGGAGACTTTTAAAGGTCCCTTCCAACCCAAAGCATTGGATTTTAACATTTTAGCTCCTATAATCAAGCTGCTCTTCAGGAGCTCTGGCGGGAGCCTCTCAATTTTGAGCTCAAAGGGAGAAATCCATGGTGCACCCCACACTTCCCAGAGGATCCAGTGGCTTTCCCAGAGCCAAGGACGAATCCCTGCACGTGGAGAGTGCAGAGCTCCTCTTCCCATCCCCTCCTCTTTGCCAGTTCTTGCAGTTTTTTGTGTTTGCATCTGATAAATCCGAGACAGATTTGCACTGACTCCACTCCAACACASACTGGAACAGGTTGTTTTTTTCCTACTCTCAACTTGAAAATAACAGCTCTAAGCCTGTCCCTAATCAAAGCTCAACACTTCAGCTCATACAGAGAAGTGAAATTTGGGGGTTTTGTATTTTTAGATGCCTTTAGTGATAGCAAGGCAGGAGGAGGTCAGCAAAGGGAGGGATCATCACCCAGTGCTCAACCTGCAGCCACAGGGAGAACCAAAACCCACACACACCCAGAAAAGCTGAATATTTTTGCTCCTTTTCCTGTAAAATATTCTGTTGTGAACTTACATTCCACCAGAAAACAGAGCTGGAAGGGAGCATCATAAAGCACTAATTAGGAAAAACTCATCTTCCCCTCACGAAAACTCAAACCCTGCATGGAGAATTTATCCCATCCCTACTTCTAAATTAATTTTCCCCTTGAAGAAAGGAGGGAGCTGTGGCTGCTTACCTGCTGGTGTGTTTTCCATGGGGCCCAGGTCTCCTGCAGCTCTGGGGTGCTGGGGCTGCTCTGGTCCCTTTTCAGCCCCAGGGAGGCTCAGCCCGGTGGCCTTGCCCCTCTCCAGGCTGACGTCACCCGGGCAAACCCTCCCAAAACTTCTGCAGGGATGATCCAAACCCTCCCAAGGCTTCTGCAGGGATGACCCAGCCTTGGAACAGCACCTACAACCAGCTGGCCCCGAGCCTGGGCGTGTTTACAGCACGCTTTGGAGGGCTGCACTCAACCCTTGCAGATGTTCCCAGCAGGCAGCAGAGCTGGGGTGGCCTGGGATGGGGTGAACCCTCACTCCTGAGAGCTGGCAAAATGTATAGAATTTATGGATAAAATACATGGCAAAAATGTATATAATTTATATATTAAAATTTATAGAAATTAGTAATAATAAATAATAACAAAAATAATAAAAATTATAATATATTAAAAATTTTAAAAATAAAATGATATGTTAATATCTGCTGATATTTTTTCTGATCAGTTAAATCCCCCAAGCAGATGCTCCAGAGGATTTCTGAGAAGGGGACTCAGGGGGTCCCCAGCCCAGCTTCTCCAGAGGAAAAACTMTGCTGCCTTGTCCTCATCGTGCCCAGAGCCTGGCTCAGCAAATGCTCCTTCCTCTGCTCCCCAGCACCCACAGGGTTTGAGTTCTTCTTTCTCCTTTCCCCGTTGTTTTGAGCGGKTTTTTTTCCCGATTCCCACTCCTTTTAATTGCTTTTCCAGCAGCTGCCGCACAGCTGGAAGCAGGATGGAGCGCGTTGGGAGTTTAAACACAAACCATCTTTCCAGCGGGTCTGCATTCACAACGGGGAGGTGAGGAAATCAGAGGAGCCGGGGAATCCAAAGGAGCTGGGAGGGCGCGCGGCCGCGGCAAAATTCACCGAGTTAAATGAATTTGACTGTCCCGGAGCTTGCACAGCTCCAGGATTGTGCCCCTGATTCGCAGAGCTGCCTCAAACCACAGCGTTGTTGCTKAACAGAAGGCCGGGGCTCTGCTGATTTTCTCATTTTCGAGGCGTGAGCTCGCTCAGGAGAGGAGCAGAAGCGTTTTCCGGCATCCCTTCGCGTTGGGCAAGCGGGGAGCAACGGGCGAAGCTCCTCGTGGCTGCAGCAAGCCCATCCGAGTGCACCTCACCAAAAACCAGCGCTTGTCGCACCAAAACCTCTGCCTCAGGCTGGGACCCAGCCCTGCCCYGGCTGCACATTTGCTACAGAAAAGGATTTTCACAGAAAAATGGCACCTGCTCCAAGCAGCCCTTGGGTTCCCCATCCTGCTGCTGAACCCAGCCCCTCAAGGCTTCAGATATTAAAATATCTGCTGATATTAATATTGATAATTATTAATTATTATCAAAATAATTAAAACTAATAAGACTTTTAATAAAATTTCTTATTATTTATATATGATTATAAAAATGAATAATAAAAATAAAAATATATTACAGATTTTAAAATCAAATTATATTAAAATATCTGCTGATATTAATATTAATAATTAGTAATTATTAAAATTAATAAAAATAATACTTTTAATAAAATTTATTATTTATATATAAAATGATAAAAAATAATAAAAGTATTAAAAATAAAAATATATTACAGATTTTAAAATCAAATTATATTAAAATATCTGCTGATATTAATATTAATAATTATTTATTATTATTATTAAAATTAATAAAATAATACTTTTAATAAAATTTATTATTTATATATAAAATTATAAAATTAATAATAAAAGTATAAAAATAAAAATATATTTAAAATTTTAAAATCAAATTATATTAAAATATCTGCGGATATTAATATTAATTATGATTTATTATTAAAAGTAATAMAATTTAACAATAATTTTAATAATTAATTATATAATTTATATATAAAATTTATAAAAATTAATATTAAAGTAATCAAAATATTAAAATTAAAAAAAATCATATTTTAATATCTGCTGCTATTTTTTCTGATTAATTAAATCCCCCAAGCAGATGCTCCAGAGGATTTCTGAGAAGAGGTCTCAGGACCAGCCCTTGTATCTGCCAGGAGGAGGAGAGGGGCTGGGAAGGGAGCCAGACCCTTCCAGGGGGACATGCCAAGCAAAGGAAAAAGGAACAGCAAGAGCTCTGGGAAGCCCTTATCAAAGGGAAATTCAGCATGTTCARTCAGGGACTTTCTGGACATGTCTTAAAAGAAGCATTATAAGGGAACWAATTAATTTTACAGCTTAAAAAAAAAATAAAAATGCATGGCACACTGCCCTTCCACACCATCAGAAACAAAGGAGCATGAACTGCTGGGAACTGTCCCCAAGCTCAGATTAAACCTCTTTGGGGTTATTTCCTCTCCACTGAGGAGCTCAGGGAGCACAAACTCCTTTTATTCAGCTGCACCCTTCACTGAGCCATGAGGCTGGAGGTGACCAGCTCCTCCTCTGCCTCAGCAGGGCCTGCCCAGGAGCTGGCAGGAGCAGACAGTGCCCCCCAGCCCTGCAGGGCTCCTTCCATGGCCCACCTTTGTCGCAGGCATCTTTTATGGAAAATCCTTCCTTAGGAGTTTTCCTCCTGAGAGGCTGAGAGGCCTCAGGAACACAATGTAAACAATGGTTATCTGCTGCTGTGGAATGCAACAGGKGCATCTGGGATTGGTCTCATGKGGTTGTTTCTAATYAATGGCCAATCACAGTCAGCTGGCTTGGAYGCAGAGCCCGAGCCACAAACCTTTGTTATCATTCTTTCCTATTCTATTCTTAGCCGGCCTTCTGATGAAATCCTTTCTTCTATTCTTTTAGTACAGTTTTAATGTAATACACATCATAAAATAATAAATCAAGCCTTCTGAAACATGGAGTCAGATCTTCCATGTTTTCCACRTCTCTTCCCTCATCCTGGGACCCCTGTGAACGCGGTCCCACCCCTTCGGCCAAACCTCCCCCACTGCACTGCCCCAGGGCCAGCACCCACCCACAGCGAGCTYACCTTGGGCACAGCTCCAAGCACAGAAAGGAATTGTTTTGTTTTAGCTGGGGTTAATTTCCCAGCGGCTGGAGGTGACCCACCCCTGCAGATGGACAGCGGGCCATGCCTGGAGCACGCAGCTGCCGGGGGGCACTGCTAGCCCAAAGCTGGCCGGCCGGAGCCCAGTGTTACAACACTGCCAAATTCCCCCAAATTCAGTATAAAATACGTAAATGCTGCAGCCTGAGAGCCCTGGCCATGCCCACAGCCTGAGCCCCCCATGCTCTGCCTGAGCCCAACCACCTGAAACTCTGGTGCACCCCAAAATCAGCCCAGGCTTTGAGAACCGTCCCCATTTCCAGCACAGCAGAACAACCAGAAAGCCAAGAGTTTAACAACCCAATCCATCTTTATTTTGGAAGTACTTCCAGCTGGGAAAGGAAAACCCTCACCTTTACAAGTACAGCCAAGTGCTGAAAGAAAGGCAAGAGTGTCAAAGGAGCTGCACGAGGTCCAGCAGCAGCAGGAGTGTCCCACACGTGTCACCTTCAGGCTGACACCCTCTGCTTGTGCTGCCAGAGCTCTGCGTGCTGGCTGTGCCACAAATCTCACTYGCTGAACACAGATACTCCTAAATAAGGGACATTTCTTGGGAACCTCAACAAAACCAGACACCTGGAACTCTCCATAGCAAAAACACAACCTTGTCACAACAGCACCAAGTGAAGGCGTTCTCCAAGCTCTGGATCCATCACRACAACCCTGCGAGGCAGCTCCAACCAGCTCACCTGGGAATGGGGACCCAAACTGGCTGGATTTACCCCAAATCCCCCCCCAAATCCAGTTTATCTCTGGGAGCACAGGCTGGGTGAGTGTTGGGTGGATGGGATTTGGAATGGCACTGATAACAGCTGAACAAAGAGCTTCAAATGCCAGGAATAAATCTGCTGTTCCCAGGGCATTCCCTGCTTTAATTTTGCCTGTTTTTTTCCCTATTGTGGCAATTACAGACATCTTAGGACGCTTTGAAAACACTTCTGACATGAGGACAGTGATGTTTTGGAGGGGATTTTTGCCCCACTTTAACACATGATGTCACCAGGCCAAACAGATCCCACCCAAAGAGGGAATTCATTAATTGAGCCAAATTTTCTGTCCTTTCTGGAGCTGCACAAAAACCAGTGCCACCATCCACTGGGCTCCTCCAAGATAAACAACAGCACCAAACTGAGCTCATCTGGCTTCTAATCCAAAGTTTTCCCATCTGAAATGTGAGGAAATATGGAAACATCTGAAACAGACAGCACAGAACTATTTTACAGACTGTTAACTCCAAGTGAAAGAATAAATTCAAGGCAGACACCAAAGCTGCTCACAGGTCACACTAATTCCCTAAATCCAGGTGACAAAAATGTGCTGGACTGATGGGCAGGTGACACTTGGCTGAAACACCACTGGCAGAAAGACACCAAAGAAATGTGGGATTTGGGAAAACTGCACTGAACTTGTGTTCACACCTGCATGGGGAAGCGCCAAGAGAATTCTGAATCCCAAATTGCTCCAAATAAAGGGAAAAGCTCAGAGCTCCCAGCCAGCAGCWGGGCYGGGGCTAAATAAATACAACACCTGAATTTGGGGTTTTTTGGTTCTTTTCTGACAAGTTTCACCCCTGTCAGGCAGTGCTGGAGCTGCAGTTTGCTTTAATCCTTTTAATCCCTCATTTCCAGGGCTGTGCTTCCCTGGGATGTTCAGGGCTTTCTGTAGGGCTTGGGCTCAAAATTTTAACTGGAAAAACCCAGAGTTGTGCATTTCTATGCAACCTGTGGGTACAAAAGAGGAACTGAAATTCTGCRTAAGGAGTTCACGTTTCCCTATGTAAGAAACTGATGGAAACAGATTTTGGCTGAGCACACTGATAAGCCATTATCAGACATATCACACACATTATTGCCTGACAATTACAAACAGCTGGGACACACAACTCTAAATTTACCCTTTGAGTTTTCTCAAGAAAAAACAAGGTCTTTTCTAAGTTTAAAGTGAAGATACATAAATGATATGACTTATGAAGCCAATGTTTCAATAGAAACACATCTCTGTATCTGTTAATTGCAGAGCAAAATGAACTGGGAGCAATCTTTAATTTCCCACCATAAAACTAAAAAAAAAAAGTGATGATAGCTTTGCGTAGAAAAAACCAAAAAAATATTATATTTTCAACACACATCTGTCATATCTCAGGCTAGAGGATCACATATTCTACTCTTTTTAGTGCTTCTATGCAAACCAAAGGCACCTTTCTTATGGGTGAGGCTGTGAACTGGGACCCTTTTATTKGGGGTTTTACAAAGGGGGTGACAAAATGGGTGACAAAATGGGCCCTGTGTTACTGACTGCAACCACAACAACGAGGGACTGGAGAACACTGGAGCTCATGAATGCACTGGCAGGGAAAATGCAGCCATCTCCAAAGGCCTGTGTGTGAGAGCAGCTGGCAGGACACACCTTGTCCCAGCCAGGGGAACACTCAGACTGCTCTGAATGCAGACAGGGCACAAGCACAGCACTCTGCCCCCCTCTGTGCCCCCCAGCASGCAGGGCAAACCCCAGTGGCACCCACAGCCTGCAGGGCAGGGGGCTGGCAGTGCCAGCAGGGGCCAGGTGTCATCTGCAGGKGAACATTCCCAAGCTGAGCTGGCTGTGCAGGTCAGGACCCTCCTTGCAGAGGGACAGGGACCCTGCAGAGGTTTTCCCCCCTCTCTTCTAAGCAGGTGCATCTTCAAAGCAGAAGCAGGGGTGGCTGGGCTGGTGAGGAGCAGGGATGGGTGTGCAGGATGGGCACAGTGCCCAGCATGGGCACGGCCAGACCCTGCAAACCCCCGGGGCAGATGCTCCAGCAGACACTCAGACACTGAAGGACAGCCCAACCTCCAGCCACAGAGCCAGGGGAGGGCAGCTGGGAGCTCCTGCTGCAGCCACCAGCTCCAGGAGATGCTGTGGCAGAGCCAGGGGAGGGCAGCTGGGAGCTCCTGCTCCAGCCACCAGCTCCAGGAGATGCTGTGGCAGTGCCCTCCTGGCCAGCAGAGCCCAGGAGCAGCGAGGGGAGGAGGATCTGGGGCCAGCCAGAGGAGCACTGGGATGCTCACAGCTCCTGTTCCACGGCCAGGATGGTGGGACAGGCTCAGGGCTCCCAMACCCAGCTGTCCTTGCCCAGCCCAGCTCCAGGAGCAGAGGGAGGGTTGGTGCTGGCACCAGGAGCACGAGGAGCTCAGAAAATGACTCGGTCCTCCTGCGTCCTCTCCCACCACAGGCTGCTGTTCAGGGTGCCAAAGCTGCTGTCCTCCTCCTCCTGCTCTTTAGCCAGCTCCACAAACACCTGGAAAACACAGGGAARGAATTTAATTTTCAGTTAGAAAACGAATAAATATTAGCTATTATTAACTTTAAATTAGGTTTCTAATTAATCTATGAAATAATTATCAAAAAGGTAAAAATACAGCCAGGAAGACCCCATGCTCCTTGTAAGAACTTCCTTGGTCACAAATACAACTCATGCTAAAATCCTGATGAGTATTCAATGCATTGCTTCATCTCTGAGTAAGACATTTTTAGTATTTTGAGGTTTTTCTTCTTACTCCTACCCTCCTACCTCTTTTCTTCAATGAAAGGGAAGTTCAGCACTGAAGGACATTAATTGTCAGCAGTAATTAATCCACAATAAGCAATTACAAGTCTCAGCTTCAGCCTCCTTCCAGCTACAAACAGCAAATGTCTGTTCTTGGAATAAATCAGAGCAGCTTTTCCCCTAATACCACACATTTGCTTTCTTCCAGTCACTGCAGTTGGCATCTTATTTTTAGAGGGGAAAACAGGAATAAAGAGGAGCTGGARAGCTGGCAGATGTGATTCACTTTGCAAAAAAGGGAATTTAGTTTCCCAAAAATGCCCGAACAGGCATCAGCAAAGCAGCCCCAGTGGCCTGAGAGCAGAGCCTGGGGGATGAGCTGCCTCCACAGGGCCCACCATTATGGGATCATGGAATGCTATGGGTTGGAAGGGACCTTAAAGATCMTCTCATCCCATCCCTATCACAGGCAGGGAYACCTTCCACTGCTCCAAGCCCTTCCAACCTGGCCYTGGACACTCCCAGGGATGGRGCAGCCACAGCTGCTCGGGGAATTCCATCCCAGCTCCTCCCCACCCAMACAGGRAGGAATTCCTTCCAAATATCCCAYCCACMCCTTCACCTGGCAGGGTTCACACTCAAAACCCAGGGTTTAAACTCACAAACCAGAATTCAACACACCTGCTCCAGTGTTGCTTGAGAGAAGCTGTAGTCCTCGATGTTGAAGGCGTGTTTGACTGGTGAGAGAATCAGTAAGAGCAGATTTAGGGACACTTCACTTACTCTTGATTTCCCAAGAAACAGAGTCGGGGACAAACATCAATAAAGGAAAATTAAGTTCAATAAATTTGGACCAGTGACATCACATGGCAGAAGTGTCAGTTATGGGAGACAACAGGATTTGTGTGTGTGATGTATGCCAGGTGCTTCATTACCTTCCTCCAGCTTGGAAAACGAATGTGAAAGGGACTGTACATCTTCCTTAGGAATTTTATACGCCAGGATGGAAGCAAAACTGGAACAAAGAAGCAAAACAAATTTAACTTCAAGCAAAATCACTCCAAGTAAAACTATTAATACCCCATAGAATGGATTTGAACTCCCTTCCTGAAGGTTACTGCAGGAATTCTGACAGTTATGATCACACAGGAGAACAGCAGTGATGCAGCTCCAGGTGCATCAGCTSAGGATTGTATTTGCAGGGATCCCTGTGGCAGGGAGGAATGATGAAYCTGACTCCATGTRCTCAGAAGGCTCATTTATTATTTTRTAATAATGTATTAAAGAATACTATACTAAACTAYACTAAAGAATACAGAAAGGATATTTACAGAAGGCTAAAAGATAATAATGAAAACTCGTGACTCTCTCCAGAGTCCTGACACAGCTTGGCCCTGATTGGCCAAAGAGTGAAAACAACTCCCAGCAGAATCCAATGGAACAATCACCTGTGGGTAAACAATCTCCAAACACACTGCACATGAGCACAACACAGGAGAAGCAAATGAGATAAGAATTGTTTTCATTTTTCTCTGAGGTTTCTCAGCTTCCCAGGAGGAAAATCCTGGGCAAAGGGATTTTTCAGAGAATGTGAATGGCACAGCTGAGACCACCCAAGACTGTTCTAAGTTCATGCTCCTCCACTCAGATTCAGTCATTTCTACTCTGCTTACTCATGGCAGATTTGCTTCCTGGAGCTCCCAGAGCCCTGAGGGTTTGGATTTCAGCAGAGCTGGGCACGTCCTGGAAGTCTGCATCACACAGCAGTTCCTGCAACCCCACTGCAGCCCAGGGAGCTGCTCTGCCCTGCACAGGGAGCTCTCCCCTCCCTCCCATCTCCCATATTTGAGGAAGGATCTCAGTCCCAATCCCCCAAGGATCACACTGCTCTGCATGCCTGCAGTGCCTCTGCAGCCACCGAGCCAAAGTCGGAGCTGCTGGTGGAACAGCAGCCAGCCCACCCTGCGAGTGAGCCCCCCAGAGACCTCAGGCATTTCCAGGTAAGGGCAGCGAGTCAGGAACTCGGGTTTCAGCCCTTTCCCAGGGGCCCTGACTCAGGAGGAAGCTGTCAGGCAACAGCTATGCAGAAATCCAGTTTTGCTTCCTCCGTGCCAAACATCTGCGTGGGCTCCGGGCCCCCGCCCTGCCAGCCCGGGCTCTGCTGCCTTCCACATCCCTTCCTTTTTTTATTCCTCATTTTTTTTTAAGCTGTGTGTAAATATTTACATTCCTTGCCCGGTGCCAAGGAGCTGCTGTGCAATCAGAGGGTTTGATTAATTTGATTGATACCAATATTTTCTGTGTGTCTGTCAAACCTCACCTCTCCTGGCGGTTGGCGTTGGGGAAGATGTGCAAGATCTGGCTCTGCAGATACTCCACCTGCTGCACATCTGCTGTTTCCCTTAATTTCATTTCCAAAAAGTATCCTCTGCCAAATTTGCTCTTCAGGTGTTGGACAGTACCTATACACCTATAAATTACAGACAGAAAACACAAGAACAGCCTAACCTCACACAGATCCTTTTTGCTGGGAAAGGATCCATTTAAGGTACCAAATTCAAGGTACCAAATTTATCTGTATTTTTAGAGGAATGTGTCAGCACAGCTGCCTGTGCCCCCTGCCCCAGGGGGATCTGGGGGTACCTGAGCTGCCCTGACACCAGGATGGCCACACGGTCACAGACAGCATCTGCCTCCTCCATGTAGTGCGTGGTCAGGATTGCTGCTCTCTCCTTGTTCTTAAAGGCTGCTCGGATTGCCCGCCTGCAAAACACAACCCAAACCACCCCTGGACAAAAACATCTGCCAGGGAACAGCAAATCCTGCCCCAGTAATCCTCATAATCCTCTATTTATGGATTAATGCTACTCCCACAGCAACAATTAACACCTGARTTTCCTAAAGACAGCTCAAACCTGCATTCCTGATATGATTTTAAGGATTTCTTTCCACCTTCAAGCCTCGGATTCCCAAGTTGCTCTGGGAGAGGACACAGCTGCTCTGAGGCTGGCACAAGGTTGGACTGAGACCCCACCTGCAGTCCTGTGTCCAGCCCTGGGGCTCCCAGCACAGGAGGAGCTGCTGGAGAGAGCCCAGAGGAGGCCATGGAGATGCTCCAAGAGCTGGAGCCCTTCTGCTGTGGAYACAGGCTGAGAGTTGGGGGTGCTCATCCAAACAGGAGCTCTGGGGAGAGCTCAGAGCCCCTCCCAGGGCCTAAAGGGGCTCCAGGAGAGCTGGAGGGACAAGGGATGGAGGGACAGGACACAGGGAATGGCTTCCAAAGAGCAGGGTTGGATGGGATATTAAGCAGAAATTATTCTGCTTCAGTGGAAGCTATCCCTGCCCACRGCGGCAGGAACTGGAACTGGATCATCTCCATGGTCCCTTCCAGCCCAGCCCAGTGAGTTATTCCCTGTCTGTGGCTCCCAGGGAGGGGTAACCCAGCAGGGATGGCTGTCCCCAGAGCAGGCTGGTGCCCTGGGGCCACAGCACTCACCACATGTGCTGCTTGGCTTTGGGGTCCATCCCCGTGGAGGGCTCGTCCAGCAGCGTCACCCGCGGGTTGCCCAGCATGCTGAGGGCAAAGCAGAGCTGGGGGAGGGCAGAGGGGCAGGGTGAGCACAGGGAGGGCGCTGGGGACCCCCAGGGGGACCCCAGAGCCCCCCTTACCTTGCGTTTCAGCCCCATGCCCAACTTCTTTGTCGTCTTCTGCAGGTGGTCCTTTAAATCCAGCACGCTGGCGATGCTGGGGAGGGAAGGACCAGGTGGGAAAGGTTGGGAGGGGGAGGGTTTGGCTTCCCCCTCACCAGAGAATGCAAAACAGCTCCTCTGGAAGAGCCCAGTTACAAATAAYTGTGTATCAAGTATAAAAAAAAGCAGAGCAAAAAGCACAACTGGAGCTTCCATACAAAGCCACCTGTCCTGGAGGAGCCTTGGTGACAACAGAAACAGCTCCAAGCTCAGGACTCCTCATCCTTGCAGCCTCTACAAAGGTCACTATTAATATTTTATAACCTTAAAAAATAATTATCAAATAATAATWATTATTATTATAAATATAACTATACATCAAATAATTATAATTATAATTATWATAAATAGAATTCTAATATAATTATCAATAATATATCAAAATTAAAAATCCCAACTGAAGTTTGTTTGGATGAACCTTCATCTCCTCATCTACGAATTCCCAACTGCAGAATTTCAACCAAGCTTAAAACCAAACTTAAATGGAAACAAAAACTGCATGGGGCAAGGTGAGAAGGGGAAAAAAACCCACAAAAGAAGCCAAAACCCCTCCAGCAATGAGGCTGAAGATAAAAAAAGTTAAAGCAACTTCAGCTCAAGCAGAGAGATTTCTGCAATGAACTGCTCACCGCTTGATGACCTCTTTAACATCAGCCTGGCTCATGCCTTTGATAGCACCATAAATCTCAAAGTGCTCCTGCAGTGTGATATCTGGCCACAGAGGATTTGTCTGGGGACAGTACCCCACGAATTTCACAGAGTCATCCTCACTGCTCAGCCCCAAGGAATCATCGCCCATCAGAACCTGYGAGGAAAATGCCCAGACCTTCATTCAGAATATTACAAATTTCCAAACTCTTTTTACATGGCTTTAGCAGAAAACATTTGCATGGTTTTAGTAAAATGGCCTCAGGAGTGCTTGCAATAACAACAATAAAACTGAAATATGGGTTGATTTTTTGYAACTGTGGCATGGGACATACCTGCCCACTGGTTGGCTCAATCTCTCCAACAAGCATGTTAATTAATGTGCTTTTCCCAGCTCCATTGGGTCCCAACAAACCCAGGATTTCTCCTGAAAAGGGACAACACAAACATTGCCCACGAGATCAGRTCAATGGTTCCAAGAGCTGCTTTTATAAATCAAACAGCTCAACAGCAAAGCAACTGAACTCCAACCTTTCTTCACACAGAGGGAAACATGTTTGGTCGCCACTTTCTTTATTTTTCTCCCCAGAAGAAACTCCTTCCTTTCATCAAACTCTTTGTGCAGGCTGCTGACCAGGATTGCTGGCATCTRGCAGAGAAGAGGGAGGCGGCTGCAGATCCCAGCAGCTCTGGGGAGCCCCAGGTGTGGGGGTTTGGGTTTTACCTCCTCACTCCTGGGGCTGCTCAGGATCTCTTTGACTCTCAGCCTCTCTGCCTTCACATCCTCATCCTCGTTCTCCTCGTGAGGCACATCTGGGAACTTCCAGGGCTTGGCTTTSGTGAAGCATTTCCTAAAAGGGAGGAAAGCAGCACGAGGCTGAGGCTGGCTCAGGGCTTGGGTGCTCCGTCCTGGTTTGAAAGGAAGGGAGTTTTTTGGGATGCATGATATGGTACAAGAGGGACTCCTCTCTTCTTGATGAACTGAGAATTGAYTGTCTGAAGGGTGGTGATGGACTGAAAGTTGTTTATCTGAGGGGGGGCAACTGAATTGAGAATCCAAGGTTCTGTCTTACTGTCATGTATTGGAAATTTGGCGGGGGGAGGAGGAGCAATGTTTTTGAAGATTTTCATTCTGAGTTCTGTGTGTGTTTCTTTTTACACATAGYTGTAGGTTAATAAAGTTTTTTTCCCCTTTATTCCTAAGCTGGAGCCTGCTTTGCTCTGTTTCTGATCACATCTCACAGCAGACACCAGAGAGAATATATTTTCATGGGGGCACTGGCACTGCACCAGCATCAAACCATGACAGCCTCAAAGGCATTTGCAGATTCCTGCAGCTCATCCCAGAGCAGGAGGAGCTCAGGGAMTGCCACTGTGTCACCTCCCTGCTGAGCTCTCTGGCCATGCCCTGGGAATGGCAATTCCCTTGGTTTTACATAGGGAACAACCTTACAAATTCCTGATTTTGCAGAGGAAATAATGTCGCAGACAACTTTTATGAAAAGTCCTTTCCTTAGGATTTTTCCTCCTGAGAAGCTGAGAGGCCTCAGGAACAAAATGCAAACAATGGTTATCTGCTGCTGTGGAATGCAACAGGTGCATCTGGGATTGGTCTCATGTGGTTGTTTCTAATCAATGGCCAATCACAGTCAGCTGGCTCGGACAGAGAGCTGAACTACAAACCTTTGTTATCATTCTTTGCTATTCTATTCTTAGCCAGCCTTCTGATGAAATCCTTTCTTCTATTCCTTTAGTATAGTTTTAATGTAATATATATCATAAAGTAGTAAATCAATCCTTGTGAAACATGGAGTCAGATCTTCTTCTCTTCCCTCATCCTGAGACCCCTGTGAACACGGTCACAGAAATAACCCCCCCATTTCTGCACTTCAGTGATAATGAAAGAGATTCTATTTCTYCCACTGCACACCCCAGTTTAACCCCCCCCAGCACCTTCAAAACCAGCTCCTTTGGACAATATTTTGGATAAAACCCCTTCAGGAGACTCACCTGAAGAAGGGATCCTCTCTGACCGTCCTGCCCCCGTTCTTCAGCTCGAAGCAGCGCAGCAGGAACAGCCACAGCACACACTGCAGGTAGGGCTGGGCAGACAGAAACCACCCTGCTCACCAGGCTGGGAACCCTGGGTGACCCCCCCACAGCGATGAGGGACAAGAAGCTCCAGCCCTGCACCACCACACAAGTGCTGGTGCTGCCAAGAAYATTGAATATATCATTACATGCTGCTCAGCAGGCACAACCAAAGTGGGCTGAGATTTAAAAGCAATTATTTGGGGTTTTTTGTGCAGAGAGGGGACTSTTGTTGCTCTGGAGCTCTTGCTCCATCAGCAGGGATCCCCATAATAACCAGAATTAACAGTGGCAGTGTTAATCAGGCCATGGGGGCAGCAGATGTTGAGCTGGTGGGCACAGCAGCTCTCCTGGCTCAGCATCAGAGCAAATCTTTAGTGATAAAGATGATGGACAGCAGGGGATCCCAGCAGGAACCACAATTCCCTACAGAAAATTGGGAATTTTCCCTCTATAAAAGCAGAGAATGCAATGCCATGCTCACAGCCAGAACTGCCACCAGCAGCCGGTCCCAGGGGTCGTGGAATCCCCCACTCTCACTCTTGCCTTTCCATGAGACCTGGGAATTCAGGGAGAAGCATGCTCAGGTAAAGAATCCCCTACAGAGACTCCATTTCCTACACTTTCATCTCAKTCAGGTGCTCAAGCACTTCCTGAGCTCTGCAGAGACTCTCCCAAAAATAAAAAATACAACAGCTCCATCCCAAACCTGGGGCTGCTGCTTCTTTCAAGCCACCCACTCCCAATGAATCCTCACCCCATCCCTGCGTTTGCTCACCTGGTTTTCCTTGGAATATCACAGAACCATGGAATGGTTTGGGACCTCAAAGCCTCTCTCACTCCATCCCCTGCTGCTCCCAGCCCTGTCCAGCCTGGCCTTGGGCACTGCCAGGGATCCAGGGGCAGCCCCAGCTGCTCTGGGCACCTGCCCACCCTCCCAGCCAGGAATTCCTTCCCAAAATCCATCTAACCCTGCTCTCTGTCAGCTTGGAGCCATTCCCCCTTGTCCTGTCACTCCATCCCTGGTTTGAAGTCCCTCTCCACCTTTCTTGTAGGCTCCCTCCACTCAGAGAAAGGAAATTTCATGGAAAACTTGCTGCTTGCCCCATTTTAAAACCAAACCACTTCGCTTAATAGGAAAAAGGTGATTTTTCTCCTGGACACACCAGAGACACCCACCCAACCCCAGCCACCTCCCAGGGCTCTGGAAAGGACCCCTGCAGTCCCCTTACCTTTATAAAACAAATCAGGCAGCCAATAAGGGGATAAATAGGGATGAAGATGGAGAAGASATAGTGCAGGATGGTGGTTACCAGGTAATGGTCCAGGAAAAAGGACACCTCAGTGACCACTGTGCAGAGCAGGGCTGTCTGTACCAAAGAAAAGGGGRAAAAAATGTCCATTTTCATCCACTTCAGACACTCCAAGCATAAGTTAATTAATTTAGGGAATTTTTTCTTAAAGCTTTTATCACTCAGCATATGGCAGTGAGTGAGACRTTGGTAAAAATTTCCCATTTCTTGTGCAATAGGGACACACAAATCAACAAAACAACTGGGATTTTTTGCTGTGGCTTTGGAAATCACCAATCTTCCCACTTAGCCCAGCTCCAGGCCAAGGCACTCACCACTGAAAATATAAATGACCAAAATTCCTTCGTGTTCTGGACTTTTTTGAAGGTGAAGGAGACCACGTAGGTGAAGAGCACGACTGAGGGGACGTAACCAATCAGGCAAAAAATCTGCAGAGACACAAAGGGATTCTCAGGGAAGGTGCAGCAGGAGTTTTTATGCATAAAGAATTACCTCAGTGTGATACAGAACTCTGGATTTATCTCTGTCACTTTATTTGATGTATTTTGCTGCCTTAGTGCACAGAGAATGTATTATTAAAGACACAAATTAAAGAATGCATGGAGAGGCAAAAACTCCCCCCTCTTCAGCTTCCTTTAAACTCTTTCCCATTTTTAATATTTTTTTTTTTTTTTGTAACACAGGCTCCCATAAATGCTGACCTCAAGATTCTGGCAGATATTAAGAATTCCACCATGGCATTTTTGTAGAAATTCAAACAAGGGTAGAAGAGCAGCCCTGCAGCCACATCCCAAACCTGATTAACTCTGGCAAAGCAGCTGGGAAGAGCTGATTCCTCTCAATTCCAGCCAGGATCACAGGGAAGCCTGCTCTGAATGTCAAAGCCATGAAGGCTGGTGCTGTCCTGCACTTAATCCCATCTGCAGTTCTCTGCAGAGGTGGGCTCTGCCCAAAGTCACTGTGCCCTTCYCAKCAGCAGCAGCAGCAGTCCCCAGTGACAGCACAGAGCACAAACAGGCTCAGGCAGCAGAAGGAAGGAGAATTTCCTTGGAAATTCCTGCTGGTTTAAGAATCAACAAGGCTGGAAAAGAGCTTTGAGATGTGAGTTCAGCCAGAGCYCTCCATAAAGAGAGACTCCAGCACCTCCCTGGGCAGCTGGTACTGCACAGAGTTGGATCAGGAGGTAAAGTGGTAAAAATTCCATTTATTTCATCCTCTCTTCTTTCATAGCTGAGTTTGCTACAAGTGGCCTTGACCGGTCATTTAATTAATACATTTCACTTGATGGGTTAATTAACAAGGCACCCATTTGTAAACAATCTCATGAGAAAAACAGATTATTAGAAAAACGCTCCTTGTAGGTTGTTTTTAATATTTGGTTATCATTGTTTATTTTCAGCTCTTCAAAGCTTCTCAGGTCGATTCTGGGAAAACTTATTTAGCTTTCTTTCTCTCTGAGCAGGCTGTCACATCCACAGGCAGCCCCATCCCCATCCCATCCCATCCCAATCCCATCCCCATCCCAATCCCCATCTCAACCCATCCTATTGCAATTCCATCCCACTCCACCCCATCCCATCCCAATCCCATTTCATTCCATCCCAATCCCATCCCATCAAACCCCCATCCCCACCCCATCCCATTCYRATTCCCATCCCCATCCCAATCCCATCCCCATCCCTGAATTTAACCCCAAATTCAGAGACCCTGATCCAGCCCAACCACACCAGGTATTTAAAGCTGACACAGCAGAAATAAARGAACATTTCCCAGGAAAACCCTGTGGTTTAAATCCCCTTCCACTCCCAACCACCCTTTCTGTGAAGAAATTCTTCCTGTGCCCAACCCAAACCTCCCCTGCTTGATTTTACTCCAGTCCMGAATGAAACTCCCAACTTGGAGCCATTTTCCCCATGAAAAACTTTCTGGTTTTGTTTTTCCTGTGTATCCATGGGGGAAAATCAGCTGAATCAGGTAAGGGAAATGAAAAACACCCCAGCCCAGACTCACCACAGCCAGGAACTTGCCCACGTAGAAATAAACACCGTAGTGGAAGGCAAAGAGGCTGCCAATCATCAGGGTGAGGATGAGGAAGAACAGAGGCAGGTCCACCACAGCCTGGCCAGTCCAGTAGGCTGAGGGATAGAGCCCTGCAATCTTCAGCTGGGTGTAAGCCTTGATCTGCAGCAGGGGGACAACACAGAGTTAATTAAAATTAACCTTTTGTGAATCCCCTCCTGTGTTACGCTGTTATTGCCAAGCCTGGCTTGGCACAGAAAAGCTTCTCCCAGATCTGCCCCACCCTTGGCATTGTTTTAAACCCCTCTTTGGCTCTTTCCAAAGAGGAAATCCCAGGGTTTTGACCTCCCTGTGGGTCRCCTGGGGGTTACCTTGTGGTTTTCTGCATTGTCCATGGCGAAGTAGGGTGGCATCCCAGTGATGATGATCCCCAGCAACACAGCTTCAAAATAGATCTCCAGCCTGAAAATTGTGTCTGGAAGGTCCTGGGGTAGAAATCAGATTTATTCAATGCCAGAATGTGACCAAAGAAATGCTAAATTAGGAGTTGGAACACGGCTGTGAATGGCAAAATGAAAAGTCTGGAGGTGTCAAGATCACCTGAGCTGCAGCAGGAAGACAAAGATCTGTGGAAGTTTTGGGAGTATTTAGATGAGGAATAAATAAGAACTAAAGAACTTTTCAGAGCATTTATCTCCTGCAGCAGATCCTCTCCTCTCCCAAAGGCCCCTCCAGCTCTGCACAGACCAAGAGCCACAGGCAACCCCCAACAAGCCCACAAGTAATGAATTCACAGGGCCATGGAATGGTTGGGGTTGGAAAGAACCACGGGGATCATCTCATCCCAACCCCCAGCTCCTTCCACCAGRCTGGGTGCTCCCAGCCCCACTGAACCTTTAATTCCTGACACATCATCCTCTTTCCAAAACCTTTCCTCCCTTTCCTCAACAATCAAATTTCTCCTCTTCTATAAAAGAATACAAACCARTAAGTTATTTCCAGAAAGAGTGTGAGAAAGTTCCTTATGAGAATGGAAACATCAAAAAACTTAGAAAAACTTMAAAAAAMCCCAAAAAACAACATTYCTGCACTCCCCAGAGCAAAGTGCCAGCACCTTCCACAGCCTCCTAAACCCTGCAGACAGCCCCAAACAGCTTTTCCCTGGTTTCTGGAGTGATCCTGTGGAGCTTTAGGACAGGAAAGAAAACTGTGTGGACCCTGGAATTTCCAAGGTAAAAAAAAAAAATTGTTTAATTTCTAACTCCAACATTTATAGATTTCTAAAAGTGACAGTGGATTGGAGGGTGACAGTGACACCTCTCCAATGACACTGGACAAACCATCAGTCCATCAAATCTCTCCTCTTCTAGGAAAGAACACAAAACAATAAGTTATTTACATAAAATGTGTGAGAAAGTTCATTACAAGAATGGAAACATCAAAAAACTTTTAAAAAACCTTAAAAAAAACCCCAAAAATCAACATTCCTGCACTCCCCCTGCCCCCCAGGGATGCTCTGCCCTCTCCCCAGGGTTCCAGGGTGGTTTTTTGGGAGCTGCTGACCTGAATCAAGGGGTTGCTCCAGATCTGGATGCTCTCAGTCACGTTCAGGCTGCGCAGGAGGAGGTTGCTGACAATGTTCATCAGAACTGGCAGGGAATGCACCATGGTGCTGTTGAATATGATGTTGAAAACATAATTCTAGGGAGAAAAAAATACGTGCTGCATTAATCCCTCTGCCCTGAGAGGGCTCTTCTTAATAAAAACTGAGTGTTGGGATAAATCTTTGCATAATCAAGTGCTTTGCACGAAGCTCTGGGCTGCTCTGGGTGCTTGGCACACACAACTGAATTCAGGAAATCAGGAATAGATTCCTAATTCAGGAAATCAGGAGCAGATTCCTAATTCAGGAAATCAGGAACAGATTCCTAATTCAGGAGATCAGGAAGGGATTCCTAATTCAGGAAATCAGGAATAGATTCCTAATTCAGGAAATCAGGAATAGATTCCTAATTCAGGAAATCAGGAACAGATTCCTAATTCAGGAAATCAGAAATAAATTCCTAATTCAGGAAATCAGGAATAGATTCCTAATTCAGGAGATCAGGAAGGGATTCCTAATTCAGGAAATCAGGAATAAATTCCTAATTCAGGAAATCAGGAACAAATTCCTAATTCAGGAAATCAGGAACAAATTCCTAATTCAGGAAATCAGGAATGAATTCCTAATTCAGGAAATCAGGAACAGATTCCTAATACAGGAAATCAGGAACAAATTCCTAATTCAGGAGATCAGGAACAGAATCCTAATTCAGGAGATCAGGAACAAATTCCTAATTCAGGAAATCACGAATAAATTCTGAATTCAGAAAATCAGGAACAAATTCTGAATTCAGAAAATCAGGAATAGATTCCTAATTCAGGAGATCAGGAACAAATTCCCAGCACCTTTCAGGAGCAGTGAGGCTCTGACAAATGGCACTCCAGACATTTCCAGTCTGGGAAACCAAACACATGAGGAGCTGCTCTGGGCTGATCCTGCTCATGGGTTTAAAACCAGACWGGCACAGGTGTGCAGGAGCTGCACTGTCCCACTGCTGGCAGCAGTGTCACAGAGTAAAAATGGGGACAAGAGCCAGAGCTGGCACATTGTAAAGCAGCTCCTTTGCAGGGGATTAAATATGATCCCAAAGTTCAGATCTTCCTGTAACTCTGAACATGTACAGCCCAAGAAACTGATTTTTCTTTACACATGAGAGCGCCATGGGATTATATTTCTGTCAAACTGTAATTCAGTCAGTACAAATTTAAAAGAAAAAATCATAAAACATTCCTCTGCCACGTGTCCTGTGAGGCAGAATATTTCTCCTGACTTTCTGTGTCCTTGTGGGGAAGAAAAGGGGATCAAAGTTTGATTGGCCTACTGTAATTGTAATTATATAATTATATAGATGTAATTATGGAAGAACATTTATTTTGCTAATATTCCCACTCCTTCCTCTTTGCAGCCTTTTGTATAAGCAATATTATATGA
>JACDOX010000042.1:5766369-5856469 GCA_014549065.1 Cardinalis cardinalis | reverse complement strand
AGGTTATCAGCCATCCCCAAGGTGCTGTGATAGCAATCATTGCAGAACCTACACCCACAAAGTTTCTCCAAAATCAACAAGTGAGAGCAAAGCTCACAGAGATAACTGTATTCATACTGCCCAATGGAAAACAAATTGCAACCTATGTACCCCAGTCTTACACTAGGGAGAGAAGACACTCTGAACTTCAACCACAACCTAGAGTTACTGGTGGCAAGCCATTCCTGATATTCAAGGTGTGCTGCATTTTCTGGTACCAGGGTCTGTGTGCATAAAAAAAGTCATCCAGAGGAAAGAACTAAACAAAAAAAGTTCATTTGTCCCGTAGCCTATCTACATATTTATCATATTTATCAATGCTTTAATCCTATCAACAGCTTAACAAGATGCAGACTAAGTATCTCAAGGATATCACTATATGTGAGTCCTTAAAATATCAGCAGTTCCCAAAACCTGCCTGAAAGTTAACATTTTAGAAATGGGAAGTGAAAGACAAAAGGGAGCTGGAGAGATGTGTCTGAAGTCACCTAGCACACTAATGGCCAAATTCAAAATTAAAATCCAGCTCTACTGGAGTCCTAAACAAGCTCAAGAAAATCTGAAATCCAGTTAGTCACATCAAGAGCAGCACCACTTGTTAAGCAAATCATTTTATTCCATGTTCACCAGCATTTCTTAGTAAATGCTCCTAGCAAATATTTATAACAACATGGACACAGAATTCTTTCCCTTGCCCCCTCTGGAAATATAGGAATACTTAACTGCAAAGAGCAAGTTTAGAGGTATTTTATCATCCTCACCAGAAATGGCTCTTCAAGGACTCAGAGAGGGTGGAGAGCAGATAACTTTTCACAGTCTTGTCTCTGTGATAGGCCTATAGCACATGTTCATCACAACCAAATCCAGACTTTGCAAGGCTTTGGTGGAATAGCTGCACAGATGTTCCTCCAAGCAACTCGAGCAAGAAATACTGATTCATCACCAACAAGCAGCTCTAAGCTAAATAGAACCTAAAATTCATGAGTTAATCATAGCACCACCATTATAAATCCTGCTGAAGGACGCTGGCTAATGAAGAAACAACAATTCTCAACACAATACAGAATGTATTTCAGGTTTCTCCCGAACTTGGTCAAGCAAGCCAAGGGATGCTGAGAACAGTGGAAAAAGCAACATGGCCTGTTCAAACAGGGATTGTTGTCCTTTTTAACTGGCTAATGTAATTCTTTCCCTCAAATTTTAGTTAGCAAGAAAGTGATATTTAAATAAGCAGCTCCAGGCAGTACATTTCTCTTAGAATCATCATCCAGCATTGATTTGGTTTTGGTAATTGCCTTTGGACACACTAGAACAACAGACATCATGAAATATACACTGATGAAAAAAATGAAGAGTTTTTCAGACAGCCACGTACACACTTATCTGGTACTGCAAGTATTTTGTCCTCTTGTTTGCATCTGAAAGCAATGTTAAGCTGAGGGAAAAACATTTCAGAGTAAATGGGAGGCCTAGCATAGTCATAGCCATTAGCATGAAACCTGCACCATTAAACCATATTTAGGGGAAGTGAAAAAACTGTCCAACAGTTTTGTGAAGGTTTGTAAAACATCAGTAGGAATTTAAGAGCTGCAGGTTTGAAGTACAAACATTGGAAAACCAACGCACCAAATCTTACAATGTCCTGTGATTTGGGAGCTTTTTCATTTTCAGTGTGAAAATAATGCAGAAGTAACTACCATGCACTCACCTGCACAGAAAAATGCTCTGGTGCAGCACAAAGTTTTTGAAAAAGTTCATGTTGTGAATCTGAAACCTGGCTCAAACTCTGGTAGGGCAAAAAAAGACACTCATCCAACAGCTACTGGCCGTTTTCATCACGAGGAAATACCTCCAGTTTGCAGTTGTGTTCTTTCACAGCTGCACAATCCCCTTAAACCCACACAGCAGGTCACAGCACAAACCTGCAAGGCCACAAATATTAGTTTCACCTCTCCCTCTGCACTCCAGCATCAGGAACATGCAGATGGTAGGGGCCCGACACTGGGTTCTTCCCTGCTTCACAAACCTTTGGATGGCTCTTGAGATAGCACTGGCTTTAAACACCCATTGGGCTCAAGTGAGACAATCTGGTTTGTGCTTTGTTATTCTAATATATGGATTCGCATAGCATTCCTGAAACATTTTACTGGAAATTGACTACTTGGACTTAGTTTTCTAAACAGCACTGTCCTCCCAGTCATTAAACACCTGGTGGAAATCATACTCCAGCTTTTTATATTTCCATCACTTGTGAGGAACAATTTCTTATCAACCATCAGGAAGTACTGAATTACCAGCCTGCATTCCACAGTGTAAAGACTGCGTTGTAGAATTAGGTGAAGTAGTTTTCCATGTTTTTCCTAAAATTATTTCATCCCACAAACACGAACTATTCCAGCTCCAGATTTGAAAACAACATGTGACACTAATCACAGATTTTCCCTACTAGAAAGCTACAAAGCATCATTATCACATCCTTCAATTAAGGACAGGGTGTTCTACTTCCCTAACAGCGTCAGATTTTGCCCGATAAATAACTACAAAGCATCATTACTGCATCCTTTAGTTAAGGTTACAGGGGTTTGTTTCCTGAATGGTGACTAACCAAACAGTAGGTAAGCTACAGGAAAGGAGCACCATTCCTCTCTTCTGCTACCTGCAGATTTGATTAATGCTAAGGAGCTGTTATTGTAATCAGCGCTACAGACAGCAAACTGCAAGACAAGCTCAGATGAATGCCTGGTCTTGCAAGAACCAGCACATTTCTTCTGCAGTCAGTCTTAATACATAAAATACTCAGATCCTAGTTTAGAATTTGGGAGTGCAAGTTTCTGCCAGAGTGCTACAAGGCTTTTTCACTTTAATTTTATCAGGAGGCAATACTGACCACCAGAGCTCTACATATCTATCTATCTATATATATATATATACACACACACATAAACCAGCAGTCCCAAATGCTCCTGAGCAACAGGATTGGTATTCAGAATACCAGAAGCATTATGCCACCATCCTTGAAAGCAGAAAGCCAATATTTTGCTGACAACCAGAAGATGAGACTATAGAAAAGTTACTCTCTTCAGCTGATGACTGGGCTCTGTTCAGATGGGATACTGAGCTTTTCTGAGTGGCAAGATACCTGAAAAAGAAAATATATTATCCTTAAAATGAAGATCCCACTAATGTTTGTCTGATGGAAGAATTCAGCTTCTCCTTAGCAAAATGGTTGTGTAGTTTTTGGAAGTACATAAAAACAGTTCTAATTGATGATGCACTGCTTTTTAAGTTAGCTTCAGTTCCAATTAAATCACAAGTGGCATGGCTGAGAGCACAGTATTTTCTGCTCTGCTGGGGTGGCCGGGGTCCAGGCCATCTGCGTGGAATGCAAGGCAGGACATTCCACCCTTCCGCCAGCATGTCCAGCGGTGCCAGCCGCTCCCGCAACCCGCCAAGGGGACAGGGAGGGATCTTCTTTTGTTTTCCTTATTTGTTTATTTGCTTTACTCTGGCAGCAGGCAAAGGGCTCTTCTCTTGCCAAGTTCATTACTATTGTAAAGTGTTCCCAATTACWCTGAGTAAAGCACTACAGTGAGRAGGGGGRAAAAAASCAGCTTTAAAGTTTACAATTAAACTACAGAACTTTTTAAGGCTTGATTTCAGGAAACAGGTGGAAGCTAGATTAAGCATATCTCTCCCAAGTGCTCAAATCCACACACACATTATCACTCATTCAAAATATTTCTTTCAAATTTTTCAATAAAGATTTTTGTTAAATTAAAGAAGCATGCAAGTTCTATCAGCCTCTTCATTTACTGGTCTTCTACAAGCCCCTTCCAAACAACTTCCAAAACATCAAAGTTTTATGCTTAGATCTGGGACTACTCAGCCATAGGTGATATAATAACTACTGTTTTCCAAAATGACGATCACTTTGTTATTATCAATATGAAAAGGCATGCCTATATCTTTTTGGCCCCCATTAACTTTGTCCCTCATCCCACAAATTTCCTGTCTCCCAGTCACTGAGTACAAACACAAATTGTTGGTGGAGCATCTCAGAGTCTCCTAAAGATGACAGACTAATCAAGCAGCAGTATTCTACTACAGTGGCATAAGAGATTCAGGCAAACCACATCATTGTTTTTCTCAGTGGCACCACAGCCTAAATCATCCTTTTTTGTATGACTCTACTCTGATGGAGTGAAAAGTGCTACTTAAAAGCTTAGAAGACAAGATTAGGACCTACAGTTTTATCACTCTGGACATCAAGTTGACTACCACAGCCATACAGAGAATATGCACAGAATAAGTTCTTTCTCATGTACAACTCTGTTGTTCTGTGTCTACTCTGCAATTAAAACATCGCATTTGCCTTTGAAGAGATTTTATTTACTGGCTTGTCTCAAGTCTAATTTCCAGTCCCAAAATTTATCTATCATTCTCCCACTTCTCAGATCAGTCAGAACTATATCAGCCAGGTCTAAGCTGCAAAAGACAGGGGACCTTCCTCTCCAAGAAAGAGGAATCCATTCCCATGTAGTAACTAGTTCTCCAAGCACAGCAAGACACAGTACAGAACTGCACTCTTGACATGCAGGAGAGCAAGGCTGTCCCTTCCAAGATAAAGATAATCAAATACAGCACTTGTTCGAAAGGCATCAGTCACAAGTCCCTTCTGCATAGCTGAAGAGCAAAGCATTTGCTTCATATATTAAAAACAGGTAGAAGACCTGAGCACAACAATAACTATTATATACTACAGGACTGCTGAACATCCCACAAAATCCCTGTTTCTCCAAATATATTAAGTTCCAGCAGCCAAGAATTAAATCCAGAAGTCTCCCATTGTTCTTTCACTGTGAATTCACGTTACACTTCAATACTAAAGGAAGCAGTAAGATCAGCAAATCCTTACTGTCAATGCTTAATCGATACCCACTTAGGAAAAAGGATGAGAGAAGCAGGAGAATAGGAATAGCATTAAAAGCAAACACACATCCACCACTTCCTGAAGTTAAACAAAAGGCACCAGAACTAACCAGGCTGCTGCGTGTCCTGTGCCCAGCTCATACCTGCCATGCAGCTCCTGCCCACAAAACATGCCAGACATGAGCATTTCAAAGATTGAACGTTAGCCTTTCGTGAGATGTCCCCACATTTCTTAGCAGGAAAGCAACAAGAAAATGGACTGCTGTCTAAATCTGTTTACCTAAAATAAGCCATCCTTACTTCAACACTCCCTCCCTACCCCGAGGGATTTAAGAAGCATGCACTGCCATGATCTGACAAGATCCAATAAACCGGACAGCCTCCCTCTCGCTTGCACAAGGACACAGCTGCTCTGATGTCTCATCTAGGCCTTGTGTGTCCAAATGTCGCCTGTACCAGCTCAGCCAGATCTTTATTTCAGTAGCAAGTGTTACACATTCCTCTAATGAAGGCTGCAGTTAAGACCCACAGGCAGATAACCAAATCCCAAAGGCTTCTTCTCACACAAAAAGATCAGTAGAGCTTGTGCACTGTCCCTCTCCAGCTCCTCTCTCTCTTACAGTAGCTCTGCTAAAACTTGACGCATTTCCCAAGCAAAACTGCCACCAGCTAATCTCTAAAAGCCACCAGCACTCTCCCCCTCCCCGCAAATGGATCCATCCACAGAACAAAACCAGCTGCTCCTGATAAACATACGTGGCTGCATTTCACAATACACTGGAGACCTCTAAAGCACTATGCCTGAGCACAGCATGCTTGGTCCTGTAACAAGTGTATTAAGACACTTCCCCATGCATGCTGGAAGCACAAATATTATTGGGAAAATGTGCACAAAATCAGAAATTTTAAGCATGAACTGAGTCACAAGAAATGTACTCTGAATGGCAGCTAGGTAAATTCAGGGTGAACAGAATTAGTCATCTTCAGTGAGTCACACAAAACAGTACAATTTGCAAAGAAAGCAAATTAAGAACATTCTGTTATAATTGATTTTAGTAAAAAACTTGATGTCATTTCATAGTAAGCGCATATATTTCAGAAGTTCCGTGCTAGATTTTTACATACCAAAACATCTGGCTAAGAATGTGGCAATAGACTGTATGTGATGCACATCCTACTTCCTAACCTCCCTCTGGTGCCCTGGCCAGCATGAGTTTGCCATCTGTGGCACTAAGAGAGGGAGCACATTTATCATTATTCTTCTATAATCACATATTCAATCAAAAGGATTTCAGACCTAACAGCTGCCCCCAGCAATGGGCAATGTGTTATATCTAAGTCAGTCCTTTACCAAAAGATTACATGTGACTATCCACAAAGGGAATCCATCTCTGTCCCCAGGACCCACAGCATCCCAGAGTACCAAGTGTTATGTCAGCAGAAAAAAAAAAAAAAAAAAAAAAGGCAAAAGACAGGCATAACTTGGAGTTGAGTTTTTTGCTGTTACCATAGAGGGTGACAGAACACAAAAGAAATTATACAGAATGATTCCAATTTGCATTCACTTTGCCGTGGCAAAGCAACTTGTGTATAAAAGAGCCGGTCTAATTTCAGCAGAAAATATACTGATGTACAAACTATTCTTCAAATAACGATAATCAAGTTAGAAAGGCTAAGTCTCAGTCAGAAACTACATCKATGGAAAGTGTGCTAGAGCATCTGTTGAAGCATATGAACCACATTAGCATTCCCCACCACCCCATAAAATGACACACGTACATACAAACCATCACCACAAACGCTCATGAAATCTGCAGCAATGAACAGCATAACCAGCAAGCTGACATGCAGCTTGTTTCTGCAACTGCCCTGKCCCCTCTAATCTTCTGCTTACCAGTTTTGCCATCCTGACTGGCTACACTTTGGTACCAGACCTGAAGTTACTTTTCTCCCACCAAACAGAAGCATGTTCTGTCAGTGACATTTCTGGCTCCACAGCTGTAGCAAATGTGAAGATCAACTGCACAGACATTGGAACAATTATTTCTCAGAGGATATATCACTTAACTGAAAATGGATTATTTTAACCTGTTTTATAGAAAAAAGGTTTCATCTTAGGTAGCACTTAACAAGTTTCCATAGCACCTAATGACACAGTTCCACTAATACATCAAGCCAGCAAACTGTCACTACCACCATTACAATTGATCACACTCCCCCTTCTATCACTCCAATCTTYCCTCTGTGCCTCTCCCATGCAGAGGTACTTGTGCAGCTGTACAGTGAATTGGATCAGGAATTGATCCCAACTGAAATAAAATGCTGCTTTCTTTCCATTAGTTTTAAGCTGCATCACTGGTAGCAGGATCCAATTCCCAAGCACTCAAGCACTTGAGCTGGCAAAGAGAGGAATAAACAGCTCCAACAGCGAGAGGAGGGCACTGCTCTYAACAGTCTCAAAGTGCTCAGGGAACTATGGCATAAATTGCAGTGTCTTTGTGTGATAGCAAGAATTTTGTTATAGGATACTGTGGTGTTTTTTATAAAGACCTGCTCCTCCTTGTAAAACTATACCTAAAATTCAGTTCCACAGAAAATCTTCAAGGTTGTCTTTACAGATTCTTCACTTGGTACTTCAGCTTCAGTTGTTTCAGTTGCTTTCTCTCTTCTGGAGTGAAAGTAAAGCATATGTATTAGAAAATTATGTAATGTGTAGTGAGCAAAAGATATCAAATGAGGTATTTGTGCCAAATCTGAAAAATTTAGGAAGTTCAACAGCTSTTTTCACCTCCCTTCTCACCTTTCCCAGAAGAGAAGGTTTTAAAAACAGGGGAAGGATCACTGTAGAAATGATTGGGCACAACTCCTGGTGTCACCAGAGCTCCTGGGCTGAGGCTCTTCCAGCCCACGGCTGTGACTATGGCAGGCATGGTGGTAACAACATTAACACTATTATTGCCCATTATTGCAACTGACAGAACAAATATACGCCTGGTGAGGAAAATTCTCCTTCCCCTCCAAATGATCCACCCCATTTCCCAATTCTCAATATTATAAAAGCAATTTARTATTTGTATCTTTTCAACTCCATGTTGTGAATTCCACATTTACCTCCTCCAGTCTCAGTCATGAAGAGTAGTAAC
The DNA here is from genome assembly GCA_014549065.1 of Cardinalis cardinalis. Lineage (NCBI taxonomy): Eukaryota > Metazoa > Chordata > Aves > Passeriformes > Cardinalidae > Cardinalis > Cardinalis cardinalis. The sequence continues at coordinate 5,848,358 of JACDOX010000042.1, read as the reverse complement.
ACATTTGTTATCTGGTGCTTTTTCTGTCYAGCTGCATGGATACTAAGAGAGGGAAAAGCCATGTACACGAGACAGACTTTTATTGATGTTGATTTTATGCTATAATTTTATACTTTTCATACTTCAGTGTGCTAATGTTTTGTTCAAAATAAATCTCAATGATACAAAATGATGAGCTAAACCTAGCATTTAATTTTCCAAATAGTACTTGCACATTTTGCATTTTGATACATATGCTAATACCTACTAATTAGAATCATAACAAAGACTTTAAAGATAGGAATTAGGGAGAGGAACTTTCCAAACCAAAATTGATTMGTTATATGACAAAACAAACATTAGAACCACTTCTTCTGTATAACGATGCAAAATATTCTCACAATAGGAGAATTGGAAGAGAATTCTAGCAGGGAAAAGAAATTAAAACCTACGTGMTATAAATTTGCCTTTTCATTATGTTCAGCCTTGAACACTGCTAAAATAAAAAGGAATCACCTATATTTTGTCATAGCTCAAAGAAACAAGAGATAGCTAGTTTCTGTGTGATACAGTAAAAGTCTAGGTATGGTATTAGAAATGGGTGACAAACACCATGCAAGGACTTACTGATAAAACCAATACTGCAGTATTATGGTTAAATTCTCTGTAGTAAAAATTAGTCTTATTGTTTTAGAGCACTTAAAAGACCAAGGAAGCTTCTACACCCATGTGCTTTTTTGCAAAGATGAAGGCACATTTTACTTTTTATTAGCACTGCAACTACATTAGTTTAAGAGGCTGTTTCACAGAAGCCTACAAAAAAAGAAGCAATACGATTTAATTGAATGGGAAGATCCTAATCAGTACCTTGTATTAGCAACTTAATACTCAAGACCACTGAGACAGGCCTAGAGGTTAAAATCCATCATCTTTCTAGGAAAACTCCTTTGATACATTCTAAAAGCTCCTGCCTTTGTAATAGAAATAAAATTCTGTCAATCATTCTGCTTTTAGATTAAACTCCTAAGCAAAATTATGCTCACTAGAAATATATTCATTTATGTTGAAATCCTGAGAAGTACTTCAGCGTGGCAGGAAAACGGTGTCACACTATTAGAATTGCAAATTATGCCACCTTTTAGCAAGTGACCAGCAACAGGCCACTCCGAAGTGCTYGGCAATGGAAGAAGGCTTGTTTCCACAGTAGTCAACGCTTACTTTACGGCTAATCCATCTCAACTTTGCAGGCTTGCTTACCTCAGCAATCTGCACCCTTGAAATAAGYGATGGGAGAAGTTTATATTCCTGTTCCACACTGCTGCTTACAGTGTTTGTGCGAGTTCATCTGCGGGTACACTGCTCCACAATGACAGCGTGAATATCCTAGCTGCTACCACACTGACTACCTTTTTCTTACTATAAACCCTGAGAAAAACAAACAAAACCCCCAACAAACAACCAACCCCCAACAAACAAATCTCCCCCCCAACAATAAACTCAGATCCCGAACAGGAATTTAGACCACTTAGATATCTGTAGTATACAAAATGCTACTCAAAACACGTCAAGTCCACCCTTTAGTTAAAACCACCTTGCCCATCTCTTACACCATGTTCTGTGCACTTCTCTCCTTAGCAGTCCCCACCATGGTCACACACAGAAGATATCCTTGGAGCCATATTCTCATTCACACTGAAGGAAATAATACTGGTTGAAAACAGGATGCGCACAAGAGATTTTTTTTCTTTTTTGTATGCACATTCTCAACTTACATCTTCAAGGAATATTTGGGCAAGGGGAGAACAAATTCAAGCCGAGAGCTTTACATAACAGCAAACAAATAAACAGCAACAAGAGGATGGAACAACAAGATTATGCTCTGAATACTCTTGTCTAACTGGAAGGCAAAGCCAAGAAGCCCTGCAGAAAACACAAGCTAGAAGCAAACTGTCTTATTTCCTATTGCTTCTGTGTTTAAAAACATCCCCAGTATGCATAAATCAAGATGTCACTGGCAGTGAAAACAGAAGCCCAGCTTAACTCCATAGCTACAAGGCTCCATTAATCCCCCTCTAACATTCTCACTAGGTCCCCAGCTTTCTTTTGTTCTCATAATATCAAGCTATGACAAAAAAAAATAACTATGGCAGTGACACATACGGAAGAAATTTGTATTCACTTGTCAGATACCGGGTAAAAATATCTCCCTCATAGTCACAGTAGTGAAAATTAAAGCAAGCAGGGGCTACTGGGCATACAGACAATAATTCCAATTTTTTTAACACAAATTTATTTTAAAAAGCACTCGAAACACTGAGAACAGCCACAACTGTAGTCTAATATGGATCAACATAAAATAGCACCATCATTACTTGGGGGCTTTTTTAAGATAAGCAGTCTTCAGAAACATTCCTAGTTCATGCTTATGTCAGCTCTGTTTATTATTATTGCAAGGTAAGAGAAATGCTGTCCTCAGTAAACTTACTGGAAGGAGAAACGGGAGCAATAGAAAACAACRGTTCTCCTCTGTAGAAAGGGAACCTCCTGCTTTGGTACGGCCATGCTAAATATCCAGACAGCTTTTCTTTGGACAAGRTGTAACCCACTGAAATCTGTCAGGAAGGTTACAGATATTGCTGTCACAGTGCATCTGAGGAAGCACACACTGTATGTTCAACTTTTTTCCTTTGCTTTCCTTCCACTCCCAGATGTGAACTATTTTCACAATAAGCCAAAGAATTTATCAACAACTTCTTTACTGGTTTGTGTTGGTAAAAGCTATATCTTCTAAAGAAAAGAGGACAGAGACAGCACTTAAAAAATCTGCACATCTTTTCATATTAAAGGTTCATAAGAGCTGCTACAGCCTCATCTGCTCCACTGGCATAGGACAAGGTCACTCTTTAGATGATTCAGGATTTAATCTTCTCCAAGATATTCTGGAGAATGTAATACCTGAATGAATCAAGTTCTACTGTATTTTAAAAGATATTGAATCTCACCAAGAAGTGCAGAGGTGCAAGACTCAAATGCTGGACACTGCATTACATACTTTAGTTACCTTTTGAACAGAGTTACCTAAACCAATGCAAATCCTTGAGAAATCTACATGCACAATAACCTGTACACAATATTTTCATAACAATTTGATTTAAAACCTACTAAAGAAGGAAGCCAGGGAAGAGCAGTAGGTTTTCATAAGCCTAAAGTGCAAAAAGTTCCAAGGAATGTAAAAAGGTCATTTCCAGTCACTACACAAACCTGATTTATTCTCAGCATGATACCAACAAATCACTGGTAGTGTTTAACTGATCAGCTGCTTGAACTGGCTTGGTTATATAGTAGTCCTTGCAATACCCAGCAGAATTCTGTCTTCTTCCACATACTTAGTGTTTCTATGCCTCCTGATCAAGATTTTCTCCTCAATTTATACCACATAAATAAAGGTAGGCTTATTAAGCTAGTACCAGAGAAATAATCATAGAACTGAAAAATACAAAGTGTATTTAGAACACATACTGAGATCTCTCTTGTGCACACACACCAACAAAATCCCATCAACAGGGAAAGCACTCATCTAATGAGAAAAAAAACCCCAATCATTATTCTTTTTATCACAGATCCTCACCCTAAGCATTCTGTCTGAAGAAATTTCAGTTTGGCATTTACATAATTTTAAATGGCAATTACATTTAGGGAAAGCACCYTCAACCTATGATCTTTTTATTTCCTATTTCCAGATGCTAAAATAATTCCTACTCAAGGATTATAATTAGCAAACAGGCCTAAACTTTAATATTGTAGTGCATTATTTTGTTTTAATCACAAAAAAATACAAGACTGAAAACAATTCTTCAGATTGTGACAGAAGTTTTACATAATTTATAAAGCTTAAGCTCAGAATAACCAAGAGGAATAAGCAAGTTTCAAGTATTAAAACTGTTCAGGAAGCACTGCAGATTCAAGACCACCAAGGCCAATGTACCATCTGGCTTCTCTGAAAACACAAGTAGATACTTGCCTTYGAAAAAGACCTATCATAAGAAAAACAAGCAAGTACAGATTAGAGAAACAACAGGAGATCAATAATACAACTCACATACCAACCAAGCAGTCTCATTGCCAAATTTGCATTCTATGCTTGATCATGTTAAAACAGATTCTACCTTAATTCTTACCTCCTTCTGGGGAAGAAAGAGAAAATGTGGCATATTTTCACCTCTAGAAAACTAGAAATAAAAGCAAGAGCGCCACCATGATTCAGTATTAATATTCTGGAATACTTTAAGGTCCATAGAATTTCAAATCATCTCCCCTAATAACCATTTCCATCTTCCTCTCTCATTATCACTGCATTATCAAGATCATTAAAAGTTACTGGAAAGATTAACATTTGTCRAATGATAGTCACAGTCCCAAAGGTGACATTTCAACAATGAACAGCAAATACCAGGAGAAGAGTGACTTATGTCATCCTTCAGAACAACATACCATAATTCAAGGCCCCTAAACAAATGCAAGAATGAAATATGCTAACAAGACAGCTGACTTCATGAATAATAAATCCGAAAAATTTGACCGTAGTCAAAAAGGTGTTAAGTTAAAACAATGAAAAAGAGGCATCAATTTCTTAATCTTTCTGTCAGACATCTTGGAAGTGAAAATGTGCTTAAAATGACTTAAAAATCATGAGGAAAGGCATTCCATGAGTACTTTAAATTTTCCAAAAACAAGCTTTTTTTCCAAACTTAAACACCAGTACRTTTACTAGTTTTGTAAGAAGAAACAGATATTGGAAATGAGTGTTACCAGAGGTATTTTAGAAGGGAGTTACATTCTTGTCCCTCTGTAGTAATCAGATTTTTGTGAAGCATTTCAACTTCCTGTACATGAAAAGGGGAGGTATTTGCAAACAAAAGATTAGGCTTTACTGTGCTGTTAAGTAAATATGTTCTGAATATCTACCTCTGCATCTCAGAACTACCATAATGCAAAAAGCAACAGTCTACCAAGACCAGAACTCCATTCTGATAATAGCCAACACTACTTATGGAGTCAGAAGACTCCACAAATCTGTGGAAATGCAGCTAATTGCCCAACACCATATCCCAAGAGAAATTTCTTCCCAACTGACTGTTCAGCTTAGATGCATGGACTGGAAACCTGCATTACCTCTGCTAGCACTCTTCCTAATGTCATTAATCTTTACAGAATTACATTATTTACCCTAGTGAATCATAGAATTTAAATCCTCAGCTCAACTATGAGCTGTATACAAAAATTCTTCATATTTATTATTATTCCAACCTTCTCATGTCATGCAATACACCAAAATTGTTCTTTACTGTCAAAGTATGCTGGCAAGTCAATTGTCTTTAAACTCAACTTTTGCCTTTTTCTCCCCCTCATTTTTGAACTTGCTGTTGCTTTTCCATATGATAAAGCAGAAAAAGTATTTACTGAAACCCAGCTAACCTGAAGCTCTTCTTAGTTTGATWTTGTAACAAGAGCATATTGGAGAACTCATTCTTTCTTTGAAGGTCTGAGCRCCTGCTGTGAAACTCACATTGTCAATTTACTACTAAACCTCAAAAAACTGGCGCAAAAAAAAAAGGCAAATCCAAAATGAGATTAAAAAGTAATAGTTTCATGTTAGTAGCTGGCTGTCACTCTRGAATAATATTTGTTTTAGGAACCACGAGTTAATGAGTAGCCCATGGCTATACGATAACCATTGTCTCCCTTGGAGATTAGACTCCTTTTTAGACAGGTTTATCACACAGGATTTTTACTTCATGTCCTGTGCACTCCACCCACACCACTATTCTCCAGAGATCTTAGGGAAACAAGTCATGGGGAGAGTTCCTGTAAGCAGGAACTTTATTACTTTCACTGGGAACATGGATCCAATTTGCATTACTTATTCCCACAGCTGTTGAGTCCTGCCTTTTTTTTTTTCACATGTAACAAGTCCATATACKTTGGCATATACCAGCAAAAGGATAAGGAGACAGTTGATTTTACTTAGGCTCTTTRAGAAACTTCAGATTTGCAACACCCTTTGGTAACAATGCATTATTTTTCATCCAAAAACATACCTAAGCTAGGAAGTATTATCCCTGTTATTTATGAATAATGATCAATCTACACCATTGTTTGGTCAGCAGTACCACACATTTTTAATCAACTTTCTCTCTGTAGAACTAGYAGAACTTTGTGCCATTTTAAAAAAGCTTAAGATAAATGTTAGTGAAACRGAGAATTAAGATGAACGGGGCGGGAGAAGGAAAGTACATCTTCCTATTTCACTTGGCTAGGGACAAAAAGCTCTCGGATTTGGTTTGCGCTTGCAGTTTGGCTCCCCATCACAACATTTGACCTTCTCCATTGTTCCATAGCTTGACTATGTCCAGATTGACTTCTACAGTAGTTGATGGACACAGTAAGAGCAGAAAACATGGAACAGTTACTGAACTGTAGTTTCAAAGGTAACAGCAGAGGACAAAATTTTGCACGAAGTTGCRCATTTCAGCCTAACCACTTTCATTTTCCATCACACTATCAAACTGGGCCCTCCAGAAAGCAGGAGGTTCCTTCCCACTCAGGTTCTGGGCAGTCCACAAAGGGTGCACTGACCTGGTAGCTGGTGCCATCAGGTTCAAACCTCCATCATCACCAGTGCTTCCCTGCCTTAGCCCTTGAGACTGGTCAGCACCATCTTCTGACCTAACTTGTGATGCATCAAAGTGCATACACTGATTATGGCATAACTGGGACTAGACCCTTTGTCTGCAAGGTCACAGACCCAAGCAAACCTCATGCACACCTTAGATCCAGAAGGAGAAGAACATATTATATACAAGCCATAGACAAGAACTATTGGCCAAGGATTGAAGGGCAGGCCATAATTTTTGCAGGCACAGGCAAGTGAGAAGTCCCCAGAGACAGGAACACAGTGTCCTGTGATACCTGGCAGCCTGCTGCAGGCCTCTGCTTGCTAAATGGGAACACGTGACAAACCAGGCCACAGACATTTATCTGGATGAACGATAAATCACTCTTTTAGGTCAAGCATGGACTGGAATTCCCCAGATCCAAGTTCTTCAGGCATTTGTTTTGACAGCTATGGTTCAATTGCCAACAGTGACTGTACATAAGATACTATTGTGTGCAGTATTTTAAAAAAATATCAAGCTCTTAGTAATAATGGAAAATAATTATCATTCCKTTATTAAACCCAGACAGGAAATGATGATGTCTGCTAACGAAGTTTTATTACATGTATAAACACCATCCTTATTCCTTTATTTGCTTCCTCTTTGCTCAAAATCTGCTTACTCAGACAGCAAGGTTGTTTTTAGCACTGGGGGCTRTCAGCCTGGGGATATCTCTCATGCACTCTCAGGATGGTTTTTCAATTTCTTTTTTCTACTGTTTGTCATTGAAAGAGTGCTTTGGCACTTAAGAAGTCAAAGGAATAAATTTGRATTGCATCTTTTAAAACTCATCAAGACCTTCATGGAAGTTGTCYATGTTCAAAAATTAAGCAGCCTCCATGTCAGCTTAAATTGTTATGCCTACTGAAATATTTAACACCCTTTTATTTTACATTTTCAGCTTGGCTCAGAAATGCTGTGGATAGATGACACACCTAAACAAGTATAACCAATGTGTTTAAATTTGTCTGTCTTTATTATAAAGTTACTTCCTTCCCATGAAACTCTTGCCAACTTTTTTATTTTATAATAACGCCCCCCTCATGTTTCAGAATAAAATGTTTAAACATGGGAATTCATAAATCTAGTAGATTCATRATCTAGGTAAGATTATTTCTTCCTTAATTATAGAATGGATTACAACTAAAAACACAAACAAACCAACCAAACAAAAAAGCCCCAGCAAGTGATTTTGTCCTGCAAGACAGTGGATTATATTGCATATGTTTCATGAACTGCAGAAAATAGTTCTTCATTAACAAGATGCCTCCTTGTCAGTATTCCCAAGGAAGCAAACAGTGAGAGCTGGTAAGTTTTCACTCTACCTAAAACCAAGAGGAATTTGATTTAAATAGAAACATTGATTCTATTAACAATGAGAAAATACAAGTCTGTGAACATGTAAATAATACCCTGCCCACTTAAAAAGTTATACCACATATAGCAACAACTGCCTACATTTTAGTTGATGACTGTGCACGTCCTGTCTGAAACAAGCCTGGAAAAATAAACAATAAAAAAAACACAGCCAAAAACTACCAGCTTATTACAGTACTGTGTGAAAACAGAAAGGTCCCCTTTAAAAGGTAAACCAACGACATTACCTACAAACTTGCAGTTAAATACCTAAATTCTTGTACATTACAAGCATGAGCCCACAATCTCCCCTTTCTTAGATGAGTTTTCATAGCACTTTACTCCACTTGCTCAAGCCTCAACAAGCTCAAGTGACTCAGGGCCAGTACCTTCATATTCATCAGGGTGGGGCAAGGGAGAAAACCTCAGTACAGACACTYCGGGGTTATAAGAATGCAAATCACCAAATTCAGCATTTAGAATAGCACCCATAACTCAAAGCTAAAACCTGTGCTACACCAGCGCACATGATAAAGCCTATCATATGCCTAATAAGAAACATTCATAAATACATCCAAAAAACCCCTGAAATTCCAGATTAGTCTCCAAAAATTGCTCATCACCAATGGCATCACAATAATCAAGTGAAGAAGGGACAAAGTAAGAACAACTGCTGTTAGATGCCCATCCAGGAATACTGTGCAAAAGAAACAATACTTTTTAATGCCCAGCAAGTCAAGCAGCAGAGGGGTGTCCAGACCCACTGCAAGATTAAGGCTAGAATTGAACAAAAAATCAGCTACAGTCATTTGGCCGAAGTATTCCTTTCACTATTTCTTTTGTTCACCTCTTAGCTGTCAGATTACTCCCAAACCTCAAAACTCAGCTAATTTTTTAAAAATGGCATTATCTGGCTTCAACAAAAAGGAGACACAGACAAGACCATAAGAACATGAGAACTGCAGGTTAACTCAGGCATCCCAACCAGAAATTACAAGGGAACCAAGAAAGGTTGGATCACAGAACAAAGATAACACTGGAAAAAAWTAGGGCCATCTGAGGATTTGTATACCTTAGAACAGAACCTACAAAATACTTCCATTTCTAACCTCTTTCCCTTCCTAGAWGACATGCAGATAACCTTAAATAGCAAGACCAGTGCCCAAATATGGCTTTTTGAATGTAGGCTGGTCAGCTCCTTAAAAAGGAACCAGTCCCTGGCTAAACCAGCAGGTGAGATTTCTCCAGCTGACATGGAACTGKACTATTAACATGGTTTTGTTCACAACAGTCTATTAACATAAACAAGGGATACAAGCATGCCCAGAAGCTTTTTATTTCTTTCCCAAGTACATTTGTTGGTCTGATAAAAGTTATTTGCCCTCACTACAAACTTGATTCCTTTTATATCTGATGGAAAACAGCCACACACTAACACTATAGTAAATATTACAATCATGAAGGTTTCATAGACTGGAGTTCCAGCAACACCTGGAGATCATCAGACAGAAGACTGACTGAAAAAATAAAAAAAGCTATTTATCATTTACCTGACACAAACCTGAAACCACAGAGTTAATCCTGTAACCTGAGCCCATTCGCAAAGTAGACACCTCCTCATAAAAAAACATCTCCATGCAGGTTTTGCATAACTTGTTAAGAAGGAACAAAGCCTCTCCTCAGCAACTCCATGCTGGTTTATGAAGAACCATGTAAAAGAAAAGTTCTCTAAATGAGGAAATTCTAGACTGAAATTTATGAACTGAAGCAGTGAGAAAAAAAGAGTCAATATCCCTTCTATGCAACCTGTTTCACAAAACTTCTGTTCATTATGTGTAAATACCACAAGAGCTCTCATATAGAACACCCAAGAACTTGCRCATTTCAGTGAAGAAGAGGGACAACAGTGATCCAGATACTGAACACTGATGATAAAAATATTCAGGGACCACCTTTATAACCTAAGCAGTGCAGAAAGGAAGGGGAAAAGAAATCAAAAAGCATGCAGATATATTCTGAAGAGCTCAAGCTACCAGACCTGGATCATTTAAAGATACAGTTCTCTGCAAGCTTACATCCTAGCTTTATGGCTTTACTCTTTCAGTGTTCAGAGTAAGAAGGAATTTGATCTATGACAGTCATCCCTGTCTTGATTCCAGTTTAATTTGTGCCACTCTTCAGAAAAGTGTAAATCAAGTCTAGTTTGGGAGTTATTTTTTTGTGTGCATGTACATGTGTGTTCAGGTTAGTCTTCAAAAATTGCTCATCACCAATGGCATCACAATAATCAAGTGAAGAAGGGACAAAGTAAGAACAACTGCTGTTAGATGCCCATCCAGGAATACTGTGCAAAAGAAACAATACTTTTTAATGCCTAGCAAGATGAATAGGGGGGRAAAAAAGTACATGTTCCTATTTCACCTGGCTAGGGACAGAGGTTTGCTGATCATCTGAAAAACTTGCACCTCGACCAGTTTCTCCTGGCTGACAGAATAAAAGGAAACTAACTTTTGAGAAAATTGCCATATTTCCCCCTCCAAATGCTAAAATTATCACACTGCTCTTTAGGTATTTAGTTACATTCATCATTCTAGCTGCAAAATTAAATTATTTAAAATTATTGCACACAGTCTCAGGAACAGGGAAGCTCCTAGACTACAACTCTTTGAGGTGTGAGAACAAGGCCACAAAGCAACAATTCTTCCTCAAGTAGTCTCAGTTGATGTAACACTTCCCAGTAGTACTCTAAACAACACAATTGCAAAAATCTAAATAATCAGATTTATTCATTTCATGTACAGTTAAGGACACAGCTAATTTTTTTTGTAATTGCAGAGTAAGATGAGTGAATAAATTGCTAAGAAGGACTTAAAAAAAAAGAACCTAGCAAGCAAGTTTCACAACCATATCACCAATCGTAAATAGGTAAAAAATGATGGACAAGATCACTTCAATAGTATTCCACTAGCAGAAACACACATTAAAGTTGTTTGACAGGTCATCAGTGATGGCAGAATACACAGATCTGACTGTACYGAGTTCAATCTTGTATAARCAGCTATCTAAAAATTCCAGTCTCRTATTAATTTTACTCTTTCAAGTATGCTTTCCCTGGGCCCACATCCAACAGATGTAACAGATGGAAACTGCCAGTGAAATAGGCAAAGTCAGGCAGGCCATCATGCATGAACCAAGCTTCCTGAACATGCTCTTGAATCAGACTGCTGGATTCAACCGGGCACCCAGAATCCCACCCAGCTTCACATCCACACCACGACACAGGCAGCACTTCCCTCAGGCAGATAAAACATGACTTACAGCCAATTGAGAAGTCTGAAATATTCATCCATATCCAGTTCACAATGAGTATATTTATAGTTTACCCATAAAGTGAACGTAACACTGTGACAGTGCTCTGATGCCATTGCCTGTGCCAGGACACCAGCCTAGTCATGGCATCTCCTATTTTCAGACATTCTGCAGYTCTTCCCAACATTCAAGCAGAAGGATACATCACCAGAAGATAGATCACTAATTATTTTCAGAGTAATTACCACTAATAACCACATTACTACATGATACCATTCAGCTGATTTAAGTCCTTGCTACCACCAAAGTGTTACCTAAGCTTTCCGTGCTCACAAACACCATCATGCTGTCAACATTATTCATGTAGCCACACAAAGAGGCTGCAGGAACTCATTTAGCTGAAAACTAACCTGAGGAGAGGAAACAAGGCAGAAAAAAAAAGAAAAAAAAGAAAGATTTGTTTTCATTCAGATGAGCATCTTAAGCTACCAGTCTTCCTGAATCCTGATGCTACTGCAAAGGAGAAGAGGGTAACATGCAGAGACATGCAAGGAATGAGWATTGCTACACTTCAAGAATATTCAACTCTTTTTCTAAATAAAGTAATAKTTCCTTTCACTATAGGTACCTTGAAAATTATCTACTGTTCTTGTCTCTCAGCATATTGGAAAAAGAACACTCTAAAAAGATAAAACAAGTATTCAYGTGCACTGTACTCAGTAAAGTAACTTACTGATAAATTCTGTGGTTTGCCAAAGTAACAAAGGTTTTAAAATGCAGGATTTATTTGGCATTTTCTCCAAGAAATCAATAATTAACTATACCAGGAGTCTTCARGGAGCAAGGCTCTGCAGTTATTTGCAACCTGTTCTGCACTACAAAAGAACAACCTTGGCAGTGACCATCTCAGTAATATAACTGGGCATTTTCAGAACCAGGGAGACATAGGGAAAAACACACCTGGAAAATTTAAATTGCTCTCTTACAGTCATGACTCCTTTTCTACAAATCTAATAGCCCTTGAAACTCACATTTCAAAGTAACAGCACATTTCCACTACCATACTAATGAATATTACAAGTTAATGTTTAATGGAGATCTAATTTTACCTGCAGACAGCATTATGCAGTTGTTTCACAGTTAAGCTCTGGTTTAGCAGAGGCACTGCTCATGTCTGCAAAGGTTTTGAAATAATATTGAAGTCTCATCAGTAAGCAGTGAATGGAGTGCCAGTGGCTCACAGACAGACCTAGAYTTATCTGGGGAGAACAACCTGGGACCCCACAGGTAATGTTACACCTATCAGTAGAAGCAAATAAGGAGCATGAGAATATTTCCTGCCCAATGGGACCGTACATGTCTGGTTTACCCGTTCTGAGTTATTTTCAGCTCCCTTAAAGTAGGGAAAATGGCATGTGAAGCCAAGAATCTGCAGGGAATGGAATGCAAGGGAAACACCTGTTGTGAGGTCAGTTAAAAAACGGAACAAAGACACACACCATGCAAGCTGTGAAAGGTGAGAGGTTGCAGCAGTTTCTAGAGGGAAGACTGCCTTATAAAGGCAGAAGAGTTTCTTCACTGGAAATGACTAAAGGGAAGAAAGAGGAAAGCATTCCCTACAGCTACAGCAGCTGAAGAATGTTCAGTGTTATTCCTTTCTTCCTTTTAATAGAAATCTTTTCTATAATTAGGAAGTTTTGAACAGTGCCCAGAATAAAAATCATTACCTACTTTTTCTATAAAGGTCTGCTAGAGAAAGGCAAGTTCAACTCTATGATGCACCAGCCAAACTGACAGCTAAGCTTGCTGGATGATTTCTCACTGCTCCCACCACAAGATGCACTCCTTACAATTAATGGACTTGATGATCCTTATGGCTCCCTTCCAACTTGAGCTATCCTACAACAGTGCACCCCATTCAAAAGCAACAAAGATTTAGTCTAACAGGTGACAAACAGCATATTGGGTTTTACTGACTCAGAACTAGAACACTGGTGTGCTTTTTTCACATGCAGCCCTCARCTGTCCTGGCTCAAGGTTAGGACTTCTCTGCATGACAATATTATTCCTATTTCACCATAGCTCATCTTGAACTTGACAGTGTCTTAAGGCCTTGCAAGGGCATTTTTAAAAGACCCCTCCACAAATGCAGAATGGAAGACAACAAAACAGTAGTATGTGTTGCTTTTCTTCTAGCCTTTACAACTACCACAGGGGTAATGTGGCAAAATCCTGTATCTGAAACAAGTGAAAAAACTGACAGCTTAAATTTAAGTCCCTGACAGTTATAGCTGAATAAAATAAATGCATGACATACAAGTCTCCTCTACGAAAYAAATCTAGCAGTGTGCTGACCTTGAGAAGTTCTCTTACACTGTTTTTTAAAAATCACCAGAATATCATATACTCAAAAAGACTGAATTTGCACATTTGCTGTGTTATTTCACTACAACATACTACAACATACATTTCCAATGACCCATCCCGATGCGATGAAGACTGTGCAGGGCAGCACATATATATGGAGTTTATAATGGATTAACTGACATTACAAAGTAAAACCCGCAAGTGTGAGGGCTGTTAGTTTCTATTAGACATTATTCAGTTTACAGCTGTAAACACTTGCTCTGTCTTGCAGATCACAGACCACCTGAGAAATAGTCTGTGCTGTCTTCAGGCACAAATGTCCTGACCAGAAGTTTGCTTCTTCTGCCATTTGTATTTTCCTTACCTTTCCAAGTCATTGTTTCTCTCTAACTGTCCTCAAAGCTGAAGATGTGCAATATGAGAAAAGGATAGTCTTCAACCATTTTTAGGCCCTTCTGTTCAAGTCACTAGGTCAACATATGAAAGAACAAATAACTGAGCAGGGGATAGTATGACTGTATGGATAACAAGACCTAAAATTTAAATGGATAAGAAATCCCTCTTGCAGACAGCCTCTCTCTTTATTACACTTATACTCTAATCAATGCTGGGAGAAGGAGCTGTGAATCTTTATCAAATCAGTGTAAGCATCTCTCTCAGCTTCAATCAGTATAGTCTATTAACCTACTAAACTACAAAGTTTATAGTACAGATGAAGCTCAAATTATGATTGTGTCAAACATTGGTAATTGTTGGTAAAATACTTTGTTTCTCTCTTCCCTTATTACRTAACAGTTCACCAAAACCACTACAGTACCCAATACTCCTCTTCTACGAAAAAATGCATTACAGCATCAGACAGCACTGCTGAAGAGGAAACCACATCAGGTTTATTAGCACCACTAATATGTTTTACTCCTAGCCAATTATGAAACTTACTTTTTACCTTGTTTTAAAATATCATAAGTGAAGGAACAATGCCTGCCTTTGTTGCTAATTTGAACTTCAAGAGCAGATCAATGCTATTTGTAACACAAAAGTTTGGAATCTCTTCCAAAGTGGGTAATATGGGTCTCTGGTAAATGTTGTTGAGCAAAGCAATTAAGCAACACTGATCTCTAGTTAAAATTGGACTTAAATATATCCTCTGTAAGACAAATAAGCTCAAAATGGTCTTTTTTTAATGGAGAGAATGCACAGAAGAAACCATAGAGTTTCATAACATCAGTACTAATGYTGCATTCAGTGGAAGGGTCAAATATACTAACCAACCACAGAAAAAACTCGCCTTTACTTAGGTGCTAAACTAAGCATCCTACCATGCCAGCAGCTCATTCTTTTCAGCTTTCTTCCTTAGGACTTGACTGGATTTTGAAGCACTTGACTGAACAGCAGGCAGCACCCAGAGAAGTTTTGCTGTGTGACCACCTAAGTCTGTAGCAGTCTGTTAATCCGTAATAAATTCACTATTGTTTGTAAGCCTCAGCTTCCGGGTTTTTTTGTATATTAAGTACTCTGAGGCGATCAGAGACACGGGGGCTGCTGCTCTTGGTGGTCTGATTAGCACTTACCTTTCCCCCCTTTCCAAAAGAAGGGGAGGACCAGGAAGGAATAAAGCAGATATCATTCTAAATATTTATCAGACAAACGCGTCACCAGCTCGAAGGGTCGAGATCTAGAACAGGAGCAACTGTTGCTGCTGCCTAATTTAACACACGTGCACTCCAAGATCATTTCTCAGCAATACAAAGTAAAAACACAGAGGGTGTTTCTCACACCAAAAAGTTAAGAAAGTGCAACCAGTAAGGAGACATACAAGGCCTTCCTCAGAGGTAGGGAAAAGTGCATGGAAAGCTGAAACTGCAAACCACCACCTTCCCAAAGCAGTACGGAATAAGAAAGATCACAATGGTTTYAGTAGTGAGGACGCTTGGAAAAAGAAACACCACCAAGAAGCAGAGCAATACATTTTGCTTGCCAGAGGCATGAACACCAACTAATGTGTTACTGGGATAGACCTGTTTTCCTATTATTCTGCAGGTTTTTCTTCAGCCCTGTCCTTCTCACATCAGAGACCCAAACAGCTGAAGCTCACACTGAAAGAAAGGCTGAGCAAGTGGCATTACCCAAACTTCTGCCTGGACAGACAAATGTCCTCAGCTTCTTTGTCAAGCAGCAGGACGGATGTTTCCATTTACAAACACAGTTGCTAACAGCAGGCATAACTTGGCCGGGAATAAGAATGGGTCCCCCAGGACTTCTAGCCTTTCCCATTTCAAAATATCAATGCTCCCCCTTCCTGCCATAATCCCACACAACCATCCCCCCCAAATAGAACTAACAGCGTTTAAAGGGAGAAAACTTTAAGAGCATCAGTGGGACAATACTGGGTTTGGTCAGGAGTGAAACATATCAGGAAATAGCTGAGAACAAGCAAGTAACACACCAATGACTCAGGATCCATTCCCATTACAATGGGGAAAACAGGCAAGTCTTTTCCACACATGGCAGATCCACCCACCCTGGGTTAAAAAGTACAGAACAAATGCCAATTTTTTGYAGTGACTTCAAGAAGCCCAAAGTATTTTTCATAAGAAAACCATCATCCTAATATACYGAGAGTGTGGCGACAATAAACTTTGATTCTTTTCTGATTTACAATGTAATTTGCACAGAATAAGTACAGCTGCTGTAGTGGGGMATGTGGTATTTTGAGTCATACAAGTAACTTGCATAACTCCTCGGTTTGACCTTTTTTTGTAATTACAGTAACAATCTTTGACACTCCAGCTTTTACTTTTACAAAGTCAATGTAACAGACTACCTGCGCTTTGCGGTTGTTACAAAACACATCAAAACAAGCTCATCAYTTCTATTTTCATTGACACCGTGTAACAACAGAGTGCAGCCCTGTGACTTAGAAGACACAAGGCTTGCAGTACATGGCACCCAGGCCCCTCCACATGCCACAAATACGGCCTTTCCCTGCCCAGCCTGCTGGAGGAAAAGCCAGCGATCCGTGTCTACCCCACAGAGATTCAGCATTCCTCAATCTGAGCGAGTGAAACTTCGTATTGACAGCTGGTTCCAGAGCTGGAAGAGACCCGTGTGAAGGCGAGTAACAAGTGCACTCTCAGCACCAAACAGATCAGCTGCAGACAAAAGGCAGCGCGCACACCAATGACCCTTCTAAACGCTCCACATCCACCAGCTGCCACAAAAGAGTTYACCTTCTGTTCTAAGCACATCGGTGTTAGGAAAGGAGGCAGCCTCGATGGCAAAGACCACATACAGGAACGGCTGGGAAGAACAAACTAAGAGCAGCAGGTTATCACTGCAGCGCTAGTTTTGCTGGAGCATAAACCAAGTGCTCATGCGATTTTGAAGCATAATTATTCACAGTTCACCTGAGTGCAGGTCGCCAGCACAATTCATGCAAGAAGTAGCCGAGAATATCTCGTTTGGGATACTGGAAGCATATCAGGTCACTCCCATCAACTGCATCTCCCTCTCCTGCACTGAGGTTTCCAGACCTAAAACCTGCAGCAAACRGCTCTCTACCTTCTGTCTCTGTGTAATTAGCACTATTAATCCCAGGCTATCCAAGCCCCCTGGCGTGGCTCTGATTTGGCGTTAATCTCTGCCGAAGTCTCTTCTTCCTCCCTACAGAAAGCCATTTAAACCTTGGCACGCCTTTCGGTTTAGAGCGATGTTCTGTCGCAGGGGGATTAGCCGCACACTGTACGAGTGGGAAGCACAGAGAGCTGCCACACCTGGCCTGCCTATTCCGCAAAAAGGGAAGGAAAAGTTACTTTTTCAGAGAGCCGGCGCTCGGGACAAGCCGAGGGCTCCCGTGCAGCCCGTGGTGCCCGCGGGCGGCGGCACGCAGGGGCTGAGCCCGGGGCTGAGCCGCAGCCGCGCTCCCGCTCCCGTTCCCGCGGGCAGGAACTGATTAGTCATTAGCGCCGCACGCGGGGCTGGGGCTGGGGCTGCCCGGCGGCGGGGCCGCCTCGGCCGGCCGGGAGAGCGCCGCGGGGAGGGACGCGCAGGGGGCCCCACTCACCCCATCAGCCAGTCCATGGCTGGGTCCCGCCGCGCCGGGAAGCTCCCGCGGCCGCCGACTCGCCGCTCACCGCCCGCTCATGGGGGCCGGGGCCGCTGCGCGCTCGGGGCTCCTCCCTCGGCCGCTGTGTCCGTCGGTCCGTGCCCCGGTCGGTCGGTCGGTCCCTCCCCGGCCGCGGGCGGGGCGGCCGCCAGGTGCCCCCCCCGGACTGACACTCGCGCACTGGCGCGGCCGGAAGTAAACACACCGCGCCGGCCAACCCGGAAGCGGCCCCGCGCCGCCCGCCGCCCCGCCGCGCGGGGCACGCCGGGAGGTGTAGTCCGGGCGCGCACCCCCGGGGCTCCCCGGGCCCGGGACCCCCGCGTCAGTCGGGCCCCTGTGCGGGARCCTCGCTGCCCGCACCGCAGGGCTCGGTTCTCGCTGGGGCACGCCGTGTCGGGGCCTCTGAGGCAGCGCTGGCAAGGCAAATTAATGTGTTAATTAGAGACGGGCATGAGAACCTGGAATTCCCACGGGGTCGCCRGGGACTGACCCAAGACTCTCCTGCAGAAATGCCCAAACAGCTGCTGAAGGGATGATGCCTACCCCCAGACAGCCCAACACTGCACTCTTTGTGATTTACACAGCCCTAACTTTTGAATGTAAATCCTCTCCATGCGGTTCGCTGAGGCACGGCATTCCCCGAGCCTCCGCGAAAGTGATGTCCTCTGGAGTKCCCTGGCGGGCACCTGCTCGGGCGGGCACGATCACAGGGACAGAGCTGCTGGCACCATCCCGGCTTTGGATCGTGCATTAGTTACAACCTGCCGTGGGGGAGAGCGATGGCTATTGCACCCCTGCCCTGCTTCCTCCCCGCRCTGTGCCAGGGGCTCCGAGGGCCCTCCCAGCCCCAAGGTGTCCCCAGGGCCCCTCGTCCCACAGGCAGCCACCTGTAACCCCACTTTTCGGGGCTCATGAGTCAGTCCCAGGCACCACAAGGGCTCCGAAGATGGCTCCTACAAAGCGGCGTTATCCTGGGGCTAATTCTGCACGGCAAGGGGTGACTTAACAAGAATGTTTCTTGGTCATAGTTGTTTGGTATCTCTCTGTCTTAAGGAAAGGTGGTAGAGTTATTTTGTATTAAAAAGCATGTTGTGGTGTAGTTTTGGGAACGGACCTTCCCTYTGAAATCTGCTTTGCACAACACATAACTGCTTAATTTTGCCATTCTCCTATAACAAAACTTCAGCCTGAGAATTATCTGGGGATATGGCAGTGTAACATAAGAACTTGAAAACGTGTGTTGCCTGTGTTCCAATGAAGTGTTTATCTTTAATACGTTTCATCTTCTAATTGGTTTTAGTTTTACTTRTCCTTGCATTTAGGAAATGTAGCAGAGGATAGGAAAAAGGTCTTACAGCAAAACCCCCCAYACTTTCCTGAGTGGTTGGGGCAAGGATTTTTTACAGTGTTTAAAGTACCAGATCAAACCATCTGCAGAAAATAATTATCCTTTATGCAGACACTCGATCCAGTCATTATCTGCAAACATTTGAGAACAGATGTCCCTCATTTGAATTATGTTTTCTTGTTGCCCTTTGTTATGGGTATTTTTAGCAGGGCATTTGAGGATGAGCTCCATCCAAATTTACTGTGGGATGCATTGTACCAGGAGTAGGGTGTTTAGTCATATGACACATGTTTTAAGATGACTTCTGATACAATGAGTTTGTCATGTCAGATTAGCTGTTTTCCTCCTGATTGTATCAAGGAAAATATACAGCAACTGGYACTAGGAGAACTACTGGTGCAAAAAAAATCAGACAAGGAACATCTATTTCATTTATCTTTTGTATCCTACCTTCCAAGGGCACAAGGCCTTTATCTACATCTCACCTAAGGTGATTATWTTACAATATTTTTTTTTCTCCTTGGCATTACACTTCCATTGACATTACTGTTTTGTTTGGGGTTTTTTGGTCTGTTTTTTGTTGGGTTTTTTTTTCTTCTTCTTCCTTCAGCCACTGGAAACTGCAGAAATCCCTCCAGCAGACYGAGCAATTCCCATTCATCCCAGTTCAGTCAGGCCCCTCCGTGAGCAGCTCTGAAGGGCAGAGGATGTGCCAACCCCAGAGCAGCGCCCGGTGGCTGTCCTGCAGCTCCCCTTCCAAACCCTCCATAAAATGCTTTGCAGTGAWTATTTATTTGGCAGCAGCGAGCCTGGGAGGCTGCAGGGCTCCTTTGTGCTCAGCCCTCTGCACATGGACAAAGAAAGGGCGCTCCCTGCTCAGGGCTTGTTGAGAGCAGGCCCTGTAGGACATGAGGATAAGGTGCTTAACAAGCGCTGCTGCCCGCATACAGATGTGCTGGGGAGCGCGGAGGATCTGGAGGTTTATAGTGCTTGACGTTGCAGGGGTTTGCATTGACTCTTCCCTGGATTACTGTTCCACAGCTTACTCGTGTCTAACAGGATTTAAAATGTGAGATTATTGACAGGCAGCCTGGGCAGAACGTGTGCCCCCTGGGCTTGTGGGACCTGCACTGTAGGGCTTTTGGCCTGTGGCACATAGCAAGAAATACTGCATTCACTTGCTGCTCTCCTCCTTGTTCTGCCACTCGTGTCCCCTGGCCTGGCTGGCATAAAAGGATCCAAAAAAAGTGCATTCCCTGCTCSTCCTGGCCTCCAGGCATAGCGTGGCTTTGTTTCCAGATGCTCCTCAGCAGCACCAGTGCTTTTCAGAAACTGATGGGACGCTGGAGGGGATCCCATGCAGACCAGAGCCTGGGAGTTGGGGCAGACAGACATCTCACATGAGGATTTGGCAGTTGTGTAAAGCTCTGCAGGGCTCAGTATAAAAGCCAAAGTACAAGATAGYGTGAACCTGAGGGCTGTCCCTGTCTGTCAGAAGGCTCTGTTATGTCCCATAACCCTGAAGAAAGACATGGCAGTCCCAAAAGTGACTCAGCACTGGCTGAGAGCTGCCCTGAAATAGCAAGTGAACATTTACTTCCTTTATTTTGTCCCACAGTTCCCATGACTAGACCTGTGTGAAACAGGAGGTTTTATAGCCATCCAGACAACAGCTGTCTTATCTACCTGATTTTCATGTTCCCTTTTAGTCGGCTTGCTCTGCCTGTTTGATAATAAAGTGGTACTGCGGAGGGTGAGTGGCTATGAGGAAGTAATCAAGGCACCGGTCTCTTTGCAACTGTCCCTTTTCTGCCTCTGATTTAATTGTCACTGCCTCCTGCAGTGGAAAAAGTGCAGCGTGCAGGTGGGCAAACAGCACCTTGCAGAGCCAGCGCTAAGGAGCGGGARTGAACTTTGCTCCTTTATTGGCTTATTGCACCAGAAACACCTGTGCCTCCTTCACCGCCCCGTGCTGAGGTGGGGCTGAGCAGCCTCAGACCTGACACCTCGACATCAGCCTCACATGCTCCCTCTTCTCTCCTTGCTCTGTAGGAATGGAACAATGTTTAGGGCTCTGTGAGTTTTCCTTCCTTGATCTGAAGCAGTGTCATTCCCATGGAGCTCATCTCACCCTGGACAGCTGAGAGTCCTCAACAGGCAGAGATGTGAACCCATTTGCCGAGCTGAGGCATTTCCAGTGGGCGGCAGGGAAGCAGAGCAGGTGATGGCTGCCCTGACACAGAGGGGGTGTGACATTTTTCAGCGAGCTGCAAATCTGCAGCTCCGGTCTGGGTCTTCAGCAGCAGAGGACATCCACCCTGTGCAGTGTATCTCCAGGAGATGTGGCAGGCCTATGGRCTTGGGTTCAAAATGGTTCTGTTTGTGAAGCCCTGAATGTGATGCTGGCTCTTTAAGTCAAAAACATCCACACACTCCTTCCCTGAGACAAAACCTCTTTGTCCCTGAGTGTGAAACATATTACAGTTCAAATTCCTACAGAGCCATTAGAAAAAGAAAAGTGCATGAGTCTGACAGCGTGGGCCTGCCTGCAACTCTGAATATGGTTATTAATCATGCTAGATATTTATAAAAGCATCTCTTCTTGGTTGGAACGTTTGATTTTTTTTTAATAAATAAACACTGTGAGTGGTTATAAATATTGATTGCTGCCAGTAATAGTAGGACCTTTTACATATASTCTTGCAACAAGACAATCAATCTGGCTGAGGATCAGATTGGAAACAATAAATGGCATTTTGGGTCCTAAACTGTCTGGGAAATATGGCTTTTATTCTGATGTCTGAGAGAGGGGTGAAACTTCAGGGAAGAGGGCTGCAAAATCTGTCCTTGGGGGTCTGCATTTCTAGGGATGTTGACTAGGGTTCAGTTTCTCTCTCCAAGTCACAGAAGCACAGAATTATTAGGTATTTCCTCTTTCAGACAACTTACGAGTGGTTGTCAAAACATGAGACTGGTGGTGACTGGCTTTTCATTTCCCCCCACTAATTAGGTATTACTGTGCAGCGTCTGCCTTTTGCCTCAGCTTCCATATCTGGAAAATGAAAAAAATCCCACTTCCCTCTGCATCAAGTCTTGTGAGAGATGATGTGTAAATGCTCAGAAACCTCCAGTGCTTAGGAGTGCTAAAAATTAGGTGGATTTCTCTGTTCCTTCAAGTGTGGAATACAAGAATTACGCTAAAATGAATTTTAAAGAAGAGGGAGTTTTAGTTTCAGCTGGGAAGCTTGGGAAATGCCACTCRTGGGGTCAGCATGCCTGGGTTGGTCTGTGTGTGTCAGAGAGCTCTCTAAGGGGATGAGCGTGGGTTTCCTTTTGTCCCAGTGCTGGCAATTCTGCGTCACTGTGCACAGGCTGTAGCCAAAGGGGCGCTCCGCTCCCAGCACGCCTGACCAGTACCAGCCCGTTTGAACGGCCCCTTGGAAAGGGGAAGCAGAAGACACACCCCAGCTCTGTGGTGCTGTTCCTCCTTACTGATAAGCTCTTCCCTGAACATGTCTTAATCTACTGRAGAAAAGGGCACAGGGTGAGAAGTGGGACATATGTTTTCAAGTTTGGAGAGGGATGTTCGCTGTGAGGTTGGGATGCAGGCTACCCATAAGCAAAAGGTGTTGCATGTAACTGGAAGCCAGGGCTTGTCCATCCCCACTGGTTCTGCAGGAAGATGGAGACAGTGCCGGAAATTGTTTGCATTATTTTCCTAATGCTGCATCCCTCTCACAGATGGCAAAACTCCCTCTAGGCCTCCTCCTTGAAAAAACCCAGCAGGCTGCAAAAAGCCTGCAAGGCTGTTTTTGTTTTAGAGTCCTGGCTGCTTTTAACCACTCCTTGACATTATTTACAAAGGCAAGGAACAACTGTCTGGCACGTCTTGTCCTCTGGTACAACTGCACGGAAAGCAGTTCACCAAATAACCTTTGAAGCTCCTCAGAGCCTGCATCACAGTCACATCYCCTGCAGAGCAAGGAGACGGGCAGCTCACCTGCGCACACACAGGGCTCATCCCGGGCAGGGCAGAGATGCAGCCAAATGCCCAAATGGGAGCAGCTGGATTTGCCAGCCACGGGAGGATGGACTGTGCCAGGATCACACCCAGGGTGCTCTGTGCGTCCTGTGCCCGGCTCGGAGCGAGCAGCGAGCGCTCAGAAGGAGGTGGGTGAGGACGGGCCGTGCCTGGGCGCAGCCCGCTGCCCTCGGCCCGCCCTGCCGGGGCTCGGATCCCGCGGGCAGCGTTGGTGCCTGCAGCGCAAAGGAGGCCTCCAAATGATGGCWGCATTAAAGTGTTCCCAGCCCCCACCGATTACAAAGGGTGCCTGGCAGAACAGGAGTCTGTTTGTCTGCTGCGCTCTGCACAAACAGTCGCTTCTGTAAATACATCTCACATGAGCAATTAGCCCCGACAGTAAAGAGGTCCCGTCTCTGCTGAGCGGTTCGGGGAAGCTGCTCCTCACCGGGCACCGACGAGGGCTCAAACAGCAATCTCCCACCTGCTGCCTTCCCTGGGAGACCACGGCTCTGGGTCTGCGGAGCATCCCCTCCGTTCTGCTCCAGCCCTCTTGGCCGGGTCTCGGTGCCTTGGCACGACATCGGTGATGGGACYGCTCTCAAAACAGCCCCTGGGTGGTAACTGAGCACCCAGCGGCYTGGGGCTGCACAGGGAGGGGGCACACATTGCTCTCCAGCTCCTCTGACACCCTGGGGGCAGGGAGAAGTTATTTTAAGGGTGTAGGAAATATTATGCTGTGAAATTGAAGCTGGCTCCCGCTGTGCTTGGAAACCACCCAGCCCAGCTCAGCAGCCATTCTTATCACTGACTAAATGCACTTGTAATGATTTCTCCTTTCCCTCCTTCCTCACGTTACTAGCATTTTTCTCCTCTTTCATCTTGCACAATTAAATATGAAAACCAACCCAGGAAAAGCACTAATCAGTTGTTCTTCATGCATATTTGCAATGCCAGGTAGAGGCCTCAGCTGGACAGCAGGGCTCTCCGTGCCAGGCTCTGGTCATTGCAAAATCCACAGAGAATTATAAGTACCAAAGCCCTGAAAGTCCTGGCCCCACATGCGGAGGGGAGATGTCAGATGCGATGAGCATATTGTAGGCAACGTGCCTTGATGCCTCTTCTTTTTACAGCACACTCTGTGCTAAAAAAAAAGAAAAAAGGTAGAGGGAAGAGGCAGGGAGAGGTAGAAATGAGACAGTCATCCCCAGGCATTGGGCCGCCTTCTGCCTGCTGTCTAACTGTCCAAGGAGGGCACGTCCTGTGTTCCATACATTGCTGTTGTGGAGAGGAAAGGGCCTTTTGCTAATGCTGCTTCCTCTTTAATTTCTAGCCTTGCTGCCTGAAAGCAGTTCATCCTCTCTAAATTTTTCCAGAAGTGAACATGTCTTTTTCTTGGAGCAGAAATTGAAGTGCTCCTATACTGCTCTGCTTGTTCCTACACTAGTATCACTGGAGTCCAGCTCCATGAAGATAGCCRGTCTTGCAAAACTTGTGCAAAACAAATAAACGAACAAACAACCAGACAAAAACAAACAGAAAAAACAGTGACACATATCCTTGTTAAATTATTTGAGAACACCAGAATATTTCTGTATCAGTAGCTGTAACTGAGGAATAAAGTGCTATTCCCTGCCCTTGAGGTGGAGCAAGAAGCCAGTGTGATCCCTGGTGGCAGCCTGCTGTCCTCGGGGCTCCGYATCCTAAGGAGACTCAATGGCACCATCTGATGGTTGAGAGGAAATACTCATATTTATGAACACTCCTCCATTCCAAGTTATTCCCAGTCAGTAACAAGGTGTCTAGCTAGGTGCAGGTGGGTTAGTGGTCTTTCAAGAAGGCTTTGGGAGCGATCCAGGAGTGTTGAGAGGTGGGAGAGTTTGGCCTGCATGGGGGGAACGCTACCCTCTTCCTCACTTGGCTCCTTCAGGGCTGACACAGGGGAAGCAGCAGCACCTCTGGAGTAGGTTTGTGAAAAAGGGGTGACAGTGAGCTTGCAGGGCACAATCACAAAAATGTAGGATGCTGCTGAGGCTCCCCAGAATCAGCACAGAGCAGAGTGCACTGTGCCAGAATGGTGTGCTAGTAGAAACAAAGGAAAAACCCTGCCACAGCAGCCTGGACAAGGGAAAGCTGAGCTGGAGCTCCTGGAGAGGGTTTGGTGTGCATAGATGTCCATGTAAGGCTCTATTGATGCAGGTGGTTCAGAGCGATGGGAATTTGTTTGGTAAGTGCCCTCCATTGATTTTTCTATGTATAGGAAGTGTTGATTTCTCCAGCAAAGGCTGGAAAGGAAGGTCAGGTTTATTCCATGTCTGCTTTGCAGCGTTAGCAGTGGGAGGTGACCTGTCCTCTTTGATGACTGCAAGGCCAGTAAGTGCAAGGAGTCAGCTAAATTTTGCCCCCTGTTCACAGTAATCTGCTGCTCCATGAAATCCAGGAGGATAGGGTGACAGGTAAGGAAGCTTTGGCCARGGCAACTTCCTCAGATTTGTTGGGGTACAATGCTGCCATGAATGAGTCATCACTTAAAACAGATACMGCCATTTGCTTCCTCAGCATGATTTGTGCACGTGGAACCAGCTGAAACAACTCCCTGGAGTTTATCTTTGTGGGAATAGGGAAGTACATCCATTGGTCTGTTCATGGGATCAGGCCTGTGTGTCTCATGTGCAAACTGGGGCCAGCTTTAAAGGAAGACATGAAAACTCCTGTGTTGGGCACGCTGGGGATCTGGCTGAGTGTGGAGGTTTCCTCACAGCATCCACAGGCCCTGTTGTCCACAAGCTTACCCAAAAATGAATGACTTCTCTCTGCTAGTCCTAATCCATCTGCAGGGGAAAACATGGCCACTACCAAATCCCTGCCAGGTCTGCAGTGGGGGCTGTAGCAAGAGGCGAGTTTTCCTCCATCTGCAAAGGGTCACTCCTCACACACTGCCTGCCTGGGCCTGCCTGGTCCAGCACGGGGCAGTTGTTGTCTGCCTGTTGCCTCATCTGGCTGTTGTCAAAGGGAAGTCTGCTTCCTGGGTGGAGCTGATGGATGCAAGGGARGGCTTGATCTCGATCTGCTTCTGGCAGCCAGCAGCAGTGCTAATGCTTTAGATGGCTCATTAGTCATTTCTAGAGTGCACCAAGGCACCTGAAAGTCTTCCTGGGGACGTGGGGAGAGTGAGGCAACACATTTTGTAAGGGGCTGGGCAGCAAGTTGKTTGCATCATACCTAGGAAATCAGCCCAGAGCAGATATGTGGTTTCTGGCTGTAGCTCCACCAGGTTTTTTTGATGCCCCAGCTGCCCAGCATGGTTCCTCACCCTACTACCTGATTGCTTGGGCAAGGTGAGCCTGAAGGGATGGGAGAGGCAGCCCAAGGGGTGTAGGATTGTCCTTCAGGAGTAGCAGGATGCCACTGAGCTGATCATTACCATAAGTAATTTCCTCAGCAGACTCACAGACCTATCTGCTTGTGCCATCAGTGTGAGCCTGCACAGAGATGCAGTCACCTGTTAACCAGCTGGTGCAAGTCATGCTGGCAGCCCTGAAATATGGAGAGGGTGGAGGGGGCACTTCCATGGACACAGCCCCTTCAGGAAGTCCACGCCATGGATGAGCAGAGGCCATGGAGGTTGCGTTCCCATGAAAGGCACCAAGCTTTCCCCTCCCTAACCTAGGGGAAAACGTCCTCCCCTTCCTCCACTGAGGGAGATGGAGATGATTAATAAAGCCACACACAGCGAGCCAAAGCAAACAGGCAAACAGGCTAAATCCCTGGCCCTCTCACTGCAGCTCCTGTTACTCTTCCCTTCCCTCTCAGCTTCAAGGTCCCTCAGAAAAGCATTCCTGGAGGTTGCAGAGAAGAAACAAGGAGAGGACAGGCAAAGAGGTTTCCTGAAACCAAAGGCCTGAGGGGGACATGTAAGAGGCATGGATCAATAGCTGCACTTCTGAGAGCCTCCAGGCTCCCTGGATCAGCAATAATAGCGGGCTGAGCTCATTGCTAATGGCTTTGGTGGGTGAGAGAGCCAAGGGCAGCCTGTCTGCTCTGGAGAAAGCCTTGATGCTGTCTCTGTGCCTGTCAGCAGCACTGCCTGGTGCAGGAGGTAGCAGGAGGATCCTTTTTTCATTACTTCTCTGTACATGGATCCTGGTTTTTGGTGAGGAGGGGTATCAAGACTTTGTCTTTGACTGGGTGCTATCAAAAGAAGAGTGGAACTGGCAAAACCACAGGGGGTATCTGAACTAGATTACTCCCTGCTGTGATCTGAGTTATCTTGCTGCTTGTATTCCCTTTAATCCACCCTGATATAAAAATACCCCAAGGAGGGATGATTGCCCTGCATAGGGAAGTTATTCCCCTTCCTAAGAGATCTCCATACTCCCAGTGCTGCTCTGCCAGGCACCAGATTGCCTGGCTTTGAAGGAGTCCCAGGTGCACACTTGTGGAACTGGGGTGAGACCAATGACCATCAGGAGTCCAGGGCCCGGTGCAGAAGGCACCTAGGCTTCATCATTCCTGTTTACTGCCTGCTCCTGCTTTGCCTGGCAGGGTTTACCTCCCCTGTGCCAGCCTTGCACCCAGTGCTGCAGCATGGAGAACCAGGGTAATGTGGGTGATGGGATTTTCARAGGAGAGGGTGAAATTTTCCTTTTCTTTCTTTCCTTAGGTTTCCACAGCTAAACAAACTCCTCAGGGATGAAAGCACTTYGGGAGCCCTGAGTGACCCAGAGGACTAATTATGGGGCCAAGGGGGAAGGGGGGAGGGCAGAAAGTTCAATCATCAGAATTCCATCCTGCTGTGCTGTCTCAGTGATGTTACAGCCTCAGCTACAGCCCTCACAGGCACCACTTAGCCAGCCACTGCCTTCACCCTGATGGAAATTGCACTTCTTCCAGCTCCAGCTTCTCCATACCCTCTGTGCCCTGCCCAGGGCTGAACCCACAGCTGTCTGCAGCARGGGGAAGCACCACAAAGCCCTGAGTGCCTGGGTGTTTCCTCAGGGGCTGCACAAACAAAATATCCTGGTCATCTGTGCCAGTCTGCCCCAGAGGTTTGTAGCAAGTGAGAGGCAAGCATGCCAGGTGCCTGTGGGAAGCATCTTCTGCACATCCTGGCTGTTGCTCCCTAATGGATGCTCTGGAAGCAGAGCCGGGAGAGGCAGCCCTGGCAGCGCTCTGACTTTGTGATGTACCTCTGCAAGTACAAGCAAGGTCTGAGGAACGTCCCTGCGGGGGAAGGTTAATGCTGCCTGGCTGGAGACAAGGCAGTCTGGCCCTTGCTCGGGCACCACCGCGTCTGCTGGGCAGGGGCTGGGGGGGGGGTCCCCAGGGCAGAGGCTTCGTCACAGCTCTGGGCCCAGGGGATGCCAGGGCAAAGCCAAGCCCTGAGACAGGCTGAAGGCAGCAGCATTCCTGCCCATCCCAGAACGATGTGCTGAGCCAGAGAGGATTGCTGCTGGGCATTTCTCACTCCTGAGGTTGGAGGGGACTGCACACGTGTGTCACAGCTGGCACGTGGAATCTGTGAGGCAGTGGTCACTTGTCACTGACCTCTCTAATGAAGGAGACAGGCGGGATGTCAATTAAAAAAGAGATTTTTTAATTGAGGATTTTTTTAATTGAGATTTTTTAAGAGGAGGGTCTCCTAGAAGTGAACTGTAGCATCTTTTACAGCCAATTGTCCACAGCCCAACAGTTGGTGTCTTGAGTTTATCAGCGCTGCAACCCAAGTGTGGTCCTCAGTGGGTTCAGAGATGTAAAACTCAAACCACATGGTTGAAGGGAATGGAGCAGGACACATGTGGCTCTTAGGAGCACATGGAGCCCTTCCCTTCTCCAGTACCTGATGTAGCCAGTATCCAGCCTGATGAGAGCTGGGTTCTGCAAACATTAGGGTTGTCACCTTCTTCCCAGCYATGCTGATGAGGGACAGGTTACTTGCAGGGGCACTGAACCTCCCCAGCCTTGCTCTTAATGCTCTCAGTTTGCACCTGTAGAGTGCAAGAGATTTCAGAGCTGAAGTGCAGAGTGGCACCTGCCCTTCCTCAAGTCACAGCCAGGCTGGGGGCTCCTGGTCCATCATGGGCTGTGGCCTTGCAGACATGTTTACTCTCCAGACTCCTGTCCTGCATCGCTCCAACAGGATGTGTGAGCAGCTGTTTGCCTTCGTCCCTCTTTCCTCTCCTCCTCCTCCTCTTTGTACCAACGCCTGCAGCAGTGCTTCAGCAGCCTTGCGCAAAGGGCTGTGTCCGGCACCCAGTGTCACCCCGAGCTCTCCTGAAGGACATGGAACGAGGGTAAACTTCTTTCCAGGGGCTGCACAGACGGAGCTGCGGCGGTGTGAAGGCTCCCAGAAGAGGCCAGCAGAGGCTGCTCGCTCGCCTCGCTGCAGGGCCGGTGCCGGCGATGGCACCGCTCAGGGACTGCCCTCCCCTCCTGAGCACGGCCAGGGAAAGGCGTCCCACAAAGCTTGCTCTGAGCTTGCCCCTGTTGCCTCTGACACGGCCTGGCTGTTGGAAGCAGCCCCCGGCAGTGATGGATGCTGTGGGGTGCCGTGGGGTCTGCAAGAAAGGACCAAACTGGGCAAGCCGGTCCTGCTGTCCTACAACACCGCGCCCCCAGATGGCCCCAGGGGTTGTTAYCGAGGGGAGGTCACTGGGATGGAGGGAGCACACAAATACGTGTTTGCCAAGACATGCAGGACCCCAMTTCCAGCCCATGGGAGATGTTCAGGCTCCTGCTTCCTTCTGTCCTGCATCCCTTGCTGCTGCCAGCCTTGACTGAGATGGAGACACCATGTCCTCCGAGGAGCAAGCCCMCAGCTCTCCTGTGCTGGGCTTTGGGGAGAGGCACTGGGAGCCCACTCATCCTGGATGGATGGAAAGGCTCCCTTGGGGTAGCAGTGTGGGATCAGAACCTCAGCATGTGTTATTTGGAGACCCAGGGCACGRTGGTGACAAGTGCCACAGCCACAGCCCAAATCCAGACCAGCCACCCACTTCCATGCAAGGTGGATCTATTTACACCCAACACACATCTCTCCAAGACACAAACCACACCTGGCTTGGCATACTCAGGTGTGCCTCTYTTGGAGGTTGTGCCTGCTCTCAGGAAGCCCTCTAGGTGCTGTTGAGGCTTCATGAAGCATCTTGGAGCAGAGTGCTGGGATCCCTGATGACAGCAGGGTTGAAGAGTGATGCCATGAAGCAGCAGGATTGGAAAAACTAGAAGAAAAATCTGAAGAACGGCAAAAAAGGGAAACTATGGGGCTGAAGCAGCAGAAAGAGAACAAAATGCCATTCCTACAAACCTCCAACTCCTCTGCCAATGCCACGCTTTCCTTTTCCCCAGCCACCGTGCCTGTGTCCTCCCCTGGCAGTGCTGGTGAGACAGTGCCTTGCAGACACAGATGTGCACTGGTCAGGATGCAGCTCTGCTCCCAGCATGGCTGGCTGTGACTCACAGGATGCCTCAGGGGAGCAAACCAGATGAGGAAGATGCTGCCTTTTTGTTGTTTGGAAATGAAGCCACTTTTTTTTTTTTTTAATTGAGGCCTTTTTTAATTTGCTGAGGTGCTTGGCCCACTGGGCAGTGACACACTCTGTGGAGAGGAAGGAGGATTGCAATTAGTGTGGGCTGGGGGCAAGACGGGAGCAGCTGGGTCATGCCGTGGGCATCTGAGAGGCCAGCTGGATTTGGGCACAGTCACATCCACACTGGCATTCAACACAGATGGTTCCTGCAGGAGAGAATTTTTGTGTTCATTGTTACTCTGGTGCCACAAAATGCAATTTTGGGAGGCATTATCATTTGCCCTGCTCCTGCCRGCACAGCTCCTTCCTGGCAAGGCAGTGAGAAGGAGCAATGCTGGGCTGCCAGTGTGATCTACAGGGGTTGCAGCATTTTGGGTCAGGGCACACGTATTTAGAGGTAAATCTACAGCAGGAAAACTACCTCTCCTTGTGCATGGTGGCTTTATTAAATAGAAATAAATAAAGTATCTTTAAAGGAGAGGCGAACGAGAGACACAAACCCCATCCTWGGGGCAATGCAGACAGATGAGTAATGGGGCCCTTTGAGTAAGTGCCTGCCTGGCCAGCTCTGAGTCACTGAGCAAACAGCACCAGCCTGGAGCCAGAGGCAGGGCTATTCTTAGCACTCGCTTGTCAGGAGATGCTGCTGAGGGAGAGCAGGCAGGTTAAGGAGTGTCAGRGGGGGAAAATATTTGATTTCCAGCTAGAAAGCCCCCAAAAGCCCGCCTGAGGTTCAGTTGCAGTAATCCAGACTGGAGATGACAAGTGTGAGGATGAGGAGGGTGACCACTGCCACGCTGGGGAGCGCAGGACAAATTCCTCAGGGAGTTGAAGGGAGGTAAAAGGACACCTGGAGGGACAAGTGCTCCTCTGCTGTGTGCATTCCCAGAGGGAGCTGGAGATTCCTCTGCCTGGGAACATCAGGTAGCACACACTAAGCATCACCCTCACCTGCCCCTAACAGCATCTCCCTTTCCCACCTGCCTGGCAAGGTCCCATTTTGAACCACCTCTTCTCAGGCCTCCTGATGTCCCTGATGCCAATGGAATTGCATCAGCAGGGAAGGGAGGTGGCAGAGGGGTGCTGCAAAGACCTGGACTCAGTTGCACTTGGGCTCCTTCTAAATAAAGAATCTCCAGTCATACTGGCTCGAGCTGCTGGCTCAGCCCAGAAGCCTGGAAAACTAAATGACATCATCTGGGTACTGCCGACAGACAATATTTCCACTGAGACACCCAGTGCCTGGGTTTCAGCTGAGGAGTGTGGCCAGGGAGCGTTGATGGCTTTATGGAACCCCCTAAAACTGCCCTTCCTCTCTGCAAAAGATCCAGGGAAGCAGCTGACCCTCATTTTGGTCTCCACTTTCACCTGGGGCATCCTAGTGCAGATCCTCTGTGCCCCTGGAGGGACCCCAGCAGCATCTCAGCCCTCTAAGCTAGCCTTGTTCCAATGCCACGTGGCTGGGACAAGCCCAACACCATCCCATCAGCTCCTTTCCCCCCCTGGGGTGCTCTGGCCACAGCTGGGGAGGCCACTCACCCAGTGGCTGAGGGCTGGTGGGATCTACCACACATGGCAGCAGGCTGTTATTCCAGAAAGGGAGGTCACGTGTGGGAATTTTGTGACTTGCTGCAGTTGTGGCCCAAATCAATCTGCTCATCAGCCTTGTCAGCACCTACTGCCACGGAGGGCAGGGTATCTCTCTAACCACCTTGAGAAGGGACATTGTGGACAGGAAGGTAAGCAGCAATACAGAGCATCTGCATCCCGTGGGTATCCTGAAGGTGAGGACCTGAAGGGGACCAGAATTACCCTGTCAGTTGTGGAATTATACTCTGGTGTGTAGGAGAAAGACTGGGAGCAAGGATTCCCCCCAGCCTCCCCTTCACTCCACAGAGGCTCCAACTCTGCCTTCCTGGGTGGCCCTTGGCAAATAACCTGCCCCATCCTGGCTCCAGGTTTCCTATTTGTACAAGCTGGGAYGAGTGGGATTCTTCTCTGATTTCCAGAGCTCTCTGGACCCCCATCTGCAGGGGTACATGGAAAAGGAAAAATTAAGTCCAATAACAATAATTACTTTTCTCCTTCCCATGGGTGTTGTAAGGATTAGCTCATGTTTAGCAAAACCCTCTGTAAGTGCTAAACATTATTAATGTTCTTGGATTGCTCCAGGAGCAAATGTGGCTTTCCAGGGAGTGACGGGGTTTTTCCCYTGGCTGGCACGCAGCTGCAGTGAATTCCTCACAGCCCAAGGAAAGCAGCATCCCATTCCTGTTAGGCTCAGGGTGTAGAAGAGTGTCTACAGCACAGAGCAACACTCACCTTGTTTTCCATCAGCCTTTGAGAGGTGAAGCCCATCCCTTCTTGCATCAATGCACAACCAGCAGTACCCTGGAGGAACATGCATCCCATGGAGCCTCTCTGAGTGTGGGGCCCTAACRGGGCTCATCTCACCAGTGTGGCAAAGGGCATCTCCCAGGCTGCTCCCAGACGCACCGCGAGGTGGGATAGCCCCGGGAGGGGACACGGCTGCAGCACTGCCTGAAGACCACCCAGCAGCTGGGGCCAGACACCAGGTCAGAGCCACAGCACAGCTTACGAGTTTGAGTGTCCTGGCTCAGGTAGGGGTGCAAGGGTGGGGGTCAATTCATGCCCCTGGCTGTCCTAAGTGTCCTAACACACAGCAGCTCTGTGCACCAGGAGCATTTATGCTCCTGCTAAGTGTGGAAAAGCAATGCACACCACCTAATGCTGGAAAGCCTGGGGSATATGACTGATAGATTCTCTTTTCCAGGCTCTGGTGCTGGAAAAAGACACCAAGTCCTCACAGGAGAGGAAACTGGCCCCTGGCTGTCCTAAGTGTCCTAACACACAGCAGCTCTGTGCACCAGGAGCATTTATGCTCCTGCTAAGTGTGGAAAAGCAATGCACACCACCTAATGCTGGAAAGCCTGGGGCATATGACTGATAGATTCTCTTTTCCAGGCTCTGGTGCTGGAAAAAGACACCAAGTCCTCACAGGAGAGGAAACTGGCTTGTGACTGGTTCAGCCCTGCCTGACTGCTCCAGCAAATGTCCCTCCTGAGGACCCCCAGCTCTCTGGGCAGGGATACAGGGTGCTGAAGCTCCTCCAGCTGCCAGACCCTGTCACCCCGGCTCTCCAGCCCTGCAGAGCTGGGGCTGACTTTTTGTGACCCCTTCTCCCCGTGCTGACTCAGCCATGCCCCCGTGGTGGGTGGCCACAGCCCCGGGTGGGACGGCATGAAGGTAAAGGCAGTATGGACTGGCAAGCTTTCAAAGAGGCCACAAGCTAAATAAATAGCCAGCAGCCTATTTCAGTGGCTGCTATATTTAGCTCAAGGAACATTTATTTATAGGCTTGGCAGCCTTTCTGAGTCAATAAAAGCCAGAGAGCTGGAAAAAGGACGTTCCTGGGTTTCTCGTTGCAGTAATGGTTTCTGCCGTGCAAACCATGAGGAACAAGARGAGAGGGGAGGAAGCTGTGCTGGCTGCACACCCATGGGTGCCTCTGCCAGGGGACAGAGCCTCCACAYACTTACAGCCCCAGCCCCAGGTAAGAGCAGCTTCACCTGGGTTTCCTCCCACCTGGGTGCTGCTGCCAGTCCCCTGTCCCAGAGGGAATGTCCCTGTGAAACATGAGAGGATTTAATTGTGCCTGTGGAGAGAGTGACACAAGATGTCAACTCTGGGGACTCTGCTGCAGCACTGCTCTTCCCCTGGGTAGTGAGTTTGGAAAAACTAAGCCAGGGGCAGGTAAATTGGGAGGGAGATGGGAGCAGTGTTCATGTTTCTCTATTAAATAATTGTCCCTTCCCATGTCACACATGGCAGCAAGTGATTGAGAGAGGAGGACAAACAGCCTCTCTGGAGCTGCTAGTGGTGTCAGATGCACAGGAGGCCAAAGCTKCACACTGAGCTTCTACCCCAACAGCAGGTGATGGCAGTAGTTTTGTGAAGCTTTACAAAACACCCAGCAATTGCAGCTGGATAAGGGGAATACATTTAAAAAAGACACGGGGGTTTAGCCCAGCCTGTGGAAAGCAGCTGTGAGGATGGATGTCCCTTCTGCATACACGTCAATAAGTGCTGAGGCTTTCTGCAGCCAGAGCTGCAGGGAGCCTGCTCACGCCTTCTCCTCCCTCCAAAGAAAACCTGCTGCAGGGGGGAGCAGGAAAAGGCCTCCACCAGCTTCCACTTGAGCACAGTCCAGTCAAAATGGGGCTGCTGCTTGGSTCCTGCCAGCTGCCCCGAGCACAGCATGGCTCAGTTGGCCACGGGTGAGCAGGGAATGTTTATAGGGTTTTGCTGCAGTGCACAGCAAGCATGTGGCTACATGTTGCTATTATGTCAGGAGCAAGGTGGGAGCAGAGCACAGCTGGGAAGCAAAATAATAATAATGATAGTAGTAATAATAATAATAATAATAATAATAATAACCAATAATAGTGTATTTCAATGCAAACAGTGCATATCTTTGTGCTGTTTAGCCTGGCAATCTGTACCATTACCTACATGTGTGTCCCCATCTGCAGCAGGACTGGGACAGTCCTTTCCATTAGAAAGAGGATGCTTAGGCACCTGACTACAGCTTCAGAGCCCCTAGAGTGGCAGTTTGCAGTCTGAGTGCCCATGAATGTCCCCATTAATTTTTATGCCACTACTCTCTCAGCCACGAGCCTTACTTCYGCTTTGAATTAGTCCAGCTGCAGCTTTCAGCTGCTGGGCCCTATATATAGACATGGGTCTGGCTGTGCATCCACGTCTGTCTGTGTCCAGGTCTGCCTCCATATCCAGCTCTCCACCAGCTCTAGGCCCCATCACTGCAACCAAAGTTCCACTGCCCTCCCCAAACTCCCAAAGAGCCCCATCCTGAGAAGGCCTGACCCTCAAAAACCAAGGCTGACACCAGCTGTTAAAACACCTATTCGGGTATTTATTACAACACGTTGTTCCAAAATACAAAAGAAAGGAAAAGAAAGTAGAGGGTAGAAAAGCACTGCTGTTTACAGCCTCTGGTAATAAATAAATAAAGACGAGGCAGGGGCAGGGTGTCTCCCCGGGTCCGATGCCGGTGCTGGCCAAATGGACAGCGAGGAAGGGAGTGTGGTGGGGCTGGAGGCCAGACTCTCTCTTCCATGCTTGGGAGTCCCCAKGTACACCAGGGTGGGTACAGACCCCCTCTCTGTGTTGTGCTTGCTGAGGAAGGGTCTGATCCTGCAGGGATGAGGAAGGCAGAAGAGGGCCAGTCCCGGCATGGTCGGAACCTGCCTGCTCCCTCCCTGTCCACGGCTGCTCCAAAGGCAGGTGAGGTAGGAAGGGTGATGCTGGACCGGGACCCCAACAGACRTCTACCAGGGTCCCCCAAGCGAGGGGTGAGACCTGAGCTCTCTCCTCTCCAGTGTGGTCTCAGAGCAACCTTGGAAATGTGTTCAGCACAGCATGATGAGAAGGACCCCGACCCATGACAAAGCGAAGTCATGACAGAGACAAGAAACTGTGCCTGGGCCACTTGGAGAAGGGCAGTGTTAAACCCCGCAAATTAAAATGACTCTTCATGGGGCTGGCGCAGTACAGGGAGTGTTTTGTACCACAGTGCAGATGGGGGTCCTCTTCCCTTCCCCCAGTGTCTCCTCCTACACTTTACAATCATCTGGAAAACTCCAGGTTGTACAAGGAGCACAGGCAATGGGTGCAAAAACCAGCACCAGCCTCTGTCTGCTCATGACACCATGATTTATCAGTGTTTGATAAAGACCACACCAAGGCCCATGCTGGAGGTTATTCCCAGCCTATCTAAATCCCTCCAGGTACCAGAGGCCTCTCACATGTCTCCCTGTGGCTCTGCCACTGGGCTTGCTCTAGCACTGTCCATGTGTCTTCCCCAGGCTGTGCTGCTCCTGGGCAGGGGAACCACCAGCATGAGGAGGACACTCAAGCTCAGGAAGCCCAGGGCATGTGGCTAAAGCAGCAGCCAATGTTCCCGGCTCAGCTGAGCAGGGCAGCTTTGCAAAGCAGCTGCCATGCCAGAGCAAGAAGCCCCTGTGGGTGAAGATGCAGCCTGCAGCTGCAGCCAGCTGGGGAAGGTGAGAGGACCATGACCTGGAGGGAGCTGATTCCATGAACTGGATGCCTGGCCAATGCTCCTTAAAGCTTTAAGYTTTTGCCATTTAATCCTCTGTTGTTGGTGCTAGTGGGTTCCTGCCTCTTGCAAAGATAAGCAGGAAGCTGTATGGGGGAGAGGAGCTGCAGGAAGGGAAGGCAAGAGTTAAGAGAACGGATCTGCCCCAGGCTTGGGTGCCTTTATATCCTTAGGAAGCACCTCCCTCCAGCTGCTCTGAGGAGGGTTTGCCTCCTGAGGCTTGGGGCAGCCGGGAGCTGTGCCGAGTCAGCCACAGCCAGGCTGCGGGGAGCAGAGAGAAGGTGAGATGGGGCCTTGCTTTTATTCACAACAGAGAAACAAAGAGCAACATACAAAGAGTAAGAAGCAAAAAAGTACAGAATCATAACCATAATAATCATAATAATAATAATCATAAATACTCAAATCTATCATTCATAGATTGCAATGACAACACTGATAGCTTATTATCATTAGTATTAAGAATGGGAGGGGAAAGGGGACAGCAGGAGGGGTTTCTGAGGGGCATTGTCTCCTAAGGGGCAGATGTAACGGGGATGGACATCCAAAGAAACAAGCAGACAAAGAGAAGGGCTGGGAAAGCAGCAAGGGCTGGGGGTGCTGCTGCTGAGGCCAGGGACGAGCCTGCTCTGACCCAAGCCTCTGGCTCAGTGTTGCCAACCTGATCACTGCCCTCCTACCGGCTCTGCTCAGCTGGGATGGAGGTGGCCGGGAGGCTCAGCCCTGAGGACACGCAGAGGCTGGAGGGAAAGGAGCAAAATGTCCTTTCTAGTCTGAAGGAGAGCTGTGATTTGCTCAGTCCTTCATGTGGTGGTAAGTGCAGGCATTGCCACTGCCATCGGACACTCAGCAGCTTTGTTGGATCCTCCCTTGAAAGAAGAGACCTTTCCTCTCCTCTGCTCACACTTCCACCTCTGTAGGTCCCTACAAATTAATGCGTCCTCACCTGATCAGCATGGRAAGGTGATTTTTGGTTCCAGTGAGGCTTTGGGATGGGCCAGCTGGCTGTGAGAGCCCAGAAAAAATCTTGGCTGACAGATGATGTGGAGGATTACCACCCAGCACATCCRTCCTCATGACAATTCACAGCTCTCTGACTCATGGACAAAGTGGTTCATTAGACAGAGTTTGATTAGGAAAAAAAATTAAGTTAATTGCAAGCCACTTGGTGACCCTGATGGCTTTGGGTCAGGATGGGCAGGAAACACTTRGGCAGGGCTGCTCCATCAAGGCTTATTTTCTGGATATAGACTTAAAAGACTGTATATATGAAGGTTTCTGATGAACATGCCCAATGTAAAGGAGAGGGATGAATGCAAAGGCTGCAGAGGTGGGTCATGAATATCTATGATCTACAAATCTTAAAATATACTTATCTTTGTTCTGGTTTCAGAGAAGAGAGGAGTCCACAGTGTGTAAAACCTCAAACAAGTCTCAGAAGCATCCAGGTGATAGCAGAGTGTAGATGACAAAAATCAAACCACTGCCTCTTTGCAGACATTCAGGATCTCATTTGCAAAATGTGCCCTCTCCTTCCTGGCTTCAGGTCAGCATCTGCTTTTTTGTGCTTGCAACACRCTGTGTCACTTAACAGGAGGAATTAGATGGGAGCTTGCTAGTGCTTTGTCTCATCTCTCCACCTGGTTTTGGCCACCAGTTGTCCTTTCTATTACATCCCTTGGGAAGCCATTTAAGCCTCTCTCCATTGCTCAAAGCTACACCAGCTCCTGCCAGCAACTTGCCTGACCTGAGCTCAGTAAATCCATGCTGGCACCAACCCTGGAGGACCATGGGATGGGCAGGGATTGAGTGCTACGGGGCAGAGATCAGCAGACGATCACCACTGGCATGCTTGGGAAGAGATGCCACCACTGAGACCAGCAGAAGGGGAAGGAGGACCAGACTCCTTGGACAGAAGGCAGGTGACACTAACACTATGCCCAGTGAGGAGGCATCAGAGGAAGGATGAAACCTTTTTCTTCTCCCTCCTTGGACTTGACATTGATGCCTACTTACGACAGCCTGCTTGCAAGTGAAGCTCCTGAAATAGGTGCCTGGCTCATGGGGYGGACCTAAATGCCTTCTGGAGTCTAGAAAGGGAGCTTAGAAAATTGTGTCATCACTGCTTCATGATGAGAAGAGAGCAATGTTCAGGTYGGCAACACTGAGCAGGTTTGAGGTGGTTGCTGGAGGCAATTATGGGTGGTGGTAGGCTTGGTAGGCTTTTCAGGACTGACTCTGAGATCTCTCACTCTCATCCAAAGTGATGTGGGGAGAGGAGCAGGTGGTCCCTGGCCCTCCAT
This sequence comes from Cardinalis cardinalis, assembly GCA_014549065.1. Taxonomy (NCBI): domain Eukaryota; kingdom Metazoa; phylum Chordata; class Aves; order Passeriformes; family Cardinalidae; genus Cardinalis; species Cardinalis cardinalis. The sequence goes on along the minus strand of JACDOX010000042.1, from coordinate 5,809,165 downwards.
CCACCCCCATCCCTCCCTGCCACACCGTGGGGAACCACCCAGGAGCATGTGGGGGTCCCCAGCATCTCGCCAAATTAGCTCCATGGAAAACCAGAAAAACTAAAGCCGGAAGAGAGCAAGGAGTCTCCAGGGAGACTTGCCTCAGCTGCAAACACAGAGGTGGCTGAGGAAGCAACGAGCCGAAGCGAGCAGCCCCTCCTCGTGTGATTGCAGCTCCTCACGCCTCTGCTTTATGTTCAGTTTTAAACCTGAGATCAYTTGGTTTTGTCACGGGTAGTTTGATTTAAAGATAGAAACGAATGACAAGAGGAGGAACAAGGGAGAGGGAGAGAAACCATGTGGACCCAGAAAAGAAAAAAAACAACACTCCAAGGATGACACAGGACACAGACATGCACGAACACAGACCCCTGAGGTATCAGCTTTGCAAACTAGTGCGAGACAAAGGAGAAAGCAAAGAGAGCTGCAGGGAGAGATGTGCTTTGCAGGGGAGGCAGCTCAGTGCCTCCAGCTTCAGAAAGCAGCTTCTCAGCAATCCTGACATTGGGGTTTGGGGGTAAGAGCTTGGCTTCCCACCAGATGGGAGGAAGCAGCCAACCATCTCCAAAAATAAGTCACTTGTGCCCCTCCATGTGCTTGCAGAGCTTCATGTCTGGACAGCTTATCATCCACGGGATGGAGGGGAGCTGGCCTGGAGGGCAACAGGACCGGGAGAGTCCCGGCACCGGCAAACGCGCTGCCCCTGAGTTTCTCAGGTGTGAAACGAAGGACGTGGGAAGCCAGAAGAACCGCCACCCRCAAAGGGAGAGTGGTGCCCATACCTCCCAAGCAAGGTAGCTGAGGTGAGGGGGAGCTGAAGGGCTGGGACAGGCAGGCAAGACACCTCCCAACAAGAAATCCCAACTACCACCAGCCTCCCATCCCTCCCTCTGCTGAGGCAGCTTCTGACGCCTTCCCCATGCAGCTGGAGGTGACATCCTGCAGCCTTCCATCCACTTCAGGTGACTGCCACCTTTCCCCCTCCAGCAAGGATGGGCAGCCAAAAGGAGGGGAGGAGAGGAGAGGGGGTGTGACTGGGATTGGGTGATGGCCAGGATGGGGAAAATGCCTAGGACGGGATGATGGCTGGGATGGTGGTAATGGCTGGGATGGAGATGAGGAGAAACAAACAGAGACCAAGGTGGGAAGAAGAGGCAGCAGCTTCCAGAAGAGTTTTCTGGCTCAGTTTGTGTCATAAGAAGGTTTTATGGTTTGCTCATTTACCTGTTCATTTCTAGAAAAAGTGCCCAGAAGAGTCTCCTGTCCCCTTGTTGGTATGCCCAGAGAGAAGGGGGAAAATCTATGTTGTGGACATTAACTAYAGAAGGAGCCACAGGCCTCAGATATTGCTTAGAAACTCGTATTTCAGATTTAAATACCATACACAGTAAAAATAGAGCTGAAAGTACCGCCCCACATTGTCTGCAAATCATTGCCAGAATGAACAGCTTCAATAAATTAAAAACAAAACAAAAAAATTGAAATATTATTTACGTCTCAATAAAAATTGCAGTAAAACCATTTACCTTTTCTTTTGTGTGTGTGTTTCCGGGTTTTTTTCTTTATATTATATATAATATATATTTATATATGTATAGGGCTGCTCCAGTGCAGCATTTTTAGGATACTTAGCCAGAGAAACACAGCGGAGCATGCTTAGTGCACCAGGGTGCAGGGAAGGGGCAGCTGTGGTCCCCCTTCCAGGTGCCGTGCCCCATCACCACAGCCAAAATTGCAATCCCTGCCACTTCCCCAACTCTTCCCACTTGAGTTTTAGGCCCAAATTTTGAGTGTGGGTCTCTGAGGGCTGGGGCGCCCTGAGGATGGGCGGGGAAGGACCAGGGTGAGYGCAGGAGGGACACCAAGCATCCGCCACTATGTTTCCCGACTCTGGAAAGACTCGTCCACCTTCGCTTCGGTTTCAGCGCTTGCGCTCCCGAAAATGCACGCGCAAGTATAAATACACCCCCCGACCCCACCGCCCCCCTTCCCGCTCCCCCCGGCTTAAATATCCCCCCTCCCCAGCCCCGTCCCAGGTCTCCAGGCACCCCGGATGAGTGTCAGGACACCTCGATGATCTCCATGCTGCCCGAAAAGCTGGACTGTTTGCTGATTTTGCCCAGCTCTTCCCGAGCCCTGCCCTCGGACATGGTCTCCTCGAATTCCATCTGGCAGCTCCTTCGCTTGAATTGCTTCTCGGCGCCGGCCTCCTCATGCCAGCTGTGCCGCCCGTCCCGTGGCTCGGCCCGCGCCTTGTCCCTCAGTCTGATCTCGCACCCGGCCGCCGCCGCGCCGCAGCCGAATGGCGGCGGGTACGGGCCGGCGCTGGGAAACAGGCCCCCGCCTGTGCYGCCGCCAGCGCTGCCGGAGTCCTTGCCGAAGTACCAGCCAGCCTCGCCCGAGGCAGCGCCGGGGGACTCCAGGTGCACCCCGCTCCAGGCATTGGTGGCGGCGCCGGGCGCGGAGGGCGGCTGGCTGAGCCGCGGGGGCAGCCCGTCCTCGGCGCCGGGGCTCTTGCGCGTGGCGCAGGTCCCGCCGACGTTGAGGCTGAGCCCGTGGGCCGGCGAGCCCGCTGCGTGCCGGTGCTTCCGCCGCTGCCTCACCTTGGCCTCCAGCAGCAGCTCGGGCCCCGTGGGCCGGTCAGGGCTGTCCGCCCCTGGGGAGAAGGGGCTGAGGCTGCCCGAGCCCGAGGGGCTGTCCAGCTTGCAGAGTTTGGGGGCTTCCCCAGGTCCAGGGGGCCCAGGGGGGTCCTGCCGCAGGCCGGGGGAGTAGGCAGACTTGATGTCCAGGGAGAAGGAGCGCTTCAGGCGGTTGGTGTCCTGGATGCGCTCGGAGGAGAGGTGCAGGCCATTGAGCCCCTGCTGCAGGGTGGTGGGTGACAGGACCTTTGGGGTCCCGCCCTGCCGCTCGGGGTCACTGGTGGGGGACGCCGAGCCGGTGCTCCTCGGCACATCCTCGGCCTTCTCTGAGGTAGGTGTTGGGGGATGCCGGCTGCTCTCAGCCACCTCTGCCGGGTCCTGCTGCGCATCCCCCTCGCCCCAGTCACCCTTGGACTTCAGGGCCTTGAGGAGCTTCAGGCTCCTCTCGTACTCCAGGAGCTGGCCCAAGAAGTTGAAGTTGGGCGAGATGGATGGGCGACGGTCCTTAACAAACCTGCCGAGAGGCACAGACAGCCCCGTTGGTGCTTGGTCCTTCAGTGGGCCACCCCTACTCTCTCAGCCTCTTCAGSGAGAAGAGGCATCATCAAGAACCTTCTGACCAGACCCTCCAAAAAAAAGGATCTTGGGGAACCACAGGGCTTTGAGATGCCTGAGGACTAGAGCTGAGACTGCCTCCCCACTCCCTTTTACCACTCCCAACCATTCCTTGTTGCATGCATTTTATGACAGGAGGTTTGCTTTGGTTTTACTGGGACCCAACCAAGGCAAGACAGAGCTTCAAGGAGCCCTGACCTTCTCCTTCTGGGCTTAGCCTGCTTTCCTTCCCTGGAGTGAAGCATACTGGCATAACCCCYCCAGTACCCTCACGGGAAAACTCACCTGTAAGCATCATCTGATGACATACCCATGGTCTTCATGATGTAGGCAATGGCAATGGTGGCTGACCGGGAGATCCCAGCCAAGCAGTGCACAATCACCTGGCAACTGGACACCTTAGCTTTGTCTGGAGCATGGCAGAGGAAACAGAGAGAAAATGATGGTGAGCAAAATGGTTCTAGCCTTCCTCCCCAACCCTAAGCCCCTTTGTGTCAGAGGACAACAGTTGCTGCTAGCAAGACCAGGGAGGACAGAAGAGTTCAGGTTGTGAAGGCTGAGAATTGGAGGGTCTGCAACCATAAGAAAAGCTCACCAATGAATTCAATGGACTTGTCCAGCCAGGGAAGCAGCTTCTCACAGTAGTTGTCATTGACAGGAATGCGCATGAAGTGACTATCACAGATGAAGTCTGGCTTGGGACAGGAGTTGCTGGCATTTAGGACATAGCTTATCCCGTTCTGTGTCATCAGGTCCTGGTGGGAAAGAAGCCATCAAATGATCAGCTGAGTTCAGCCTTCACCATGTACTGAAGGTCTGTCTTGCCATGCACGCTCCCTGCCTTTTCCCATCCCAGCATTTTCTCCTGTGGGTCTCCTAGCGCTGCCTTGGCCTAGTTGATGATAATACGGCAGAGACCAGCTGAAAAGGTTGTACCAATTTAGATGACACAGGTTTCAACCTCAGCAAATCTTTATTTTGGTCTMAGTAAAGTGAGCAAGGCCAAAGACACCTGGAAGGGGTTCCAGAGGGAAAAACCCAACAACCTCAGTATGAGAGGAATAGGCAATACAAGAAAAAAAATTATCAAAAACTCTGTCTGAAKGCTGTGAAGGTATCAGCTGAGGGAGAAAGGAGACATCTCAGCAACAGGGTGGAGTGAGTCACTGGTAGCACCCTACATTAACCAATGTGGCCAGAAGAAGCTCTGTCCACAGGCAACTGTGAGGCCTTGCGTGGGCAGTGCTTCTCTTCTCCAGCACATGGCCACATTGTGGGGACGGCAGAAAACACAGTTCCAAAACATGAACAAAACCCTCCAAGGAGGTGGAGAGGGAAGGAAACCATCGATTTCCCTGCCTGGCATTGGCTCCTCAAGATTTTGGCTCCAGGATTTCAGCCCTGGGTCTCCAGTGGCCTGTTCCTGCCCTTCCAGCAGGCTTGATGGAGCCAGTCCAGCTCCCAGGCTCACATTCTTGTAATTTTTTTCTTTAATTTCCTTCTATTCCCTKTACATAATTTCTCTCTCCCTCCTTTCTGTCTCCAACTCCAGTCTGGTGTCATGGTCCCTCTCGCTCCTTGCCTGCAAGGATGAGGATGCCTGGCTGGCTCCCTCATGGCTGCAGTAGGTAGATGCTTGGCAGCACTTYAACTACAATTCCTCTTTCTTTCTTCTCATCATTACTTTTCCTTTAAACAAAATTCCTTCCCTGGTGTGACATCACAGCMCAGCCTTTCTGGCACCTTTTAAAGGGCACTCTGTGAGCTTCCCACTGGGAAGGAGAGGAGTCCTTAATACCTTCACCTCTCTGCATGACAGGAGTCCCAGTGGGACAGGGMAGAGTGTCCCCTCAACAGGGCTGTACCTTGTTCAGGACATCCTTCTGGGAGCCCAGGTAGAGATGTGGCAGGATGCGCGTGGGGCCAACGTTGGCCACAGGCAAGCACGGCTGGGAGATGCTCATCGGCAGGATGGCAGCTGGCTTCCCCTCACAGAGCCCTGGGAAACAGGATGAGAAGGTGGCAAAGCCTCCTGTGGAGAAAATGGGGACATTGAGCTTGGAGCAGCACGGCTGAGGTCATCAGTAGCTGGCACCCCAAAGTCAAAGCTGGGGACAAAGTGGTGATAACCCTGCAGCCCTAAAAACAGAGCCTCCAGGGGCAACAAGCCACCAGCCACCACCAACCAGTGCACAYACATTGTGATGACCATGACACACACAGAAAGGAATGGAGAACCAGCTCTGACTTTTCCCTGTCMCAGCTGGATATTATTGCACATGTGAGGAGGCATCCCACACCCTCGCCAATGAAGCTGGCTCTTCTCAACTTCATTCAGACAAATAACAGGAAGAGACAGTCCTTTTCTTGGCTCCCTACTATTCTGAGGACCGGGTCACCTTTTGATACCAAAATCATCATGGCAGGATGACGACAAGCCAACCCACTGAGACACAAAGCTCCTGGGGTCTGGGGGGTCAGCCCAAACCTTTCTGCACTGGCTACACTTACACATCGTGATTTCGAAAGACGCCCCCTCCACCCAGCCCTGCCAAGCCCATGATTTCTGACACACCATGGTGCCCAAACGGTACTTGCAGGCCACTGCTGTTTTTCGTGCTCTGACCTTGATGAATGTGACAGCAAGCAGTGTCCAGTTTACTGCACCAAGCTGCTGGGCAGTCACACTCAGCTTGAGCATCTTGAAGCCCAGTGTTGAAAGAACATCCTCAGCTGAGGTTGCAGTAGCTGGCATGTGATAGCCAGAGGTATTGTCACAGTGTCTGACATGGTCAAAAGCCTGAGAGCCAGTCCTGAAAGCTTGAGCAGGGCTGCAAGCCTTGCCCTGCTTGCACAGCAGGCAGCAAGGAGAGTTGGAAAACCCCTGGTGCTGTTGCATGTCCTGCACAGTTGCATAAGACCACTGATCCTGATTTGCTCTCAGTTGCTGATTCTGTACTCCAGGATAGAGCCAGGTCTGGCTGGCAATGGCCTAATTCCACTCCCCTCCAGCTGAGGACATCTGGGTGGCAGCTTCATGCAATGGAGAGGAGCTTGAGTCAGATCTGCCTCAAGTCTCCCTTGAGGTTTTCCCAGTTATGTGAATGAGCAGATGCAGCTTGACATCACCCAAAGGGCAGAGAGGACTTGGGGGCTTGAATGCCTTTGACTGTCAAAGGGACCAGTATGCTCCCACGAGATCCTTTTGAAAGCCCAAGTCTCTGGAMCAAGCATCCTGAGAATCCCTGGCCCATCTCCACAGCTTAACAAGACCTTTTAACGAGACAGTCCCTCTCCCCTTTGCAAGCAGTGCAGCCTTGGCATATTCTCAATTTACCTTCTCCAGCACTTAGGCAACATTTCTGCTGGTCCTCCTGGAGCACCCTTCTGGCTGCTGGTGTGGCACCCACACTCTAAAGAGGCATGACTGGTGCTGCACACAACCCATCTGACATGTTTGTGAGATGAAGGTGATGGAGAAGCCAAAGCAGTGCACAAAATCATGCTCACACCACTTGGGAACATCCAAGGTCCTCCACCACACTCCATCTCAGCACCTCCTGGTGTCAGGTCCCACYGGCCAAAGGAAGAGGTGTCCTTCAACAAACCTCTTTCCTCCCCTCTGTTTTCTTGTCTGGCAGCTAACACACCTCCCAGCTTTAAAACCCAGTCAAGACAGGAGGGGTAGAGTTAAAGCACCTTATCTTTTCCAGCACTTCCTTTTCTCTTTCTCCCTCTGAAATGACATCACCCCTCAACTGGGAYATTAAATCAGAGCAAAAGCAGGAGGCCCAGCACAGGTGCAGCATAGCTCTGGTTACTGYTCATCCCTGCACTGTGTCCCCATTGCCAAGGGCTGTCCAGAGCTTTGCATGGACACATGTGACCTCCCTGCTTTGCCCCGTGCTGATGCCTGGGGGATGCTAGGGTGGAAACCTTTGGGAAGTGTTTCCTTCAGCTGCCCCTAGAGAAGCCTGCAGTACTTGAGTTTGAGTGGGGCAAGACCTGACCCCGGGCTTGTGTGAAACATGGGAATTTTTCTGAAGGAACACAGCAAGTTTTTGGGGAGCAGGGTGCACACAAATGCAGCCCCAGGGATCAGTGTCTGTTCGGGTCCATAGGTGCCCAGCCTCTTGCACTCACTTACATCCATCTGGAGCTGCCCAGGGCAGTGGATGGGTTTGTATGGCTGATCTCATAGTTCAAGCAGGTCAGGSCATGCTGCTCTCTGCCCATTGCCTGCATTCACCACACTCAGCTGGGGAAATCCAGGCAGGAGCTAAGGGGGCTGTGAAGCAGACAGGGATGTCTGGAGAGTGGCAGCAGCACCCTCAGCTGCAGTGCCTACCTGGGCAGGCTGCCACAACTGGAGGATGCTGGCACCTGAAATGATGCCCATAGCTCAGCTCACTTGTCCTAAGCAAAGCCTCAGCCCTGTGTCCRGGAGTCGAGGCATGCTCCCAGTCCCCCTGTCCTCATCTCCCCCATACTTGCAGCTGCTGAGGGCAGTCTGGGCTTGGGGGAAACCCTAGAGATGGGGCCAGGTACTTGACACCATCCCAACATGGAAGCGACGCTCACCCCACCCTGCAGCGGCTGCTCCCGCGTGCCTTTCATTTTTAGAAAGTGAAGCAGCTCTTCAAACAACCCCAAAGGCAGTGAATGTCCCTGGCTGGGCTCCAACTGATACTTGGGCTTTCCTCCCCTCTATGCCCCAGGCCATGGATCCCAGGTTTTGCTGGGAGAGAGCAGCAGAGCACAGTAAGGTGAGGAGCCAGGGCAGCACCAGTTCTAGCCTTTCCTCTTTTATTCACAATGCTCATGCCAGGAGCACCATTTCTCTTGGCTCGTGTGGAATCAAGCCTAGGAAGGATTTGTATCTGTCATGGAGTGGGTGTTTGGGGATCTCTGGTTTCTTTTGGATGCTCCCCTGCCCTGGTGAGGGGTTGTTGGGGAGGAGCTGGTCCTTCTGCGGCATGACCCAGTGAGCTGCTCATGGTTCCAGCATGGAGGGCTCTCAAAACCATTCTCTGGAAAAAACACTGTCTGCCTGCCTACTGCAATTACCTGAGGTAGAGACAGTGCCCAGGAAGAAAAGTGGGAACTGGAAGGGAAAGGAATCAGAACAAAAGTGGAGATGCTTTCACTGCTGCTGCTGAAAATGGAGGAAAGAGGAGCCAAGAACCAGCACCAGGCAGGTTCTAGGAGGCCTAGGAAGTGAAAATCACCCTCCTGCAGGTGAAAATCACACTGAGGCACAGGGTGTTGCAGCAACTCAGTGCCAGAACAGTGCAACAATGGGGACTTTGTATTTCTCTCACCCAAGGTTTCACTCACAGGGTGCTGACCACCCTTCCACCTCCTGCTGTGTCCTGCAGAGACCCCTCTGGGCCAGCGCCCAGCCCTGCTCTGCATGGCCCTTCTCTCAAACAGAGGAGAGGGGAAAACACCACAACTTCTCTCCTATCCCCATCTCTTCCAGGCCCTTCCCTCTGCTCATTTTCCAGCTGAACATCTATGATAGCCACCAGTGAAACTGGATTTATTGTGAGMACAGATGCTGCAGTGGAAGGCAAACAGCCTGGGAATCTCCCTGAGCCTGTCCATCAGGCTGGGGGAAGATGCCAGCAGCATCTTTGAGCAGGCTCCTGTGGTACCAGCACTGCTGCAATTGTTGGGAGCTGTGTGACTCCTCCCCTCCAGCAGCAAAGTGCACAGGGAGGAGGCTCTCTGCCCTCTGCCCTCTGCCAGGCCCTGCACCAGTGACTGCCTGCGGCTGCAACCAAAGAGAACAAAAACAGACAAGGAAGGAGATTACAAGATGTAAGGACAGAGATGTTGCACTCCTGAGCTGGGACCCTGACACAGCTGGGGAACCCTCCACTGCCCTGGCTGTCACCTTCAGGTGGGTTTTGGGGACATCCTAATCATAGCTGGGTCACTGACAACATCACAGGCAATATCTGTCACCTGTGAGTCGCATTGTGCCCTTCTCTGCCAAGGCTGGGCAGCAGTGGTGGTGCAAAGAAGGTGACACAGAGGGTGACAAAGTCCTGGCTAGGGACAGGGATGTGGTGTGGCATTATTTTCCTCTGGTGGTAAGCCTTAGCTTTAGGGATTTACAATCCATTTAGCTGCATGAGATGCTAACAGAGACAATGTTGAGGATAAAAAGAAAGGTGTGGGACACATGAAGCATGGATATGCCAGCTCCCTATTGTTCCCTGTGTCCCTCCCTGCACTGAGGCCATCTTTTGAGGCTGGAGGTGTAAAATGGAGCTGGGGCTTGAGAAAGCTCTCACACCTTGCTCTGATGGCTGCACTCTGCGCATTCATCTCCAGCCCCATGGACTCACCACCTCCTTCAGAGACCTCTGAAAAAATCCAACAGCTCTGGCATTAGTGCTGCGCCCCACTGACAGCAAAAAGTTGCACAAGGGCTGCCCAGGGCACCTGCCTCACCCCAAAACTGCTCTTTAARAGAGCCACATGCTTCTTGAACACCCCCAGCCCCACGAGTCTCATAGAAGTTCCCCTGGAGACACACCGAGCAGCATGTCCTATTCAGCAGCCTCCCCTGTGCACTGCAGGCTCAAAGGTCCCCAACAAGAAACAGGGAAGAGGTGACATGTCACAACTGCTGTGCCACCAGTTTGTGGCAGCAAGGAGGAGGGGATCCAGAGCTGGAAATCCTCCCCGGGCCAGCAGCTGCCACACCCCACTCCTCAGCTCCAGCTGTCACACCGGAAGCGAGAAGGAGACCTGCAGGGGTATTAAAGATGTGTTTGACAGCCCACCCTCATGGCTGCAATAATGAGAGGTAGAGAGCAGCAGCCGGAGCTGTTCAGAGAGCGGCTCCCCAAGCAGCTGCCAGAGGTTTTGCGGCAGCCCGCAGCCTCACCAAGGAGTTTCACGCCTGTGCCTGTGCTGGAGACCCTCTGCCCCGCTAAAGCTCCTGGCAGCYGAGGGGGCCGAGAGAGGCCAGGCTCTGCCCAGCTCTCATTAAAATGCCTGTGGTGGCTGGGAGCTGCTGCCAGGGCGGCACGTGGCAAGGAGCAGCGGGGCATGCAAGCGAGCACGCGCCTCGGCTTGCTGCGGGAGCAGCCGCCTCGCCGGCACGGCTCCCTCGCTGCTGCGTGGTCTTGGTGGCCAGGGTGGTGCCTGGATACCCCCTCTCCATCAGCCCAGCCCCTTGGGGGACATGCTGCTCCCAGCACTCTGACCCATCCATCCCCAAGTGTTAAAGCACCTTGCTGAGCTGAGGTWCAGCAGGAGATGACAAGAGCTGGGGGGACCTGCAAAACCCCAGCCCTCACCTGCATTATGCTCAGCCTGCTTATGAYAACGAGCCTTAGCGCTCGGCCGAGCATCTCTGCCGCAGGTTGAATTGAAGGACAGAAAATGGAGGAGCCTGGCAGGCTGCACATCAACCCCCAGAGCCGCTGGGAAAATCCCTCTTTGCAGAACGCCATCTCCCTGGCTCTCGTGCTGGGTGGGAGCCTGTTGGAGCCGGCAGCTAAGCCGGGCGGGATGATGAAACACTGCTTACTGCCACCCTTACTCACTGTGCTCCAGGGAGCTCCGGGGCTTTGTCAGCATTTCCTGCTGCCTGGGACGTGTCTGAATTTTCCCCCTGCCTCCATCCTCACTGTTTCCCCGGGTACTGTAGTCCCCTTTGATTCAGCCCATCCCTCCCAGCAATGCCTGATGTGGACACAGCCCATTTGCTTGTGTATCCTTCCCACAAGCCTGGTGAAATCCTGGTGCTCCRCAGCCTGCCCAGCTTGCCCTCTCCTGGCTGCTGCTCTTTCGTGTCCCCCCATCTCAGTGCATTGGACAGAGATGTCCTGTTTTCCACTAGTCTCTTTTTCCACTCCCCCAGTCCCCTGCCCAGGTTTTACCATCCCCTCATTTGGCACAAAATTTCATCACCCCACTGTTGGCTCATTTTTGTTTTTTGTTTTTTCTTTTTTTTTTTGTTTTCCCAGGCAGTGGGGATGAGAAGGCCGATGAATCAGSCCTATTATGGATTCATGTGCATTCCCTGTTTCCCCAACGGTCMCCCCGAAGAGCCTCTGTCCATCTGCTGCTACAGTGCCCTGCTGCCTCCCAACCTGCGCCAGCCCCCCATGCCTTGCAGGCCAGTCCCAGAGCCTGCTCCCATTCTCCCAAAGAAACAGAAAACATCTTTAAAAAAAGGAAAAGCAGCAGAAAGGAAGCCCTCCGCCTACACAACCACGGACACACTCCTCGAGCTGTTGAGCTTGATTTTCCTCTGGTGACTGTGCCTGCTTTGGACCAGCCTTACTCGTTCTAAGTAAAGAAAAATGTGTCATTTCCAGGAGTGACTTATTACTAATGACACCATCACTGGGTTATGTGCTTCATGCCACAAAAACCTGTCAGGCACTTTTAGCAGCCTCCCATTTTAAGTGGTGATGGARGGGAAGTTGCTTGATTCAACCCTTCGGTAATCTAGGTCATCCCAGGCTCGGCATATTTTTAAGCTGCTCCAGTTAATATCCCCTTCCTCCGCGTGCCCTTCGTCCTGTCACTGGCGGGTGTAAGCACTGCAAAACCCCTTTCTGAAAGAAACCACCARGACGGGCAGGCAGGGCAGCGCTGGTGAAGCGAAATGGCTCCGGCGGGCAGTGCCTGTGTGCGGGCAGCAGCGCAGCGCTCTGAGCCGATGGCCCCTTGTTCTCCGCGCCGTCCTCGCCCGTCCTTGCCCCGCGCACTCTCCTCTGCCCGGTRCCCCCCCCCGCCCCGCAACCCGGCGCCCGAGAGCGCAGAGATGCTGGCGGCAGATCCTCCTGGCTCCCGCAGCTTTCCTCCTTCCCTTCTCCGCTCCGTCCGCGCCCTCGCCAAGCTCGTCTGGACGGCGAAGGGTTCCGGGGAGCCCGGAGCGGTCCCCGCGGTCAGACAGTCTCACCGGCCCCCGCTCGGGTGGGAGGGCTGCCTAGCGCCGGGGCCGCTGCAGATGTTTCTGCCCGCCGCAGGCAGCCGCTCACCTGCCTGARGGGGCTGCCCTCTCCGTGCAGCTCCCGAGCCAGCCCGGCCGCCTCCGCCGGCGCTGCGCACATCGCCCCTAGCTGGGGACCGGCCATCGCTCCGCTCCGCTCCCCTCCGCACGCTCCCCGCTCGCTTCCATCTCCCCGCTCGCCAGCTGCCTGCGCTCTTTGTATGGCCAGCACCGCGCTCCGCTCCCCGCCGGCCGCTCGGCAAAGGCGATCTCCGGCCCCCGGGCAAAGCAGGGCTCCGGCGGCGCAGCCCCCGCTTCCCGCTCCGTCCCCATCGGAAGGAAAGCCGCCGGGCCGGCTGACAAACCTCTCTTGTCCCTGCTCTCCTTCATCCTCCGCACCCTTATTTTCAGCTTCATCTGCCCCTCGCGCATGTCTGTCCAGAACTGGTCCTCGGAAGGAGCAATCATTACATCCACGGGCATCCAGGCAGCTGGGCTGCGGCTCGCGGGGGCACCTCTCACCGTCGCCAAACAACAGCTGGCGGGCAAACAAAATACTAAAAAAACCAAAAAAGCGGCCCTGCTGCAGAGAATGCCAGCCTTCCCCCGGCTCCAGCCTTCAGGCTGAAAAAATAAAAACCTTAAAAAAAAAGCCGAGCGGGGTAGGGGGGCTCGGCGTAGCCCCCTCTCCCCGGCCGCCCCCCTCTTCGCCGCCCGCTGCAGCCCGAGTGAGCTCAGCCCGGGAGCAGCCGCCCCATCCGCCGCCGCGCTCGCAGCGCGCCCGTACCGCGCTCATAGCTAACGGGTCAGGCATGCGGCCGCATTCCTTACTCAGCACACAGACACGCAGCACAACGCCGGGCTGACATATGCTTCGCTCCCCGCTTAAAGGCGCAACCGCGATTTTCTCGCCTGCCCAAAGCCCCCCGCAGCGAGCGGCCGCGGCGGGAGATGGATCGCTGCACCGCGCCGGCTCTGGCCCCGCGCAGCTAATATGGGCACGGGAACGTGGGGGGGGGAAGCTCATGCCCACAGCTCACTTTAGCACCTGCCGGGGCGGTGTGCGATCAAACCCCCACAACGAAGGGGGGATGCAGCACCGCGCTCCATCCCGGCTCCCTGCTGCTCCTCGTACCGGGAAGGCACCCCACGGCTGCACCCCCTCTTCACACTGGCTTCTGGCAGGACCAGCGTGCATCCCTTGGTCAATGTTTAACTCTGAACTCCAGCACCAGGAAGGGCAATGCCATGATCTCAGTTTCCCAAGAGGGAAACTGAGTCACAAAGATTAAATAACTTCTCTGGGGCTCTTTGGTGTAGGGCAGAGCTGGGGACGAGACAGCAGGTCCCTAATGACGAGCTCATCTTGTCCCTTAATGTCTCCAGTGAGAGCATCACCCAGGAGGATGCTCATGCTGGAGTGGTCCCAAACAGCTGACGATGAATGGGTCCCAACAGCTGGCAGGAAAAGGGGCTGCTGGCACTGGGCTGCTCACACCTGTGCGTGGCCATGTSAGATGGAGTTATCTGCCCGGTCCCAGCAAAGCAGGACCATCCTCTGGAGGAGATGTACCCTTTGCCAAAGCCTCCTCACGTGCAAAGCTCCAGCAAGAGGGGACATGCAGTAATAGCCTTTCCTGGTCTCACTGGGGGTCTAGCCATCTCTAGGGGCTTCTGAAGCAGGTGGGGAGTGATGTATTTTCTTCTTTGCATTTGTTCTGCGGGAGAAAATTACTTGTCCCCCGCTTCCCACCCGCAGAACTCCTTAATACATCTCCACACAGCTCCTTACGAGTTTATTGCTCTGAGCCCAGGCCTCCAGAAAATCATTCAGGATTATAGTAAGCGGGGGAGAGAAGGGGGGGCATGTATTGTGCCTTTGAAAATCTGAAGCTTTATGGGCTGAAAAACCCCAGGCTGAGCCATATGTGAGTGACTTCAGTGTTTTTCCTTTGAATGACATCACATGAGATGAGGTCATTGGCATTAACTAAGTGCTGTCTCCTCCCCCCCCACCCCGAGCGGAGCCAGCCTCCTAACGAGCCTTGTTGTTGTAACAAATATGGTTTGATTATTATCAGATGTGGGTCAGAGGTTGGATAAAATTCAAAGCGTGCTCCAACTAGGCTGGAAGAAAGAAGCAGCCTTCCCCCCACAAGYTGTGCTCGGGAAGTGACGACCACAGCACGTCCCCAGGGGGATCTGTGGTCCCCCACATTTGCCACCACTGTCACTACAAGGGAGGGAGCATGATGCTGGTGGCCAGTGCCAACGCCTGCCAGGGATGGAGATCCCTCTGTGTCCCACTGCCACTGCCCCAGCAGAGCTCTGCCCGTGTTGGTGGGTGATCCAGCTGTGACATGCTCCAGTGGCTGTGGCTGGGGGTCTACTGGGGGGCACTAATCACTCTACTGGGGTCACTGGGTCATGCAGGGGCAGTGGGCAAGGGGGATGCAGCAGGAAGCATGTAGTGAATTAGGGGGTGCAATACTGCCCCTGACCCAGAGATGCACAAACAAAATTTGCCTTTTCTCACTGCCCCTGACCCAGAGATGCACAAACAAAATTTGCCTTTTCTCACTGCCCCTCTGGTTGTCCATCTCCCTCAGGTTTCCAAGAGCCCTGGGCACAAGTTATTTTGGCAATGCCAGTGTCCTTCACGATGTGTTTGGACTGAGATTTCAGTTCAGAGCTCCTGGGAGCACCAGGTGGGAAGCTGGGCATGACACCACCAAGTAGAGCTCAATGCAGGAGGCTCACCAGTGTCCCAGAGCCCTCTGATCCTCAGCAAAAGACAAGCGAGCACAGATAGCCAGCAGCCCCCTTCCTCCTCCAGTGTGAAGCCCAGCCACATGGAGATGCCACCTGCAGCCACCATTCCCCAGGMAGCATCCTCCTCTCTGCTCTCTCCCCATTTTCTGCACCCTTTTGCCAAAACCAGTATAGGGGCTGGCACCTGGGCCATGAGGCAGCTGGCAAGCAGAGAGATAAAAGGCAACATCCAGAGTGCAGAAATACATTCCATCTATCAGCTGCTGTTCCTTGTCTCTTTTTCCCAGGCGCTCCTYCTGGCCAGGATGTCACCCATCCTGCCTCCAGCCCCTATTTATGAGACAAGAGGTGCATCACCCAGTGAGAGATGCCCAGCCTCGTCAGCCTCACTTCACTCTCATTGCCACAGCACTCACTGGAAAAACATCTGCTGCAATGGGTTGCAGAGACTCATGTAATCCTCCTGCAAGAGCAGGATGAGTCCCTGTCCAGCACCTACATACCCTGTCAGGACAGTGCCTACGGCCTGGCACAAGCCCAGCTGGGCAGGGCCAGCGGTTCCTCTCTCCACCCAGCCCTGGGACCTGGTAATAATTGCCAGTGACGACCTTTTGCAAGCATGCAGCACAGGCCCAGGGAGAAGGGGGAGGCGGATGAGGGGACGCAGATTTCTCAAAAGGAAGGAAACTGTAACTGGGCAGTGGCCCCTGCCCATCAGGATCTCTTACTGGGGAAGTTGCCTTCCTCCCCTTGACCTTCCAGAAATGAAAAATGAAATTACACAGCAGTTTTCCAAGGCATAGCAATCAGAGGGCTGCTCTTCCCTACGCTCCTTCTCCTCTGTCCCACTCTGCCTTTGACCCTTTTGCTTGCCTTTTCTGGGTCCAATGGTTAAAAAACACAGCCAGAGGGGGAGGGGAAGCTCCTCAGGGTAATTATAGAATCGGGAAAACAAGTTGTCTGACGACAGCGTTGCTAAACAGGGAGGTTTAGAGCATAGGTCTGGAATACAATCAGCCCTGCACATACGTGACCTGGCTTAACCCCTCCCAGGGATGCAGTCCCTGCTCCCGCCGGGCCGAAAGCCTCCCAGGCATCTCCTGCCTGTGGCTGGGGTGAGAAGGGAGCACCTTACTCCTCCTCTGTGCCTTGGACTGAGGAGACTGGGAGCACTCCCCAGGGCACCCACCAGGCTGGGTGTCTGAAGTTGGATGCCAGCACCCACTGAAGAGGGGCTAGAGGGCAAGAACACACAGTCCTGCCCTTGCTAAAGAGGTCCCAGATGGCTTTGCTGTAGGRAAGGAAGCAACTCCTTCAGGGATGTTTTGCATGAGAGAAAGGGAGGTTCAGAGAGTTACCTAAACCTCCAGGATTGTAAAAATCACAAACCCTGGTATTCCCATTTGATTTTTTAGAACATGCATTTCCCTCTAGGCTGGTATCAGCATACTACCTCCAGTCCTCTGAACAGTGATAAGAAAAACATCACCACAGGTAATCCCCATGCACCTCACCACCTACAGCCTGAAGAAAAGCTGGATGTAAGCCCCTGCACAGCCCTTCTTACCCTTCTTCCATTCCTGACCATCATGGGGGCAATTTTACATGAAGAACAACCAGAATCCCCATTCACATYACTCACAAAGCTGGTTCTTCAAAACTCCAAAGTATGGGAAAAGCAAGAAATTGAGAGTCCTGTGGGAGCTCTTTTTCCTGTCCCATCCCACTTCCATACCCTCCTTATTCATACCCACACTCCTGCCAGCTGAGCATCTGCTTCTTTGGGTTCATCACAGTATGCTGTGGGATGGAAATGGCCACAGGTGGACAGAGGTGCTTGCAGGAGGTTCAGAGACAGTAATCAGASTTAAAGGAAAATCTTATAGGTACATCTGATGGATTCATGCCAGTAGGTCCCCAAGTGCTCTTAGACATTACAGCCTGAGGGTACCTGAAATGCCCTAATGCTTGACCTCCAAGGGCACCTTCAGGCCCATGTACTGAGCAGGGGCTCTGCTGGAGTCAGGGGACAAAAAACAACCAGCTAGTGCATTCTCCACATGCTGTGTCTCCAGCAGACACGCTGACAGCCCAAACTCAACAGGTGAAATCGTGATGCTGTGCAGAGCAGGTGATGAGGAACAYGACCATCAAATCACCAGCTGCACTCAGGTCCTGCCTCCCCACTCCCATCAGACAGCTAGTGACTGATAAACCCTAAGATTTGCTAACCTGGTTAGAGCACTGTGCTAGTGACACCCATGGGTTTGAGAGTTTGATTCCTGTATGGGTCATTCACTTAGAGTTGGACTTGATACTTGTGGGTCCCTTCCAAMTCAGAATATTCTGTGATTCTGTGACCAATGTGTGGGTATTTGGGGTATTTTCTTCCTTAGGTTTTAGTTTATTCTTTTTCCTTACATTGAGTTTATAAASATACCTCAATCCTGGTTCTGGATCCTGCTAAGCTTTTATCTTCAGCATATTTTGAACACACATGCTGCCACTCCAGCCTCTGAGACTCAGRCTGAAGGCAAGCCCCCTCTGCTCTGCCCTGCCTCTGCCCTGCTTTCACACCTGCCTAACTTGGCTTTTTTCATTCATCTTCAAGAGGAGCAGGCAGCAAGGGAATGTGTAGCTGGCATGTGGCTTCTCACCAACACGACACAAGAAAGCATTACAGAATTTCCAGCCAAGGATGAGCAAAGCCATGTTCAGCCACCCTGATGTTTAACCACTTTTTAGTGCTGTCCCTATACAGAAAAAAAAAAGAAAAAAAAAAGAAAAAAGAGAAGTGTTTTTTCTTTCCTTCTTTCATTTTTTTCCTTTTTTTTTACATTAAAATAATCTATCTTTGAGTCCTTGTGTCTAAAATAATTCCAGCCAGAGCTTCAGTGCTAAACCCACTCATGCCTGGGCAGCCCAAGTCAGCTCCTGCAATGGAAATCCCCTTTCCTTTCTCACTACTTCTTTTTGCCTGCGGCAAAGTCACCTGTCTTTGGTAGATTCCCCAAAATCCCCAAATCTCAGCCCCCACCCAGATGACTGCAGCCGTGCAGTTACAGCTCTGTGCAGCAGTGCTGGAGGGCCCTGGCACGGCTGGGCTGGAGAGCCCTGGGTCACGGCCAGCCTGCTCGCTGAGGAGGATGGCGAGTGAAGGGCTGGGAGGGATTTGTCGCTGATGATATTGTTACATTCTTTCCGAATCCTGGGAGTAAACAGACGCTCCAAATTTAGAAAGAACAGGACTGGAAAATTTAAACATTCCTTGAAGAATTGGTACAAAAGCGGGGGGAGGGGGGGCGCTGAAGATGATCTCACAGGCGCTCCCGAGCCAGATGAAAAGCTCATGACTGGAGCTCAGAACGCAGATGAGGGGCCTGTTTCAGGTYGGAGGCGATATCGCAGCAGAGAAGCTCCCCCAGCACATGGAACTGAGCAAAAAGAGCCTCTGTCGTGCAAGGGGGGTCCCGAGCCCTGCAGCCCAGGCTGTGGGGCCGCCACTGCTGGCCACTCTGCCATCCTGGTTTCATCTCCAGCTGGCACACGGCTTCCAGCGCGGCAGAGAGGAGCCTGGTGCTCAGGACCAGGAGTAGGGACAGGATGGGTGGCTGAGCATCACCTGGACCAGCATCYCAAGCCCTCAGCTGTCACTTTTAGCCACTGAATAGGAGTAGAAGAAAATCTCCCCACTGCCTGCTGCAGCTGGACAAATGGAGAGGAGCTGGTGAAGCTCAGCACCCACACCACAGCCCCACACGGCTCTGTACAGGCTCCCATACCAGAGCCGGCACATGGGAGCTGTCAGGGAGCAATGGAGCCAGACTGCTGCTGCTGCTGCTTCATAAGCAGATAATGCCTCTTAATAAAAACCAAGCGGGTGATTACAAAGGGGAAGAATAAGAGAGGAAAAAAACCAGCAAAATAAAATGGAAAAAAAAGGAAAAAAAGGGAGAAAAAAAAAAGGGAAAAAGCAAGGGTTTGTGCTGAAGTAAACAAAGGTTAAAGAACAGTCAGGCTCCTGCAGGAATAGCAGAGCTGGGCTGGGAGGGAGGGGGCATTACGTAATGCAGGAAAAATGTTGGCTCCATTCAGTTTTCCACCACTTCATGTGATGTCAGGAAAGCCATATAAATCAACAGTCTTTCTGCTCCCACGGATGGAGGGCAGCAAGCAGCACTATTTATACTTACACAATTAAAAAAAAAAAAAAGAAAAGAAAAAAGAAGAGAAGCTGATGATTTCCAAGACTGGGAATAATTGACTCAGATTCTTCCCTGCCAGCCACTGGAATCGCTGCTCCTGGGCTTGTTAACCCTTGAGGAGACCCTGGCACCAGTCCTGCCRCCCCCAGCTCCTCCATCAGCTGCTTCAAGGGTCAGAAGGTTGCTGGCCCAGAGGTGAGCAGGAACAGCCAAGCCTGGTGTTTGCATGAGATGGGGACAYGGAGGCACAGACCCCTGCATGTGCTGGGCTGAGAGCTGAGAGGGGCAGCACAGAGGGGCTGAGCAGGGCTGCCACACTGAACTGGGGATCCTCAGGAYAGCTTCCCTGAGGTAATGGCACCCACTGAGGGACAGGCTGAAATGTTCCCAATTTTGGGATTGCCAACCCACTGGGGTCAMAAGGCACCTCCAAGGAGAACGCAGGCACTTCTTCTGAGACATCAAATGGGTTGGGGCAGGACTAGGTGCTTGAGGCCAGRGTGGACAGACCGAGGGGTTAAACCCCACAAGGGCAAGGGTTCAGAATCAGGCCCACTCACACATCCTGCCCCAGAGCTCCCAAGCACTCCAGAGCTRTCTCTACACCAGCCCACTGCTGCCCACAGCGCAGGCAGGAGGAAGCTGTGCCTGYCAGCAAGCGTGCCCAGCCTCCCCTGGATGCTCTGCACAGCCATTCCCATCATGATTTCCATGTGAAACACTGCTGCCATGACCCAGTGTTCCACATTTCAGCTCCAGCTTTTCCCCCTGCTGGTGGCCCACGTTCCACATGAGGCTGAGGCCTTGCTGCGCTTTTAATTTGGGAGGCTTGAGCTCTGCTTGGTGCCTAGCACACCCACACTCCTGCCTGGGGCTCCCAGGAGGATGGAGATGGCTGTCCTGATGATGGAGGTGGTGTGTGCCCAAGTGGGGGACAGCAGGTTTGCTGGCCGGGGTTTGCTGGTGGCGTGCTGATGGCTGAGGGGGTGGCACGGTGCTGGAGCATGCTGTGCATGCAGCTGGGGGGCACTGGCACCATGAGGCTCCCCCAGGCCTCCACTGGCCTTAAGGCAGGAAAAGGCTCCGGGGTTTTCAGGGACACCTCACGCAGCCCTGGTCAGCTCCAGGAGGACTCGGTGGGGCAGGGCAGGGGTTTGCAGCCAGCACCCAGCTCTGCTCCTCACCCAGCCCTGGGAAAGTGGCAGCAGGTTAGGGGGKGCCAGGGTGACACCACCAAGGCTATTTCCTGACCCATCCCCATGACTAAGCAGGTTCCTTCCCAGATGCAACTGAATCTACCACTTCCTTCTCCTGCACCACATGCCAAGCTGTGCCCTAGTTTATGCCACAGCGACCCTGGGACCGCAGGCACAGCTACTGAGGCAGGCCAGGCACTGCCACAGCCAGCTCAGGGAGGCATCCTCCAGCACAGGCCTCAGCAGAGCTCCTGCAACCCAGGCCACAATAATTAGTTTGACCATGATTTTKTGTAGTCCCTGCTTGGTTTTGTTGGTAGAACCCGGGGCCAGGGGCTTTAATTGTGCTGTTTCTCTGCTCTGTTCTCCCCATCACAAAGCAGCTGCTCTAATTCAACAGCACTTACCCCTGCCTTGCATGGGCAGGGCTCCCTGAATGCCACTTGCCTGTGCTACCTTCCCCCCCACAATTACCCTTCCCAGTGTCTGCCAATCTGCAGGTGTGGCAGTTCCCTGCATCCCTGTGGTGTCCCACAGAGGATGGGGCACAGAGGCTGGGGCCCTCTGCCTCAGCCCCAAAGCAGTACCCAACTGCCASAGGATGAGGACAGGATTGAGGGACAGAGGTGATTCCCATCTCTGTGCTTTTGGCAKTGTTTAGGAGCGTGGCTGAGCTCAGTGGGACTGAGGGGCTGCACGGGGCAGTGCCTGCCCACCCATCCATGGGCAGAAAGCTCAAAGGCAGGCAGCCATCAGGGCAGATGCCTGGCTGTCCCAGCCAAGGGGAATCAAAGGCATCTTCAGCTCTCCCTCAGAGAGTTCCCTGCCTCTCTCTTCTCCTCTCTGTTGGGCTGGAGCTTTTCATTCATCAGTCACCTGCCTCACTGCAGAAGGGCTGTAATTAGGGCAGCACGTGCCTCCTCYTGCCTGCACATTTGTGCCCAGAGAGCATCATCTCCAGCAGACCCTGACTCACTCAGGGATGACCCTCTGCCCCTGCCATCCTTCTCCTTTCCAATACATCCATGGATTTCTTCTTCTGCCCTCCCTTTAACAGCAGCAAGAGGGAGCAGAGTGCCTGAACTGGGTCTGTTCCTTGGCACACTGACCAGGGATGAAGCAAAGCAGGGATGGGAGAACAAAGGGCAGCTTTTGGATGGCTGGATCCATGCCRCCACAGCTCCTCTGTACCCTCCTCCTTCATTCACCCTGGCTGGTGGTGAGATGGACAGTGCAAGGAACGAAGGCATGGGGAAGACCCAGTGATGCCAGCGTGGGCTGAGCCTCCTCAGCCTGCATGCAGGGCTGCCTTCCTCCCCCACAGCCGCTGGTGGCCAGGGCAGCGGGTGCACATGCACACAGCTCYGTCACTCCAGGCTAAGGGCATGAGTGCCCCTAGAGATGCAGTGGCAACCCAGGGCTCCTACCTGTGAGGATGGAGACGCTGTGGAAACAGCTGTCCAGCTTGCCCAGGAGGATGGAGAGGAAGCTGTCAGCAGCCAAGCCGGTGACGTCCCGTGTGCTCTGGTCATAGACCACCACGTCCTGGTGGTCCTCCGCCTCCACCTGCAGGGCAGYGGCAAAAAATGGGTGTCAGAGAGATGGGCTGAGCACTGAGGACTCCACAGCACTGTGGGAAGCAAAGCTGAATTCAGTGGTCACACAAGCAGGAAATTCCAGCTCCACACCATTTCCACAAGCTGGTTTTGACCRCCAAATGGAGTGTCCAGCCAGGCTTGGGACTCTGCTCCATGGCTGCAGGCGAATGTGTCAGTAAAGGTGCCCACTGGTGCACTCTCACCAACTACGAGTGCTTTTGAGCATCCTACCCAGAAGAGGGTCACTCCTCCCCATCGCCGACCCTCATCTTGCTGTTACTTAACTGCATCCCAGAAATCACCAYGACTTCTTCCACCAATTCCTCCCCAGCCAACTTTTGCTCTCAGATACTCCTCCTCAGCCTGGCTGGTRTCACAGGGACAGGAACACAGGGCTGGAGTCAGTGGGGACTGGATCAACAGCTCTTCAGGGCTCAGCCTGAGGATACCTTGCCACTACATGTCACCTCAAACCAGCAGATCACCCCTAAGGGCTGAAGAAAAGGGAAAATCTCTTATTTTGCTTAGTGGATGCCTCAGGTGATGCTCTTTCTTCCTTTTGTAATGTGTGCTGGGGCCTGCACACTGCAGGGATAAACTGGGAAGAGCAGAAGGAGCTCCTGGGCTGCTCCCACATGATTTTACATACCACAAACTGCACCTAGCTGCCCACCACTGCAGGGATAAACTGGGGCAGGTGAAATGGTGGGATAACCTACAGGCAGGAGTCTCCCCATGCCTGGTGATGACTGGATTGCAATGAGAGCACTCAAGKCACAGCCAGACACTCCCACACCTACCTGAAGGTCCATGCACCAAAAGGAGATAAAAATCCTCACAGAGGCATAGCTCAGCTCATCTGCTGAAGAGCTGGGTGTAGGGCACACACCTGCACTGAGAGCACCTGCCCTTCCAGCCGGCAGGGTAAGGCACATCCATCCCATCATAGGAGGAGGGGAAGGCAGCAGCAAGCAGGGGAGGAGGGAATGTGTGCAAGCTGCTCTCTTCTCAGCASCTAGTGCTGGAGCTGCCCATTGGCCACCCTGTGCCAAGCCCTCTCCAAAATGTCTTTAGGAGACCACTTGAACAAGGTACCACTGACCGACACCCACCTCGTTTTGCTGTCTCACTGCCAAGCCCTATCTCACCACCAGAGCAGATTCTGTTGCTGTTATTATTAATGCTGCTTTCACACCCTGCTGCAGGTGCTTCCCTGCTCAGCAATGTGAGCACCATCCAAATAAAGCTGCAGGGAGCACTGATTTAGCTGAGCTCATCAGATCTCTGCGCCGCAGCGGAAGGACAGCCCCGCACCGACAGGAATCCCCGTCGGGGCACCACGCACAGCTGTGCTCCAGGAGGGGGCTCACAGGACACACCTGTCCCCAGCCTGGCACCAGGGACTGCAAGGCAAAACYGGCCCCATGGCTCAGCAGCATGACAGGAGGCATGAAACAGCAGCATAAGAGGGAAGAGAAAAGGACATCCTAAAGGGAATTCTAAAATAAGACACTGAAAAATGACTGGAGCCACCTGAGATAAGCCAGATGAGGATCTACTCYAGCATCTTTTCCTCAGCTAATCCTGATGCAGGACTTTTGTGGGAGGTCATCCAAACACAGCTGGAGGGAAACACGGTGGTGTCAAGCTGGTTCAGAATGAGGAACCTACCAGTCTTCAGTACTGCCTAGCCCTTCAAGGCTCCCTAGCACATCCCAAAGACCCAGTTCTCAACCTGAAGTCCCATGCCAGCAAAAACATCTTTCCCCAAAAGCACAGTGAGGCGGGAACCACTCTGCAGTGGGGCAGGGGCTCATGCCAGCTGCACAGTCCAGGCTGAGGAGGCTGCAGGAGAGATAACAGCTCTGGCTGAGCAGCATTATCCCACAATAGGATTTAGTGTTTCCTCMACACGGGAAGGCTTTCTTTGGGCCATTACTGCAGGGTTGCTGCGTGACGGCAGAGATGYGCAACACGGTTTACATCTTATTAAAGTTATAAGGTTTCACTCAATGTAAATGCCAAACAAGTGCTGGCCTCACATGGCCTGGCTGCAGAAAATAAATACCCGACTTCCTGGGGTGAGGATACCTGCAGGAAGGTCCTGAGGARCCCTCATGGAGCATACAAGGATGCACTGGCATCTCAGCTCCTCACCACGAAGGGAARTAAGACACAGACGTTTAATCAAGCACATGGGTCTCCCATTAATCTCATGCCCTCTTGAAATGACCCATCTCTGGCTTTAAACATAGGGAGGCTAAAAGATAACTGGGAAGAGGAGGGTAAAGCTGAAGAGATGCTCCAYACTRGATTCCTGCTTCTGCCAGGTGCTGGCAYAGGACAGGGACATAGCTGAAAACAGAGGTATTYTTCTGAGAAGCAACATTTTCATGGGGGTTGTTGTCACCCCAAAACTGSTGAAGTAACCCCAGGCATCACCTTCCAAACAGGGTCCCCACATCCATCTAGCAAGGGACAGGAGGGCCAAGATGAAGCAAGTCTTTTGGCTCCAGGTAGATGTTGAGTGGGGCTTGCAAACCCATGCATGCCTTTGAAAAGATGCTAGCCCACTCCAGTGCTGGAGGTGCCCCAGAGCAGCTCCCCAAGAACAAACCTCCTCCCTGCTAAAATCCTGGCTGGAGGGATATGACCAGCCAGGAGCCAGGACCACCTGGCCAACAGCTCCAACCAAAGCCCAGCTGAGAGCACCGATTCATTGCCTTTGTGCCAAGCCCCGTGCCTCCCATCACTGTCCCCAGTGTGGCTGGAGGTAACTCCCACATGGACACCAGTCCYCAGCACTGCGTGGTTAACACAGCTTGGGTCCCAGCTCTGTCTCTCCCCAGCTGCCAAGCAGGGATAATGATGCTCTACAGGTGATCCAGGCTAAGATAAGAGTGAGCTATTATTATTATCCCAATTACTACTGACATCTCAGTCACGTATTGTTTCAAAACACAGTGAATCACCCCACTGAAACAACAGGGCTTCCATCAACATAAAGAGCAGCCAGGCACAAGGCTCGAAAATAAGCCCCAGCTTTCCCTCAAGCAAAACAGCTGCTTGCAGAGCCAAGCTCCTAATGGAAATAAATAAATATTCCCATCACCTGAAGAGACCCTTGTCTTGCCTCAAAGCATGGCTGTAGTTGCTCTGGAGATTGCTCCATTTCAGCAAGTGAGAAGTGGTTGAGAGGTGGACTTTCCAGGGGGATCTTGAAGAAGTAAAATTTTCAACATTTCCCTAAAGAAATGCTAGCGAAAAACCCAAGCAGGAATTTCCCATAACCTCTGCTCTCCAAACTGCATGGAGGAGCTGAATTATTCCAGTTGTTATCGGAATTTATTATTGTGAGAGTTTATTATTGTCAACACTGGGAGAAGGGTTCAAAACCAACCACAAGCAGTTATGTTGGTACCATTTCTGTGTGGAGGGAGATGACTGCAAGAGGAATTGCTGCTGTAGCTTTTCCCAGATTGGGCACCATGGGAAGATGGTCCACACTAGGGCTTGGGGAACAGTGGCTATGGCAGCTGCCACAATCGTGGGATCATAGGCATAATTCATTGAAAAAAAGAAAGGGATTTTAAATGTCTCTGCTTCTTCTTTCCTCCCAAATGGTCTTTTCCTCTCCTTGCTCCAAAAAAAGCCAGGAGCTGCTGTTATCCCACAGCATCACTCCAAACTGCAGCCSACATAAGCATTGCTGATGGTACCCTTCCTTAACTGCAACATGGAAAAGGAGAGAGTAAGCACTGGGAAAAGCAAATTAGACAAATTCTCCCACTCCCCCCTGCCAGCACGCAGGCAGGAGGAGCGGCGTTGGCGGCCAGGCGGGGTTTACCCAAATGCTTTGCCCTGTATCAGCTCGCCTCCTTCCCCAGGAGGCGAACGCCTCGCTGAGAATCGCCGGGATGGGATGAGCAGGTTCAGCTCTCTTTGCTGGGGATGAGGAGCAGYGGGACGAGGCGAGGGCTCGGGGCTGCCCTGCGGCTGCCCGGGCAGCCCCGCGTCGCTGCCATCCGCCTTTGTCTCGGCAGCCCCGGCCGGCCGGGAGCAGGAAACAGGAGGAGGGCGGGAGGCCCGTCAGGAGGAATAATGGGGCCGGACAATCGCGCTACTGATGTCACCCTTCCTGCCATCTGCTCCCCAGGCCAGCCGTGCCCCCCGCCCCCAGCACCGCGGAGCCAGGGGCAGAGCAGGGCTGGGGGATGCTGACCAGCGGAGACAGGGAAATGACACCGGGTGTCAGAGGCGTAAATCAGCTTTCAGCACCCCCTTCTGAGGATCTGTGCACCTCGAGGTAGCAGCTCACATTGATTTCTCGGGGTCCCAAAATACAGTCTGACTGAAATGGGAGGTGGGGAGAAGGAAAGAGGGTGAGAAGAGAGTTCATCACACCAAAATGCAAACACAGGAGTGCATGCACAGAAAGGCTTGGACAGCCCAAGCCACAGCCACCCCCCCTGCTTTATGCCAGATGAGAATAGGGAAATGATCCCCTCACAGTATCCCACTCCAGCTTCCCAGGACAAGTGGCTTAACCTCTCAAGGGTGTCCTGAAGCTTAATTAATTCCTGAGCTGCATGTGTTGGGAGAGCCAGCAAGCTGTGGGCCCAGCAGGGGCTGTGCAGAGCAGCAGCAGCAGTGGGGACATGCAGCCTCCCGCCCACGGATGTGCCAGGAGGGATTTCAGCCGCATCCAAAAGAAAAGCAAAAAGGAATTAAAGGCGATGGCAACGCCTCTCTCCTCTTCTCCTAGCATCCCTGGTTACAATCACATCCCCAGCCAGTACGTGGACCATTATGCAATGATCCAGGAGCCGGGAGAAAACGATCCTTCTACGCTCCTTCAATGGGGACAGAGCAGGGAATGCCAGGAAGGACCAGCTGGCCCCTTTGGGAGCCACTGCTCCACTGCAGCTGGCGAGCTGCAGGTTTGCAGGCGGATGGCATCAGCTGACGTTAACTGTTCCACGCTTCCCCCTTCCCTATCATCCTCCTCTTCTTCCTCCCCCTTGCGCATCGCTTGTTCTGCCGCTGCTGCCGCTCCACGTGACAGCGGCCACTGCAGAGGTGACCCTCGCCGGGAGGAGGGCGGCCGCTCCGCTCTCCTCGGAGCTTGCGAAAAACTGATTATTCTGCTTTATTCTCCAGGGGATTTAAGAGCAGCTAAAGCCGTTCAGGAATCAGTCTCCGCAATCCCCTCCGAATCGCCCAGCCCAGAGCATCCCCGAAGCAGATTGGCGCGAGGCCGGCCCCCCCGCACCGCCGGTCCCCTTGATCCCGCGGGCTGATGTCACCGCCAGCCAATGCGGACAGCGGTGGCTTCTCGGGGTGGCGGGGCGGGGGGGACACACGACGCAGATGGCTCCAGCTGGGCCCAGCATTTGATTAATCGCCTGAATTACCCTCGCTTTGCCATGAAATTACAAGGCGGGAGTGGGGGAACGGTGGGAGCGAACTGGCGGGGCTGTGATGGCAAGCCACCCTTCGGATGGTGAGCCATCCTCGGGCTCCTCCCGTGGCCTCTGCGGGATCCACCGGCGCAGCCCTGGGGCAGCAGCTCGGCACCCACGGGCTCAGCCCTGGGGCAGCATCTCGGCACCCACGGGCACAGCCCTCGGGCAGCATCTCGGCACCCACGGGCACAGCCCTGGGGCAGCAGCTCGGCACCCACGGGCGCAGCCCTGGGGCAGCATCTCGGCACCCACGGGCGCAGCCCTGGGGCAGCAGCTCGGCACCCACGGGCACAGCCCTGGGGCAGCAGCTCAGCACCCACGGGCTCAGCCCTCGGGCAGCATCTCGGCACCCACAGGCACAGCCCTGGGGCAGCATCTCTGCATCCACAGGCGCTGCCCTCGGCAGCAGCTCAGGAGGGCACGACCCAGCCCACGGCCCTGCAGGGACACCCAGCACCGCTCCGGCCGGCGCTCCAGCCCAGCTCCGTGGCTCAGAGCCACCTCTATTATTTAACCAGGAGCGATAGAGAGAAGCCTGGGAGAGATAATATRCCATGACACCGGATAAGAGCTTCTGGCGTCACAGGGGAGGAGGATTACATGTCCCTGAATGGAGTTAGAGATGACAGAGGGGAGGGGAAGAGTTTTTAGCAGGGGATTAAGTTTACAGCTCCAGGAAGGCTTTGGGGAGTTGTTKGCTGTCATAAGACAAGTCCTAAGGCTGATATACCTGTTAGACTAGCTTGGGGAGGGCTCCTGAAGCAGGGAGCAACGTCAGTGGGGTGGGGGCAATGAACAGGTCCCCGAAGACGGCCCTGAGGCCAAATGAGCTCACACTTTAGCTCTTCAAAGGGTGTCAAAGAGATGCTGGCAGATACCAGGGTCAAGGGATGGAGAGGAAGGATCCCTTGGGCCAGTCTGCATCCCACAAGAGAAGAGGGTGTGAGCACCCACCAGGAAAGGTGAGGGTCAGATCCCTTACCTTCATCTTGGAGGCAGGYTGGATGAGCTCCGTGATGGAGACCTTGTCCTGCTGCAGCCTTCTCTTGACAAGCTTGGAGCAGCAGATGTTGACGGAGCTGAGGACGTGCCAGGAGTTGTAYTCCACGAAGGAGCGGCTGTCGATGACCAGGGTGCCCTCGGCTCCGTTCCTCAGGAGGCTGGCCAGCTTCTTGGGGTCCATCACCTTGCGTGGGAGCCTGTCCCCAGCCATAACGGGCCAGTCCCCTCTATGGCAAGTGGGGAGCAAGGGGTGGAAGGGCAGGGCACCCGTGTCCCCAAGGGGAATGAGCGAGGGCTGAGGGGTGAGCAGGGCAGCACCCGTCCTATTCTCCTCACGCTGCTAATGCCCAGAGTGCCAACTCATTGTGCTGAACCTGGAAAGAGAAGAAAGGAGACAACAACCCATCAGCTAGGCAGGATGGCATCAGGGTGTCTTCAGAAGAACCTAAGGGTGCAACAAGCCACACTTCTGAGGTGTGTTCTCCCAGGCTGCTGGCATGTGCGACTCCAGAGCTGCCCAAGCCAGAGGTTTTCTCTTTGTATTTAATAGCCCTCAGCAGAACTTTCTTCCATAAATTTGTCTAATTGCTTTTTGAAGTCGTGTCAGCTTTTAATTTAACAGGCACAGTGACCAGTGGCAGGGAGTAGAATGGCTTGCCAGTGGCACTGAAGAAGTCCTTCCCCTGATTTGCTCCAAATCTGCTAACTGATGGCTCCTCTGGGTGACCCTTACTGCTCCACCAGAAAACACCACATGTGCCTGTTCCCTAATCTTCTCCACAGTTCCTACCACATTTAGACCTAATTTAAGGAGCTTTTCAGGTCAAAGCATCTCCAGAGCCACCAGTTACACATACAGACACCTTTGGCCACGCTGGCCAGCCCCAATGTGCCATGTTTGAGAGCCAGGCACACCAGGGACCTGCACAGGGCAAGATGTCGCCTCCTTTCCCTGCTTCCAGTCCAACAGCTCCTCACACTCAATTTGCTTTTTCTGACCTCTGCCAAGCCCAGAGCTAATGGTTTCACAGAAGCAGCTTAGCTCAGCTCTAAGGTTCTGCTGCTGCATGGTAAAAGYTAGTTTGGGGCCCATCACACATACCACCAAATCAGGTTTGCTCACTCATGTTCATCACTGCACACTGGATTTCACCTGCTTGTTTATCAGAGCCTGCTCACGGGTATTTTTGCCAGCTTGCCTCCTGGCAAGTCAAAAGAAGACAWGAAATCAAGCTGGCCTTTACTCCTGTCTTCAAGAAACAGCCCAGGCATCAAGACAGAGGTGCTGGGAAGCTGTAYTTGGACTGAGATGGCCCCAGAGAGCTCTCTGCTTTTCAGTACCTAACTTGCACAGAATTAGAAAGGGGCTTCACATACAGGAGTGCCTGGCATACAAATACCCTGTGTCTCCATCTTAGGAGCTGAGGGGGGTTGAGCCTGGTGCTCTCTGAGGTGAAGAACAAGATTCCTCCATGTCCAGCCCAYGAGGTCTGCAAGAACAGCAGGCAGGCTAGGGAGCATTCAGCTCAGGGTGTCTTCTTAAGTTTTAATGGAACACGTCACTGCAAGGATGTTTTAATGGCATTAGGTTTTAAAGCCACTGCAGTCATTCAGAAAATAAGCCTGGGCTRCTACCTGCCTCCTCCTGTTCTTGCCAGACGGTGTTTTAGAGAGAACCCACAAGCTGCTTCATGGAACCTTTAATGCGTCTGAATTAGGAGGCCTATGAATAACGTGCCTGGAAAGGCAGCGTAAAGATTTTCATTGACCTCTGCAGGATCAGGACTTGGTCCACGGACCAGAGGAGGCTTACGAGTCACTCTGATCCGAGCAAGCCAGCAGGTCCCATGAGCTCTTACACCTGCAGGCACCTAGGTGCAATGGCAGCTCAAGACACAAAAAAGATGCTTGAGAGACACACTACTGGGTGACATGACAGGGACCTCAGTTACCAGCCACCAAACCCGGAGGACACTGCCAGCTTGTAGGAAAAGAATGGAAAGCCACAGAATGTGAGGATGGGGGTTCCAGCATTTGCTCTGGCTTGTGACTCCAGCACTAACAGCCCAAACTTCCCTGGGCTGCCAGACCTGCCTCCCAAAGCACGAGTAGATGTCCCAGGCTTCAGCCCCAGGATCCAAGCTCCCAATAGGAGGCCACATTAGGATGTGCAGTACTTTTCTGCCCTTGTATCACACCCCTGCTGCCTCTGCCAACGTGTTAATACAAATTACGGGAGGGGAAAAAAAATCCCCTAGAAGCTGAGATGGTGACAGCCCCTCCTGGCACAAAGCACTTTGGCAGCCCCGTGGCACTCTGGCACACTGTGCCTGGCCCCACGGAGCGCCCCGCAGCTCCGGGCCACAATTCCAATTAGAGCAGCCCCCTCGGTGGGCACCGGGCGGTCCCCCCGCTGCGGGAACCCCGCTCTCCCCAGCTCTCCTCAGGGGGGCTTAAAAATTGAAACAGTTCTAATTAGGGGGTCTGAGGGGGAGCGAGGCTGGCTCCTGCTGGGATGTGACACACCTCATTACGTTGCTACCGCCTTGCCAGAAGCCCCCCTGCTGTCCCTTGGCTATAGAGCCAGGGCACTCAGAAAGGATGCAAATTAGCCAGCTTTTCCCCTTAGTCTTCCTTTCACACCCCACTCCCCAAATCACTTTCTGCCTCCCTTACCCATCAGGACACCAGGCTGTGAATGTTTTTTGGCTCTTCCAATTACATTGAAGAAAGAAAAAGGGAGTAGAAAGAGCTGACAGACAAAAAAACCCTGGAATAATACAGTGGCAGAGGTATGAGTGAAGCGGGAGGAAGGAGTGATCCAACATTGCAGAGCTCCTCCAGATRTAACATGGTATCCAATCTCCAGACAGCGAGCAAGGGGTAAACTTTTGGGGTGTCAAACACAGAGGGGTCTAGGAAAGATAGCAGATCCTGATGAACATAAAACTCTTAAGAGAAACCAAGGCACAAGAAGGCCTTCACAGAGTTTGGCAGATGACTGGAAGCTTGGGTGGAAGAGATTGGAGAMCACAAAGGAGGTTTCCCAAGTCAAATAACCCCCCTCCTGCAGAACAACCAGATAAACCTCTGCAGGCACATGTGACACATCAAACAGGTCCCACTCCCAGCTCCACCCAAAAGATGTGGGGGAAGGCAGGGTAAGGTTGGTCCATTCTGCCCCTCTTCCCTTTACAGGGGATGGAGCTGGCCAGCTCAGTGTGGTCACGGGGAGCTGTAACCTTGGCATCAGAACCAAGACACAAGGACTCCTCTGTGTAGGTTCAGCCAGCTCAAAGGCAGACAAACAACTTCTCTGACAGCACCTTCACAGCACCTTGCAGGCTGTGTATGAGATGGTCTCTCAGAAGAACCAGCTGCAATGTCCTCATACCTGGGAAGACCAGAGAAGGAGGGAGGATGTCTTTCTGCTTCTGCTCAGATGGATCAGAAGGAAAACTGAGGGAAGAGGCTTAGCCATGGAGCACTGCTAAAGTAAGAGATCTTCTCACCCCGGCGAGAGGAGACCAGGGTAAAAGGTTAACCTGGAACCTAAATTAGGGTTTCAGAAACATAGCTGTGTTCCTCTCTTATCAGTTTATTAAAGCCATCTTAATCTTCTTGAGTGTTCCTGAAGAACATTATCATAATCCTTTAATCCCACCTCTCCCTGGAGTGCCTGTAATGAGGAGATGGGCACATGGCTTAGCTGAATGGGGACAGCCAGCAGGAGAGGCCACACTTCAACCGAGGGACAGAAAGATGGGCAGAGATTAGCATGGGGCTGGGCCAASTCAATGGGACTGTGTCCCTGGTGTCACCTCCACAAATGCGTGTGTCGGTGAGGGGAGCTGGCCACACGAGTCCCAAGCATGGCAGAGGTGCACACAGCAGGCAAGTGCTCAGCCTGGCTGTGACCTTCTTCTGGGCAGGCCAGGCAAGAGAGCAAGAAAACCCAGGATACACCTCAGCCTGAGTCTGTCCATGTGGCATGAGAGACCACAGGAACTCATCCCTGTGCTAGCCCAACGCAGATCACCCAGCTGGAGGCCACTTCCCTCAACTGCTCTCTTGCACAAGGCCCCAGCTGAGAGATGTGGTATGGGAAGGGCGCAGATCTGGTTCTCTTTAACTGGAGACATCACTTGGAAGGGCAGGCAGCAGGTCTCTACAGCAACCCCAAACCTCACTAACCAGYATGTCCACTCCTTGCACCAAGCTAGTGTTGTGTCCTGGAGAGCTCTACCCTCCACAGGCAGCCTCAGCGAGGAGATGCTCCCCCCACTGSCACAGGAAGCCAGCCTTGCTGCAGGAACACATTTCCATCATGCCYGTGAGACTGGAGCTACAGCAAGCTCCACGTGATGCTCATCCCAGGAGCACACTCTTCTGGAGGTGTCCCCACCCWGAGTTTACCAAAGGATAAGAGCACCACAGGAAAACATTTGTTTATTTGTCCCCAGGAATCTGAAAGCAGCCACTCCAGAAGAACTGCCACCTCCACCAGGGACTCAGTGGCACTGACCCAAGTGATTTGGCTTTTCCCCTTGCAGCCCTGGGGATTGGGGGAAATATCTGTGCCTTGTGAGCCTGGCCAGGGCTCCTCCATCCATCCAGGTCAGCCCTGCAACCAGCCTCAGGCTCGCTGCTGGGATGCTGGCAGGACCCCACCGGACCCCAGCTCTCCAGACACTTCCTAAGATGCAAACCACAGCAGTTTTTCGAAGCCCCACACCCTTTTTCCATCCTCATCCCTTCATTTCTTTCAAGTGCTTCAGCWTTTAGCAAACTCCCCTCGGCTGGCTCATGCTGTTTGAGGGATTCCTAAATCACAGGACCATTACTAATTATTATTATTATTTTGCAGCAGCAATCAGGGATGCGGGGCTCATTAACAAGTTAGCACCTCTGGTTTCCCTGGAAACCCGCAGCTGCCAGGCAACGGCAGCTCTCCGGCCCGAGGCGATGCCACTGCAGCGCCTTCAGCTCATTCCCAGAAAGATGCACGCGTTGATGAACCCAGCCTCGCCAATGGGACGAGGTTAGGAAACTCCAGGATGTGTCCCCTGCTCCACCCCATCTGCTGGGAACCTCAGCCCTTCTTCCCGATCCCGTTCTGCCACTCACAGCATCACAAACTGCGCAGTGGCTCCTCCCTCCCGGCGAGCCATGCAGGCTTTCTCCAAGGGCGAGGAATTCGGAGCATAATGATTCCCCAGAGTAACAGCGGGACAAAGCTGTCAGGTGCCTGCAGCAGCCGTTTCAGAGGTGATGTAACTGATGACGATTTCTCAGCAGTTACTCAAGGTCCCTTTAAGAGGCAGCACAAAAGATTTCTCTGCTTGACGATGGAAAAATGGAGTGGTGGGTTTTTTTTTTTCTTTGCTCTTTAAAAGGAGGCTGGGAAACACCACTAACCACATCCACTAACTCAGACACAAAATCTGCTTGTGCACCTTTCCCTAGTGAATCTCAGGGATGGGGAGGAATGACATCTCCCAAGCCCCAGCAGTACGAGGATGTAGAGGAGATGGCARTGACTTTCCTGGTGTCAGTTAAGCCAAGCTGAGATCCACTGCTCTTTCCTAACCCCTGCCACCCACATGGCAGACAGAGGACTCYCCCACAGCCTCATCCACACTGATCTTAAAACCCCATCTTGGATCCCTGCTCATCCCAGGCACATTTCTCCTGGGCCAAGAGCTCCTGCGCATGCCTCTCCACACAGAGAGCACTTCAGGAAGGAGGGAAAGGGCAGCATTCTGTTTTTCCCACAGCATATCACCCGGAGGCAGCCRCTGCACTTTTGCCAGTGTTTCAAGCTCGCTGATCTCATGATTTCCTTAATTTTTTCTCCTCCTTTCTACACTGCAGTCTCCTTTCAATTCCTGTAGGCAGGAAGCAGCATGCCAGGGAGCCCTGCAAGGAGCCGCATGCAACCAAACAGCACCCACTCGCCTCCCTGCATCTGCCACTGCCCTCCCCACCTGCACCCTGCGGCCCAGAAGGYGTTTTCCACCAGAGGACGTGGCTGAAGGGCCAGGATGTCCTTCAGCAAAGTGCCAGATGGTGCAGTCACACCGGACGAGGGACGTGGCGTGGAGCCACGTGGCAGTGCTGGCGTGGGGGTGCTCAGCCTTGGGTACGTGGCTGGTGGCATGGGACAACTCAGGGACAAAAGGGGACAGGCTGTTCCCAGCTGCCAGGGAGTCATTCCCATGCACCCTCAGCCCACAAGGTAGATTGGCTCTCCTGGCTGCAGTTAAGCCAAGCAAAGGGGTCCTGCATCCCTCTCACCACCTGGTGTTGTGCCAGCAGCTTTGGATGGGTTATGACTGCAAATCCAGTTGTCTCCCAGCCTGTTTCCACCAAAAAACTGAAGTTAAGGATTTATAGACAGGCCACTCCCAGAAAAATTTCTGACTGCAGTCATGGTAGTCAATCTGGAGATACGGTCAGGAAAAGCCAATGGGGACAACAGAGAAAGGAATTTGGCTGGAGTCTAGATGACAAGGGCAGTATCTCCTCCTCTTAGACTTGTGCTKTTAACATGATTTATATGGTTTTCCCCTTTAGTATAAATACAASCTTTCATTTGAAAGCTTACAAAAGCCAAGACCAAAGGTTATCCATGACCAGCCAGCCATTTCATCACCATCTTTGCCCATGCTGAGGATCTTGCTCCCAAGCACGCCGCTTTCTAATACCAAAGCTATCCCATTTCCATTCTCACCCTGCCAAGCTGAGAGCTGGACACATTCTCAGACCTAAAAGCACCTTCTGCTTTGAGCAGCTTGGCACACATCACAGAGGACATGTCATGGTGGAGAAGAGAAACCTAGTCCTGATCTTCAAGGGCCCTTGCTGCCCACTGCCTGGTATCCCATCATGTGCTGCATGACCTCTGAGCCCAGCAGGTTTATCCTGGGGATAAGGTGCTTCTTTGCCTTTTTACAAGAGCAGACAGAGGCAGCCCAGAAATGCTGCAGTGAGATAGTTCTGTAGGGCTGGTCTGCCTCTCTCATCCCAAGGCAATAAACACCATAAATACCTGCTGGGTGCATTTGCAGTCTCCTGGAGAAAGGATCTCCAGGACCTGGGTCCTATTTTCCCACAACACCTACACACCAAGTGAAAGAAAGCACAAGATTAAGCTATGGCTCTCCAAAGCTGCAGATAAATAYAGCATTTCACTTCTTAAGCACAATCCCCAGTGACAGGGACTCGTCCATCTCAGCAGAGTGCTGGGGACAGTCACAGGTGGGGCCAAAGCAAGCACCCAGCACACACAGGGGCAGTCACTGTCCTGTGCAGTGACTAATGACAGTGGCTAATGCCAGTGCAGTGTCACTGGACCCCCATATTCAGGGGGCCCTGCCTCCCTGAAGAATAATGATGTTCMTTTCTGTCAGGCTGTCTGCAGTTCCTGGCGAGTACCAGCCCAAACTGAGGTGCAGATCCCAGCACAGGTTTGCAGCCAGAAAAGGCCAATGGCCACAGTTATGCCTCCCTATTCCCACAAAACTGAATCTCCCTAGAAGATCCAGAATTCAATGCAAATGCAAGGGGCTATGTTGGTTGTCCATGGGATGAGACATTCCCCAGGCCAACAAACACATTTCACACTTTTTCTGACCTGGTCCATGGCTTGCTGAATTTTCTATATGCACACACAATAGCCAAATTGCTCACAGCTTTGGGATGAATTAGCATGTGTCAGCTCAGGTTCTACTTTCTACCACAGCCCTAAAAAAGAGGCACCAGCTCTTGAGTTTTGGAGGATTACCTTCCTCTAATAAWAAACATACAAGACAGGCAAAGCCCAAGATAATGCTCCTGCCCTGCTCTTCTCCTTTTCCCTTGGGGGCCATGATTCATTACCAGCTGGTTTTGTTCTTAACCTCAGGTGACACAGGGGTGAAACAAAGTGATTTGCAGGTCTTCCTCCATCCTCACCACCACGTTGAGCCATGGCTTGCTGGTCASATGCCACAGCTCTTCATGTATGAAATAAATCCTGCAGCCTGGCCTCCTGACTGAGAGCTGGGTATTGCAGCACTTTGTAACGTGGGTCTTCTCTCTGAATCCATATTATCACTGCTACTGT
Source organism: Cardinalis cardinalis (assembly GCA_014549065.1). NCBI lineage: Eukaryota > Metazoa > Chordata > Aves > Passeriformes > Cardinalidae > Cardinalis > Cardinalis cardinalis. The sequence goes on along the minus strand of JACDOX010000042.1, from coordinate 5,772,565 downwards.
GGGTGGCAAACTACATGGACTCATTTGCTGGAGGAAACAGGCAGCAATATTCCCCTCACCAACTCCAGGCAGGTGTTAAGCATGACATATATGCGCACTTTAACCCCAGTTTCAAAAAAACCCCAGAGATATATCATGACACCCACCCAGAGATTAAACATCCTCCAACTCATCTCCACACCAGCAGGTTTCACTGAGCCCTGCTTCTGAGCCTGCAAGTGGCAGCTGGGATGATCACACCAAGCCCTGCTCCTTTTGGGCTGGCTGACCCCAGCTAAGACCAGTTCAGTCACCCTCACCTTCCCACCTGTCCTGCTGGACTCCAACGGAGCTCACTCTTGTCTTTGCATCAGGTACTGCTGAATGAACCTTGCTCAGGTGCCAGACAAAGAGGCAGCCAAGCTCAAAGCAGAAGGGATTGTGAGGGTGACACAGAATTAACAGGCATCAGCATTCAGCAAGCAAGCGGAGAATGCGTCGRTCTATTTTTAATGGTACAATGAGAGTGCTTTACAAAAGGATGTGTCTGGGGAGATTCTGCCCAGTCAGAGATTTGCATTCGGGTTTTTTTGCAGCAGTCAACTTCCCTCGATGTGTGGGAGGCATTTTGTCTCTTCACCACCCCACAGAGCAATTCAAAGGGCCCTGGTTCAGTTTWGGCTGGAGGCTCACCCCTCTGGGTCACCTTCCTGCCCTGGGCCACCATCCTGCCCTGCTGCATCCTTCTGACTTTCCACCAGAAGACCTGACCTGATGTGAGCAGCAGGTAAGGCGTTCCTTGGCTTCTGGGTGTCAGCCCTGCTGAGCCAGTGGGGACATCTCTGCGAGGTGCCCAACAGCAGCAAAGCAGTTAACGTGGCTTCTCATGGGCAGGCTCCAGGCAGCAGTGCTGGCACCCTCTCTGCACCAGCCCTCCACTCAGCAGCCTCAAGTGCCAAGCGAGGCTCCGGCTGCGCCCGTCTGCTCCCCACGCAGGGCTGCTGGCCAAGGCAGTGAAGATGGCATGAATAACTCCACTCAAGCCACGGCTCGAGGAGGACCAGGCTGCCATTGCTAGCTTGGAAATGAGGGTTGTTAGAGGCAACGCAAAAACAATCAGATRTTGCAGACACTTCTTGGTCGCTTCTTTTCAGCAGAGATGGAGGGACCCTCTTTGTCTGGAGGGTCTGGATTTCAATGGGAGACGYGTGATTCATGCAGGCACAGGTTTAACGTGTGGGAAGGGTTTGACTTACTCGATGCAGAAAACCTGCAATGCTCTAATAGACTGAAATTTCTCCCCGAGCTTCTGCTGCATCAGCTGAATTACCATGTGTTAGCTGTAGACAGCAGAGCTCCTCAGAGAGCTAAATCCCCTATTAAAAAGCTGAAAAGAGGCGAGCTGAAAAGCGGGGATGCAGGCACACTGCGCACCTCCGTGCCGGATGAGTAATGTGGSTTGACAGAGACGGACCGGAAAGACGCACTGCATCATTAGCAGGGCTGGAGGACGTGGTGGGGGGACAGCATGCCAGGGTCATGCTGTCACTGGAACCTCCATGCAGGATCAAAGCAGTGGTCCACCTCATTCATGTCCCCTCAGCAGCACTGCCTAATAACAGGTATCCTACAAAAGCCTGGGAGAAGCAGGGCGGTGGGTATTTATGGACTAGTCATGCAATAATTTAGGCTTAAAGGGACCTCAGTGGTTCAGCTGGTCCAACCCCTCTCTCCCTTAAAGGAGAACGAGCATCAACAACAGGGTTGTCTTGCCCTTCTGGTTGCCAAATAACTTGCTCCCAGTCATCAGTGGACTCAGAAATAATGCCCCCCATAACTCAGCATGCAGAAACCCTACACAGAGAGCCTCTTTTGCAAATTGCTAGAGGACCTTGAAGGACTCCGGAGAAATTCCTGAAGAATACAAGGTCTCTGACCCAAGAAAAGGCTTTATTTAAAGAAAATACAGTAAAGGCAGAYAAGACATATATGCACTTATTAGGGAATCATGAGCGCTTTCCACACACAAAAAACAACATGGAAAAAGGCATAAGAAGAGTGCAAAGAAAAGAGGAAATCAAAGAAGGATTTCTGGCCCCAGATAGGTTCCTGGGAGTCTCTTAAGTTTAGGCTTAATGCACACAGCCCCTGCATTTTTGTCCTGTTACTGCTCCCTGTTTACAACAGGGCACTCTATGTACTGGATCAGCTTCCAGTGAGCACCTGCAGGTTCTCCTCTGAACCCAGCCTGRGCTGGCACTTCACCTTTTTTTCTGAAATGCTGATCCTTCCACRACACCATGCAAACAATACCCATCGCTTTGGGAAACTGGAGATCCAAAGCAGCAAAACCAACCCCACAGAAGCCCTGGGCAAAGCAAGGAAAGAAGCCTCCTGCACACCAGCCTAGATTAACTTGTCCAGCTGGGTCTAGAAAACCTCAGAGGAAGAGCCAAATAGCAGAGAAGTGGAGCCAGCCATCCTACAGGAGTCATGGCAGTCTGCAGCACAGTCTGAGCAGGCTCTGTGCTGTGCACAGCATCCCAGTGTAGCACACTTTTATGCTTAATCTTCTTTCTTGAAGGGAGATAGTTGAGAACCAAAGGAGTGTCTTGGACAGCACAGACCCAAAGATTTGGGGCAAAAAGTCTAGAAACATCTCTTGGAAGAGAAAGAGATCTTTTCATYTCCATGAACTCATGCTGAACAGGATACAGGGTGACCAAGGCACCGACTATGACCAGAGCTTGGTATGTTCCACCATGGTCTCAGCTGCTGGCCCACTTCTGGCAAAACAACTGTGCCATGGGGATGGGACACATGCCATGGTCTCCCCCTCCATCAGTTGAGCAGGCAAAGCCATGATTGGGGTGCACGACACCACTCACTGTCCCTGCAGGAACCTGCACYACCACTGAGCACACCACAAGCTCTGCTTGGCTTTGACAGCAGCCCTGACACCAGCAGCGCATGGCATCTTGGCACGGTCAGTTTTTACCCTCCCTCACACTCCCCTGGCTGCCCTATAATCCTGCACACAGAAGTACACCCAGGTCTCCTCAGCAAGCTTGAGAAAATCTTGAGCACAGAGCTTGTTTAGCTTCTTATCTGATGAATGCTCCCAGGCCASTCATCTCCCTTCCAATTACGTCAGGTGCTCCTTCCCACTGGCATCAGGCGGGACAGGTGTATCTTCAGAGAAGAAATGTAAAGCTTGAAAAACAGGTTTTAAAACCCAGAGGGCATGGGGATGCAGAGGAGTGTCAAAGCTTTCCCCACAGTATGACTGCATTGCCGCTCTGGCTGCAGGAGTTTCTCTGCATAGCAGCAAGGAAAAGAGAGCAGGGAGACCCAGAGACCGTGAGCACCTGGGAATTTCTGCAACCACCTCCCCCTGAACACTGCCATTAAACACATGGCAGAGGGTAATACAGTCTACAGACCCTCCCTGGCTGTCCTACTGGGAGAGAGGGGTCAGCATCCACAAGCTCCTTCTCTTCATCACCTCCTTCTTTACCAGATTCAGTTTGCTGGCACAGTTTCAGTATGATGGCAGTGTCCTATGAGCCTGCACCATAAATCACGGCTGCCAAATGCTGGAGCACCTCCTTTTCCTCCTCCCATTTTTGATAGTGTGAACATGCTCGGCACCTGACTGTGCCCAGGGCTCTGGGAGCTGAGCTGTGCACCACAGAAATGAACCTCTGATCCCCAAGAGAAGCCTTGTTTAAAGGCAAGGAAGCAAATCCAAAGAGGAAAAACCCTCATCCCCCATGCAGATTACAGCAGCTGGTGCAGAGGTAAGGGGTAGGGATGGAATGGGGACTCACTCATACTCATGCCAAGAGAAGTCACTTCAGAAATCCAGAGGCACAATGGGTTTCCAGCCTTTTGGGGGGGTGCCAGCCTGTGGAGATTTCCTAGGGGAGGAGAAGATTGCACAGGAGAGAAGAGAGTTTTCTCCCCCCTCTTAAGATCCAATTTGGCAGCATGGGACAGACACTACTGCTTAGTCCTACCCAGCCCTCAGGGGTGTTTTTGTAGTAAAAGTGACGTTGCATTTAATATTAGGTGAATATAAGCTCTCCAAAGGCTCAGTGGCTTTCTCAGTGAGGTGCCTGGCACCCAGCAAAAACACACTGCAGACAAACATGGTGCAGTATTTGCAAGAATAATCTCCAGGCAGAGTCCCCAGTGAATGCTCCTAAGGACTCTGGCTACTTTGCTCAGCTCTCCCAAGCTTAGCTGAGGATAGACTTTAAAGAACAATGCTAGATCCTGGTTCTCCTTACCTTAGTCTAAGCAAGGACAACTGAAAGCCACGGGAGGACAGTCTGTTGGGTTAGAAGACTTTTGGTGTGAGCTGCTGACATCTCTGCTTGGAAACCTTCYAGCCTCAGGTTTGAGCCTCTCAACTGTGTTGTCAATAGACCAAGGGCAGGAATTTCAGCGTGCTGCCATTGCAAAGAGGCATGTGGGCATCCCTGGGCTGCTGACACTCTCGGCTGTCTGCTCTTGTCCCAGCCATTTAGACAATCCTGCACATCCAGGCTCTGCCACTGTTGCTGTGCCATGCAAAATTTGGGATGAGACACCTGCAAAGTCCTTGAAGGTGTTTTAAAATCCCACATACGCTATGGCCAGGAGGATTTTCTTGGTGGCACAGCTTATTTCGTTTCGGGAGCTGTTACAAGCAAAATCAAAGCGAGCGCAGGAACTGCCATGCAGACCCAAACCCCAACAAACCTCTTCTGCAGAGAGAGTCCTCCTGGCACAGCTGCYCTCCGACAGCACGAGCAGAGGCACACAGAGGCAAGGCCAGACCCAAAAGCACCGATTCCTCCCGAAAACAAAGCTCTCCACAGCCGCCTTTGGGCGCAGGCAGCTGTGCCCCCAGCCTCTGCCTCAGCGCGGGGGGATGAGACAATGCAAGCCAATGTCAAACACCGCTCCACGGGCAAGCTGCTCTCAAGGTTATCATGGCCCCTGCACTGCCAGGTGCAATCCTCAGCGCTACCTGCTCRGATATCCTCACCCTTTCCTGTGGGAGAGGGGTCTGCCTCACTCCCCCAAATCGCAGGGAGATGGAACCTCCGGCAACCATTCCCAATGCATTCGTCATCGCCAGCTGCTTGGGACAGGGATGGTCTCTCCTACATATGCTTATGCAGCACCCAGCTCCCACCAGGGAGCTGTGGATAACTACCGCAATACGAGGGATAAACGCATCCATGCCTAGAAAAATCCAAATATCCCTATCAGAACAGCACCGCACCGCGTTCTTCCTTCCAATGAAACCGCAAATTACTGACCTGTGCACAGAGCTCCCCCAATGCAAGCTGAAGCACTGACATCAGCTTTTGCTGTTGCTCAGGAATTTAATTCTGGGGGAGGAGAAAAGGGAGGGGGGAGCAGGAAGGAGAAGGAACTTATTTATCAATAAGGGAAATAAACAGGAATCTTTAAAAACAAACAACGCTCAGCACAGAAAGCAACATTTACCACTATATAATGATTGAGGGTGTGTGGGGGGTGATCAATCGGTCCAGGCACATTAGGGGAGGTGGAGAGGATTTTTATAAACGAGCAGCTTAACCCATTAATCGCGAGCAGCGCCTTTGGAGCCGCAGCAACGAACGAAGTCTGGCATGAAAACCCCCGCTGGTGAACACATGCCGGCTTCGTTTAAACGCCAAGGACACAGGGCGACACTCCAACCTCTTTCATCATCAGAAAAACCACAGCGCTGTTAACACCGCTTCCCCAAACACCAGCCCTGAGCCCCGCCAGAAAGCCCCTCCACCCGCGACCCCCGGCCCGGCAGGACAGCGGCGATTCCCCGGAGCTTCCCAAGCCCCCTCCTCACCTGCACCACGGCCGCCCGGCAAGCGCACACCGCCGAGGCAGGGTGGGATTTCCACCGCCCCCCCGCCCGAAAACAAGCGCAGCATCCCCGACATGCGCGGCCGCGGAGCGCCAGCCCACCCCCCCTCCCAGCCCCCGCTTCTTTCCCCAATCCCCGCCGTGGGGCTGCTCCCTTCCCAGCCCCGGCACTTCACACGCATCATTCTCGCTCGCACCGGAGCCGTTCCGGCGCTCACGGCCGCGAAGCGCGGTTCCTAGCGCACACACGCACACACACGCACTTATACCGGCACATGCTGCCGCGCTGTCCGCCGCCTCAGGGCGCGATGCCGGCTCCGCTCCCCACACTGTG